>LR738711.1:510198993-510231432 GCA_902687465.1 Secale cereale
GTCCAACTAGGAACCCTAGGTGGGGCACCGGCCAGCCCTATGGGCTGCCTCTCTCTTTCCCTTAAGGCCCACTATGGACCATCCCCCTTCGTAGGGGGTTCCGGTAACCCCCTCCGGCAATCCCGTTAAATCCGAAACTTTTCCGGAACACTTCCGGTGTCCGAATATAGTCGTCCAATATATCAATCTTTGTCTCGGACATTTCGAGACTCCTCGTCATGTCTGTGATCTCATCCGGGACTCTGAACTACCTTCGGTACATCAAAACTCATAAACTCATAATACCGATCGTCATCAAACGTTAAGCGTGCGGACCCTACGGGTTCGAGAACTATGTAGACATGACCGAGACTCATCTCCGGTCAATAACCAATAGCGGAACCTGGATGTTCATATTGGCTCCCACATATTCTACGAAGATCTTTTATCGGTCAGAACCGCATAACAACATACGTTGTTCCTTTTGTCATCGGTATGTTACTTGCCCGAGATTCGATCGTCGGTATCTCCATACCTAGTTCAATCTCGTTATCGGCAAGTCTCTTTACTCGTTCCGTAACACATCATCTCATGACTAACTCATTAGTCTTTTGCTTGCAAGGCTTATTGTGATGTGTGTTACCGAGAGGGCCCAGAGATACCTCTCCGACACTCGGAGTGACAAATCCTAATCTTGATCTATGCCAACACCACGAATACTTTCGGAGACACCTGTAGAGCATCTTTATGATCACCCAGTTACGTTGTGACGTTTGATAGCACACAAGGTGTTCCTACGGTATTCGGGAGTTGCATAATCTCATAGTCATAGGAACATGTATAAGTCATGAAGAAAGCAATAGCAGTAAAACTAAACGATCATAGTGCTATGCTAACGGATGGGTCTTGTCCATCACATCATTCTCCTAATGATGTGATCCCGTTGATCAAATGACAACTCATGTCTATGGCTAGGAAACATAACCATCTTTGATCAATGAGCTAGTCTAGTAGAGGCATACTAGGGACTTACTGTTTTGTCTATGTATCCACACATGTACTAAGTTTCCGGTTAATACAATTCTAGCATGAATAAAAGACATTTATCATGATATAAGGAAATACAAATAACAACGTTATTATTGCCTCTAGGGCATATTTCCTTCACGTGCTTGGTCGACGCTACATATATACTACACATACGTATATGGAGGACTAGAGTCACGCTAGCTAGCTAGCTAGCTGCTAGCTATACTAAGCAAACGAAGGAACAGAAGATCTCGTATATATAATCAACATATATATATATATATATGCATACAGAGAGATGTAATATCGACCACCTCTCCTTCTCCGAGAGATTGGTCGAACAACAAGTTCTCGTATATCGTCTATCCCGACACTACCGGGCACATATATACAATAATTATCTCTTACAAAAATAATCTCCTAACACATGGATGCATGGTCCACATAGTATTCTCCGTCTTCAGCGATCACGTGTTCAAGGAAGAATGCCGCCAATTCCTCTTGAATTGCTCGCAGACGATCTGGTGTTAGGAGTTCATCCCGCATCCGAAACATCTAATTTGAAGTAGGGGGTCAATACATGAAATGATGCTATAAATTTGTGAATATTATTGATTGCTTACGCACTTCAAATTGTTCATCAGTGTAGCCCCGCTCACAGGTCGTGTGGCGGATGGACTCGCAAATGTAGTATCCACAATAATCATTCCCGGGTTCCTGCCACAACCACTTTACAAGAAATAGAGCTCAATCAAACTGATAAGCAAGAATGCCAAATTGGTATTGATGAAACTAGCGCTTGAATCAAGATATAGGAGATGCGCGTGCGGAACATGCTACTATATAGTACTTACTTTCGGGTATCTTCAATTGTAGCTTCTTCGGCAGTCCCGGAGCTTTTTTGATGAATTTTTTCCAAGCCCTGCCAGACAAAGGAAACAATTGTTGGGGAACGTAGTATTTTAAAATTTTCCTACGATCACGCAAGATCTATCTACCAGATGCATAGCAACGAGAAGGGAGAGTGTGTCTACGTACCCTCGTAGACCGGGAGCGGAAGCGTCAAGTGACGCGGTTGATGTTGTCGAACTTCTTCGCGATTCAACCGATCAAGCACCGAACGTACGGCACCTCCGCGTTCAGCACACGTTCAGCTTGATGACGTCCCACGAGCTCTTGATCCAGTTGAGCTTCACGGGGGAGTTTCGTCAGCACGACGGCGTGGTGACGGATATGATGTGAACACCGGCGCAGGGCTTCTCCTAAGCTTCGCGACGGTACGACCGAGGTGTGATTCTGTGGAGGGGGGCACCGCACACGGCTAAAACAATTCAACTTGTGTGTCTTTGGGTGCCCCCCTGCCCCCGTATATCAAGGAGCAAGGGAGGAGGGGCCGGCCACCTCCTATGGTGCGGCTAGGGAGGGGACTCCTACTAGGAATAGGATTGCAATCCTATTCCTAGTAGGATTCACCGAAAGGAAGAAGGGGGAAAGGAATAGGAGAGGTGGCGCCCCCCCAATCCTAGTCCAACTAGGATTCCTAGGTGGGGGCGCCGGCCAGCCCTATGGGCTGCCTCTCTCTCACCCTTTAGGCCCACTATGGACCATCCCCTCTCGTAGGGGGTTCCGGTAACCCCCTCCGGCATTCCCGATAAATCCGAAACTTTTCCGGTATACTTCCGGTGTCCGAATATAGCCGTCCAATATATCAATCTTTATGTCTCGGACATTCCGAGACTCCTCGTCATGTCCGTGATCTCATCCGGGACTCCGAACTACCTTCGGTACATCAATACTCAAAAACTCATAATACCGATCGTCATCAAACGTTAAGCGTGCGGACCCTACGGGTTCGAGAACTATGTAGACATGACCGAGACTCATATCTGGTCAATAACCAATAGTGGAACCTGGATGTTCGTATTGGCTCCTACATATTCTACGAAGATCTTTTATCGGTCAGAACCGCATAACAACATACGTTGTTCCTTTTGTCAAACGGTATGTTACTTGCCCGAGATTCGATCGTCGGTATCTTTATACCTAGTTCAATCTCGTTGCCGGCAAGTCTCTTTACTCGTTCCGTAACACATCATCTCGTGACTAACTCATTAGTCTTTTGCTTGCAAGGCTTATTGTGATGTGTGTTACCGAGAGGGCCCAGAGATACCTCTCCGACACTCGGAGTGACAAATCCTAATCTTGATCTATGCCAACACCACGAATACTTTCGGAGACACCTGTAGAGCATCTTTATGATCACCCAGTTACGTTGTGACGTTTGATAGCACACAAGGTGTTCCTACGGTATTCGGGAGTTGCATAATCTCATAGTCATAGGAACATGTATAAGTCATGAAGAAAGCAATAGCAGTAAAACTAAACGATCATAGTGCTATGCTAACAGATGGGTCTTGTCCATCACATCATTCTCCTAATGATGTGATCCCGTTGATCAAATGACAACTCATGTCTATGGCTAGGAAACATAACCATCTTTGATCAATGAGCTAGTCTAGTAGAGGCATACTAGGGACATACTGTTTTTGTCTATGTATCCACACATGTACTAAGTTTCCGGTTAATACAATTCTAGCATGAATAAAAGACATTTATCATGATATAAGGAAATACAAATAACATCTTTATTATTGCCTCTAGGGCATATTTCCTTCAGTCTCCCACTTGCACTAGAGTCAATAATCTAGCTCACATCGCCATGTGATTTAATACCGATAGTTCACATCGTTATGTGAATAACACCCATAGTTCACATCGCCATGTGACCAACACCCAAAGGGTTTACTAGAGTCAATAATCTAGTTCACATCGCTATGTGATTAATACCCAAGAGTAATAAGGTGTGATCATGTTTTGCTTGTGAGAGAAGTTTAGTCAACGGGTCTGTCACATCCAGATCCGTATGTATTTCGCAAATTTCTATGTCTACAATGCTCTGCATAGAGCTACTCTAGCTAATTGCTCCCACTTTCAATACGCATCCAGATTGATACTTAGAGTCATCTGGATTTAGTGTCAAAGCTTGCATCGGCGTAACCCTTTACGACGAACTCTTTATCACCTCCATAATCGAGAAACATTTCCTTAGTCATCCAGTTACTAAGGATAATTTTGACCGCTGTACAGTGATCTACTCCTGGATCACTATTGTACCCCCTTGACAAACTCATGTCAAGGTACACAACATGTTTGGTACACAGCATGGCATACTTTATAGAACCTATGGCTGAGGCATAGGGAATGACTTACATTCTCTCTATATTTTTCTGCCGTGGTCTGGCTTTGAGTCTTACTCAACTATACACCTTACAAGTCAGGCAAGAACTCCTTCTTTGACTGATCCAATTTGAACTACTTCAAAATCTTATCAAGGTATGTACTCATCGAAAGTCTTATCAAGCGTCTTGATCTATCTCTATAGATCTTGATGCCCAATATGTAAGCAGCTTCACCAAGGTCTTTCTTTGAAAAACTCCTTTCAAACACTCCTTTATGCTTTCCAGAAAATTCTACATCATTTCCGATCGACAATATGTCATTCACATATACTTGTCAGAAAGGTTGTAGTGCTCCCACTCACTTCTTGTAAATACAGGCTTCACCGCAAGTCTGTATAAATCTATATGCTTTGATCACCTCATCAAAGCGTATATTCCAACTCCGAGATGCTTGCACCAGTCCATAGATGGATCGCTGGAGCTTGCATACTTTGTTAGCACCTTTTGGATCGACAAAACCTTCTAGTTGCATCATATACAATTCTTCTTTGAGATATCCATTCAGGAATGCAGTTTTGACATCCATTTGCCAGATTTCATAATCATAAAATGCGGCAATTGCTAACATGATTCAGACAGACTTAAGCATCGCTACGGGTGAGAAAGTATCATCGTAGTCAACTCCTTGAACTTGTCGAAACCCTTTCGCAACAAGTCGAGCTTTGTAAACAGTAACATTACCGTCTGCGTCGGTCTTCCTCTTGAAGATCCATTTATTTTCGATGGCCTGCCGATCATCGGGCAAGTCAACCAAAGTCCACACTTTGTTCTCATACATGGATCCCATCTCAGATTTCATGGCCTCAAGCCATTTTGCGGAATCTAGGCTCATCATCGCTTCCTCATAGTTCGTAGGTTCATCATGGTCTAGTAACATGATTTCCAGAACTGGGTTGCCGTACCACTCTGGTGCGGAACGTACTCTGGTTGATCTACGACGTTCAGCAGAAACTTGATCCGAAGTTTCATGATCATCATCATTAACTTCCTCATTGATTGGTGTAGGAATCACTGGAACTAGTTTCTGTGATGTTCCACTTTCCAATTCGGGAGAAGGTACAATTACCTCATCAAGTTCTACTTTCCTCCCACTCACTTCTTTCGAGAGAAACTCCTTCTCTAGAAAGGATCCACTCTTAGCAACAAAGACCTTGCCTTCGGATCTATGATAGAAGGTGTACCCAACAGTTTCTTTTCGGTATCCTATGAAGATTTATTTCTCCGATTTGGGTTCGAGCTTATCATATTGAAACTTTTTCACATAAGCATCGCAGTCCCAAACTTAATGAAATGACAGCTTAGGTTTCTCGTTAAACCACAGTTCATACGGTGTCATCTCCACGGATTTAGATGGTGCCCTATTTAATGTGAATGTAGCTGTCCCTAATGCATAACCCCAAAAGCGATAGTGGTAGATCGGTAAGAGACATCATCGATCGCACCATATCTAATAAAGTACGGTTATGACGTTCGGACACACCATTACACTGTGGTGTTCCAGGTGGCGTGAGTAGTGAAACTATTTCACATTGTTTTTACTGAAGGCCAAACTCGCTAACTCAAATAATTTACCTCTACGATCATATCGTAGAAACTCTTATTTTCTTGTTACGATGATTTTCCACTTCACTCTGAAATTCTTTGAACTTTTCAAATGTTTCAGACTTGTGCTTCATTAAGTAGATATACCCATATCTGCTCAAATCATCAGTGAAGGTCAGAAAATAACGATACCTACCGCGAGCTTCAACACTCATTGGTCCACATACATCTATATGTATGATCTCCAACAAATCTATTGCTCGCTCCATTGTTCCAGAGAACGGAGTTTTAGTCATCTTGCCCATGAGGCATGGTTCGCAAGCACCAAGTGATTCATAATCAAGTGATTCCAAAAATCCATCACTATGGAGTTTCTTCATGCGCTTTACACCAATATGACCTAAACGGCAGTGCCACAAATAAGTTGCACTATCATTATTAACCTTGCATCTTTTGGCTTCAATATTATGAATGTGTGTATTACCATGATAAAGATCCAACAAACTATTTTCATTGGGTGTATGACCATCGAAGGTTTTATTCATGTAAACAGAATAACAATTATTCTATGACTTTAAATGAATAACCGTATTGCAACAAATATGATCAAATCATATTCATGCTCAACGCAAATGCCAAATAACATTTATTTAGGTTTTACACTAATCCCGAAAGTATAGGGAGTGTGCGATGATGATCATATCAATCTTGGAACTACTTCCAATACACATCGTCACTTCATCCTTTAACTAGTTTCTGTTCATTATGCAACTCCCATTTCGAGTTACTACTCTTTAGTAACTAAATCAGTATCAAATACCGAGGGGTTGCTATGAATACTAGTAAAATACACATCAATAATCTGTATATCAAATATACCTTTGTTCACTTTGCCATCCTTCTTATCCGCCAAGTATCTAGGGCAGTTCCACTTCCAGTGACCATTTCCTTTGTAGTAGAAGCACTTAGTTTCAGGCTTGAGTTTTAGCTTTGGGTTTCTTCACGGGAGTGACAGCTTACTTGTCATTCTTCTTGAAGTTCCCCTTCTATCCCTTTGCCCTTTACTTGAAACAAGTGGTCTTGTTAACCATCAACACTTTATGCTCTTTCTTGATTTCTACCTTCGCCGATATCAGCATCGTGAAGAGCTCGGGAATTACTTTCGTCATCCCTTGCATATTATAGTTCATCACGAAGTTCTACTAACTTGGTGATAGTGACTAGAGAACTTTGTCAATTACTATCTCATCTGGAAGATTAACTCCCACTTGATTCAAGCAATTGCAGTACCCAGACAATCTGAGCACATGCTCTCTCCTCCATCTTGTAGGCAACGTACTGTCAGAGGTCTTATACCTTTCGACACGGGCATGAGTATGAAATACTAATTTCAACTCTTGGAACATCTTATATGCTCCGTGGTGTTCAAAACGTTTTTGAAGTCTCGGTTCTAAGCCGTAAAGCATGGTGCACTTAAACTATCTAGTAGTCATCATACCGAGCTTTTGTCAAAACGTTCATAACGTCTACATCTGCTCCTGCAATAGGTCTGTCACCTAGTGGTGCATCAAGGACATAATTCTCTGTGCAGCAATGAGGATAATCCTCAAATGACGGAACAATTCCGCATCATTGCTACTAACATCTTTCAACTTGGTTTTCTCTAGGAACATATAAAAAATAAACGTGGAGCAACATTGCGAGCTATTGATCTACAACATAGATATGCTAATACTACCAGGACTAAGTTCATGATAAATTAAAGTTCAATTTAATCATATTACTTAAGAACTCCCACTTAGATAGACATCCCTCCGGTCATCTAAACGATCACGTGATCCAATTTAACTAAACCATGTCCGATCATCACGTGAGATGGAGTAGTTTCAATGGTGAACATCTTATGTTGATCATATCTACTATATGATTCACGCTCGACCTTTCGGTCTCCAGTGTTCCGAGGCCATATCTGCATATGCTAGGCTCGTCAAGTTTAACCCGAGTATTCTGCGTGTGCAAAACTGGCTTACACCCGTTGTATTTGAACGTAGAGCTTATCACACCCGATCATCACGTGGTGTCTCGGCACGACGAACTTTCGCAACGATGCATACTCAGGGAGAACACTTATACCTTGAAATTTAGTAAGGGATCATCTTATAATGCTATCGTCGAACTAAGCAAAATAAGAAGCATAATAAGATAAACATCACATGCAATCAAAATATGTGACATGATATGGCCATCATCATCTTGTGCTTTTGATCTCCATCTCCAAAGCACCGTCATGATCACCTTCATCACCGACGCGACACCTTGATCTCCATCGTAGCATCGTTGTCGTCTCGCCAACTATTGCTTCTACGACTATCGCTACCGCTTAGTGATAAAGTAAAGCAATTACATGGCGATTGCATTTCATACAATAAAGCGACAACCATATGGCTCCTGCCAGTTGCCGATAACTTTACAAAACATGATCATCTCATACAAAACTGTATAACTCATCATGTCTTGACCATATCACATCACAACATTCCCTGCAAAAACAAGTTAGACGTCCTCTACTTTGTTGTTGCAAGTTTTACGTGGCTGCTACGGGCTTAGCAAGAACCGTTCTTACCGACGCATACAAAACCACAACGATGTTTCGTCAAGTATGTGCTGTTTTAACCTTCACAAGGACCGGGCGTAGCCACACTTGATTCAGCTAAAGTGAGAGAGACAGACACCCGCCAGTCACCTTTAAGCAACGAGTGCTCGTAACGGTGAAACCAGTCTCGCGTAAGCGTACGCGTAATGTCGGTCCGGGCCGCTTCAACTCACAATACCGCCGAAGCAAAGTATGACATGCTGGTAAGCAGTATGACTAGTATCGCCCACAACTCATTGTGTTCTACTCGTGCATATCATCTACGCTGTAATGCCCAGGATGGAGTTATACCTCCTACGTGTCGAGGCACGACTTAAAGGCATAAGTCCATCCTAGAATGATCTCAAGTTTGGTAATCTTTGCACAACTCATGTAAAAGGGGGATAGTAAACTGAAAATAGTTGGCTTACACTCGCCACGTCACAGAATAACAGTACAAGTCTCAAACATCATACATTAAGATCACTACAACCCTTTAAGGGCAAAAGCCAAATGTCAAAGTACCAAACTCAGATAAATAAAACAACCACAGGCGGATCGAATCCTAGTAAGAGACTCCACTACTGATCGTCCGGGTAGCGCACGTAGTAACGACTACGCTCCTCGTCGTACTCCCAATCCAGCTCGGTGCCATCACCTGGATAGCTCACAGCTGGACCTGCATCTGGTGTGTGAAGTAACTGTGAGCCACAGAGGACTCAGCAATCCCGTTCCCGGGTAACAGAACTATCAAAGCCTTTAGGTGAGGGAAAAGGCTGAAGAAAGAACAAGTCTGCAGCAGCAACTAGCATCTATCTTACGCAAGTGAGAGCGAGAAGAGAAGGCATCGGCGAGAAGTGATCACGAAGTGATCCTAGCTACAAGCTCACAATCATAACCCCTCCGTGTTCAACTCCCGAATCCCTATTCGGAAATTGACAGTCACGGAACACACGCTGGTAGTGTATTAGTATCCTTGTGTCAAGTTATCTACAACCGGAATTAACAAGCTCCCATCTGCCACATAACCGCGGGCACGGCTTTCGAAAGTTCAAACCCTGCAGGGGTGTTCCAACTTGACCCATTACAAGCCCACGATCCGCGGAGTCGCAACTCCAAAGTGGGAAGACCCGAGTATCCTCGGAATCCCGTGCTCAAGATATACCGAACTAAGGTAAGGCTAATCCAGCAAATCCTCCCGGCGTGTCGACACCCTGATAGTAGCCGCGCGTATCTAGGTCTCAGGACACGACCGGATGAGACATCCTACGGGTTTTTACCAAACCTCGAGTTTCCTTGAGGTGGCCCCGCAGTCCGCTCGTTTCGGACCAACACTCATGTGGAGCACTGGCCCGGGGTTGTTGATTAAGAAAGAGGGTTAATTACTCCCTATGCATGTTTAGTTTGTTATTAGGCAAATAGTACCAATGTTGGGATTTGCTGGAAAAGACTTAGCACTTAGCGGTTTATCGAGGGGGTCCCATACACCCCAACCGTGTTAGGAACGCATAATCAAGGAACATAAAACCGGCTTATACGGATCCTAACGGCATGAGTGGAACAAATCACCAAGCAAAAGGCTTAGCCTTCCACCCTTGCCAATATATAGATGATTTCAGATTAAGCATTTATATAGTGTGATATAACCCAACCAAACTTCAACATGGAGCAAGCATCTTCACTTCACCTGCAACTAGCAACGCTATAAGAAGGGCTGAGCGAAGCGTACTTAGCCAAGCAACGGTTTGCATAGGTAGGGTGGTTAAACATGGCAATTGGTTACAAGTAGGAGGCTGACAAGAAGAACATGGGCATCGAGGCAAAACTATAGATCGAGACTACTAGCAATAGGCGAAGATAGTAAAGTTATCGGGGTTCGGTCATCTTGCCTGAAGAGAAGACGTTCGGATCGAAAGAAGGGTCCTCGTGCTCAAACTCGTTGGAAACCTCGTGCTCAACCTCGTTGGAAAACTCGTGCTCAACTTCCGGCTCTAAACACAACAAACACACCAAGCACCAATCAACAAAATGCAATGCGCACTCGAAAAACATGAATGCATGATGGATGCACTAAAGATGCACATGGAGCACGTAAAACATCACTCAAGCAAAACACCTCAAAACAAGATAACAAGCTGATATTATTAATCTACACAGAAAATCACCCAAGTTTGATATAAGATTCGCCGAAATCGGAGTTACGGGCTAAAAGTTATGCCCGAAACAAGATTTGAGCGAAAACTGAAAATTACAGCAACATAGCATCTTTGGAGCTCAAAATAATTAATCTACAGCACCCAAAAAGCATGGCAAAGGACTTGAACACAAACTAGATATATAGTACAGCAACTAGGTCCAAAGTGCACCCCCAACGGAGTCACGGATCAATAGCAATGATCTTGGACATATTGAACTTTGAAATAAAATTCTGGCAGCAGAATTTTATTGAAAGTTCGGAGCAAAAGATAAACATGCTACAGCCACATAAATGGACATGTGAGGACATGAATGGAAAGACAACAATATATACTTCAAGGAACAATCAAAATCCACCCCAAAACTATCATGCTTTGTCCTACAACAACACACGAACATGGCATCGGAACGTTACAGATTTCAGACTTAGTGAAATTTCACTAAGTCCTAAAACAGCAACATCATCATAGCACACAAAAGAGCATGTTTAAGTCACCTCGAAACTAAACATGGCAAAGGGTAAGCACCTCATCAAAATACATATGACGGTGATCCCGAAACACACAAGCATGCATCATTGTGGTGAACACACCGATTACAACGAGCTCAACAAGATGGCATTACATAACAAGTGAAAACACAACATGTGAACATGGCACTTTGCAACGATGATAACAAGGAAACAATAATTCTACCATGCAACCTATCACACACAACACGTAGTTCGTGGCAAGACGAACACGTGGACATGTCATTTGCATCGTTTGGACAAACGAGCTAAAAGTTATCACAAGTCAAAGGTGGCATGAAAATAACACATAACAGCAGTTTGTAACATGATGCACTCTTGCGACAGCAAAACAAGTGTCAAGATGACATCTAACATGCATGACTACAACAGGTAAAACGTAGAGGACATCTCCACGAACATCTGGACATGCTACACGCGCAAAACGGAGCAACAGGCACAAAGTTAGAGCAGTTCAAAGTTTGGATTTCAGATAAACAGATCTGGGGACTTAGGGGGAAACAACCTCTGGATCAGATCTGGAACAGTAGCGGATGAACAGTAGCGGCGGCCCAGATCTGGAAGTCCACGGGCCCGGGAGGCCGGATCTGGCCCGGCTGCGGAGGGGCACTGTGCGGCGGCCCGCGGCGCGCGGCGGCTGCCCGGTGCGGTGGCCCACTCGGGCCGGCGGCGGGGTATGGGCCTGGCCCAGCCGCGGAGAGGCGAGGCGAGCGCCTGGGCCGGGGAAGCGGCGGCTGCTGCGGCCTGGTTGCGGGAGCGGTCGGGCCTTGCCCAGGCGGGGTGACGGTGAAGCGGGCCGGCCCGTGCGGCGAGGAGAGGCCAGGCGAGGCGCTGGCGATGCGGGCCGGTGGCGCGGCCTGCTCGGGAGCGAGGGGGGACTGTGGCCCCGAAGGCGATCGAAGCGGGGAGGGAGGCCCGACGAACTGGTCCCCCACCCGGGCCTGGCTCGGTCGGTCGACGCGAGCGCTGGACCCAGCGACGCGGTCGCTCTGGCGCGGCGACGACGCCCTGGCCCGGTGCGGTCGACGGGAACGAGCGGGACTGGCGGCTGGCGTTGACTTCGGCTTCTCGAGGGGATCCCGGCGCGGTGCGGCTGGAAGGATCCGATGGATCCCCTCGGGATCTGAGAAGATTTCTTGGAACTGAAAGAAAAAGGAAAAAAAAGGGGAGGGGATCTAGAGGAGGAAGAAGAAGGAATAGGGAGGCCCAAAAATAGACTAGGGGGGGTCTATATGTAGCAGAATTTTAGGGTTAGGGAGAGTTTAGGGGCGCTAGGAGCCCTCCGATCGCGATCCGACGGATCCGATCGCGGGGGTTGTTTTAAAAGGCCCAGACGGAGATAAAAGAATGCAGTAGGGGTATTTCCGGGACACGAAGTGAAGGCACTTCGGACCCACACGGACAACGGAGGGAAAAGTCAACGGAGTCCAAACGAGACGAGATTTGAGAGGCGGGTTGCACACAACAAAACAACAACACACAACACAACCTCGCGGCACACCGGTAACGAAAAACGCCCAAACAACAAAGTAGGCCTACGGGACGTCACGGACACGTGAGGGAGCTCCGGAACACGAAACGGACAACGGGAAGGAACGCCACGAACCGGATGCAACCCACAACACAAATGCAATGCGATGCACATGTCTACATGATATGAATGAAATGCCACACACTCACACAACAAAACGACGAAAGCCCGAAAGACAAAGAACCCGAAATGGAAATAGATGAAGCCGGAGATTTATTATATACCCAAAAGGGAAAGTATTACATCCGGGGCATTACAAACTCTCCTCTACTACAAAAAGATCTCGTCCCGAGATCTAGGACTGGAAAAAGGAAGGGTACTCGGAACGAAGATGATCTTCTCGTTCCCAGGTAGCTTCTCGGCCTGTGTGATGTGACCACTTGACTTTCAGAAACTTGATGGACTTGTTGCGAGTCTTGCGTTCGGTTTCTTCGAGAATTGCAACTGGATGCTCTCGGTAGGAAAGGTCTTGTTGAAGATCAATCTCCTCAAACGGAATCATGCGCTCAGGTGCCTTGAAGCATTTGCGAAGTTGAGACACATGGAAGACATCATGAACATTTGCAAAGTTGGAAGGGAGCTCGAGCTGATAGGCTAGATCGCCTCTTTTGCCAAGAATTTTGAAAGGCCCGACGTATCTAGGAGCAAGCTTTCCTTTGATACCGAATCTCTGGGTTCCTTTCATCGGAGAAACTCGGAGATAGACATGATCACCGATGTCGAAAGCCAAATCACGATGCTTTCCATCATAGTAGCTCTTCTGACGCGACTGAGCGGCCTTGAGATTCTCACGTATGACTTTGCACATTTCTTCGGCTTCTGAGATCAAGTCATTGCCAAGAAGTTGGCGTTCACCTGTTTCAGACCAGTTGAGAGGGGTACGGCACTTTCTGCCATAGAGAATTTCAAACGGTGCTTTGCCTGCACTTGCTTGAAAGCTGTTGTTGTAAGAGAACTCGGCAAATGGAAGACAGTCTTCCCATTTCATGCCGAAGGAGATGACACAGGCTCTGAGCATATCTTCTAGGATCTGATTCACACGCTCGACTTGACCACTAGTCTGAGGGTGAAAGGCAGTGCTGAACCTGATCTTCGTGCCCATGGCGGACTGAAAGGAGTCCCAGAACCTTGATGTGAACAAGCTGCCACGGTCTGAGGATATCACTTGAGGAATGCCATGTAGGGACACAATTCTGGAAGTGTAGAGCTCTGCAAGTTGAGCTGCATTGATTGATTCTTTGACTGGAAGAAAGTGAGCGACTTTGGTAAGCTTGTCAATCACCACAAAGATAGCATCATTGCCTCGCTTGGATTTAGGAAAACCAGTGACGAAGTCCATTTCAATGTGGTCGAACTTCCACTCAGGAATAGGAAGAGGTTGGAGAAGACCGGCTGGACGTTGATGTTCTGCTTTCACTCTTCTGCATACATCACATTCATTCACGAATTGGGCAATTTCCCTTTTCATGCGTGTCCACCAGTAAGATTGCTTGAGGTCTTGATACATCTTGGAACTGCCAGGATGAATGGAAAGGAGAGAGTCGTGAGCTTCTTCCATTATGAGCTTCCTGAGATCACCTTTGGGAACAACGAGTCTGTCCTCGAAGAACAAGGTATCTCTCTCATCAACACGGAAGCACTTATATTTTGGAGTGCCCTTTGCAATCCCATGTTTAACCTTCTTCACCATGGTATCACTGAGCTGGGCCTCACGGACTTGATCTTCCAAGGTAGGAGCAATTTGGAGATTTGCAAGAAAACCCCAGGTAGCTTCTCGGTCTGTGTGATGTGACCACTTGACTTTCAGAAACTTGATGGTCTTGTTGCGAGTCTTGCGTTCAGTTTCTTCGAGAATTGCAACTGGATGCTCTCGGTAGGAAAGGTCTTGTTGAAGATCAATCTCCTCAAACGGAATCATGCGCTCAGGTGCCTTGAAGCATTTGCGAAGCTGAGACACATGGAAGACATCATGAACATTTGCAAAGTTGGAAGGGAGCTCGAGCTGATAGGCTAGATCGCCTCTTTTGCCAAGAATTTTGAAAGGACCGACGTATCTAGGAGCAAGCTTTCCTTTGATACCGAACCTTTGGGTTCCTTTCATCGGAGAAACTCGGAGATAGACATGATCACCGATGTCGAAAGCCAAATCACGATGCTTTCCGTCATAGTAACTCTTCTGACGCGACTGAGCGGCCTTGAGATTCTCACGTATGACTTTGCACATTTCTTCGGCTTCAGAGATCAAATCATTGCCAAGGAGTTGGCGTTCGCCTGTTTCAGACCAGTTGAGAGGGGTACGGCACTTTCTGCCATAGAGAATTTCAAACGGTGCTTTGCCTGCACTTGCTTGAAAGCTGTTGTTGTAAGAGAATTCTGCAAATGGAAGACAGTCTTCCCATTTCATGCCGAAGGAGATGACACAGGCTCTGAGCATATCTTCAAGGATCTGATTCACACGCTCGACTTGACCACTAGTCTGAGGGTGAAAGGCAGTGCTGAACCTGATCTTCGTGCCCATGGCGGACTGAAAGGAGTCCCAGAACCTTGATGTGAACAAGCTGCCACGGTCTGAGGATATCACTTGAGGAATGCCATGTAGGGACACAATTCTGGAAGTGTACAGCTCTGCAAGTTGAGCTGCATTGATTGATTCTTTGACTGGAAGAAAGTGAGCGACTTTGGTAAGCTTGTCAATCACCACAAAGATAGCATCATTGCCTCGCTTGGATTTAGGAAAACCAGTGACGAAGTCCATTTCAATGTGGTCGAACTTCCACTCAGGGATAGGAAGAGGTTGGAGAAGACCGGCTGGACGTTGATGTTCTGCTTTCACTCTTCTGCATACATCACATTCATTCACGAATTGGGCAATTTCCCTTTTCATGCGTGTCCACCAGTAAGATTGCTTGAGATCTTGGTACATCTTGGAACTGCCAGGATGAATGGAAAGGAGAGAGTCATGAGCTTCTTCCAGTATGAGCTTCCTGAGATCACCTTTGGGAACAACGAGTCTGTCCTCGAAGAACAAGGTATCTCTCTCATCAACACGGAAGCACTTATATTTTGGAGTGCCCTTTGCAATCCCATGTTTCACCTTCTTCACCATGGTATCACTGAGCTGGGCCTCACGGACTTGATCTTCCAAGGTAGGAGCAATTTGGAGATTAGCAAGAAAACCCTGCGGAACAACTTGGAGGTTGAGCTTCCTGAATGCTTCACAAAGCTCAGGCTGATATGGCTTGATAAGAAGGCTGTTGCAATAAGCCTTTCTGCTCAAAGCATCTGCAATCACATTCGCCTTGCCTGGAGTGTACTCAATGCTGGGGTTGTACTCTTGGATCATCTCGACCCAACGAGTCTGGCGGAGGTTCAGATGCGGCTGTGTGAAGATGTACTTCAAGCTCTTGTGATCAGTGAAGATGTCGACCTTTCTGCCCAACAACAGATGTCTCCACGTAATCAGAGCATGTACCACAGCTGCTAGCTCGAGATCATGTGTGGGATAGTTCTTCTCACTTGGCTTGAGCTGCCGAGAAGTATATGCCACAATTTTCTTATCTTGCATAAGCACACCACCAAGGCCTTGAAGAGAAGCGTCACAGAACACTTCATAGGGCTTGGTTTCATCCGGAGGAGTCAGAACTGGAGCAGAGACAAGCTTCTCTTTGAGGGTTTTGAAAGCCACTTCACATTCGGGAGACCAAAAGTATTTGACATTCTTCTGAAGGAGGTTGGAAAGAGGCTTGGCAATCTTGGAGAAGTTCTCCACAAACCTTCTGCAATAGCTGGCAAGACCCAGAAAACTGCGGAGCTGCTTGACGTTCTGAGGAGCTTCCCAGTTGACAATTGCTTCAACTTTCTCGGGATTAACCGCAATACCGTCAGCTGAGATGATGTGGCCCAGGTACAAAACCTTATCGAGCCAAAACTCGCACTTTGAGAACTTGGCATAGAATTTATGCTCTCTGAGTCGATCAAGAACCAGACGCAAGTGCTTTTCGTGATCTTCTTCATTCTTGGAAAACACCAGAATATCATCCAGATACACAAGCACGAATTCGCCAGTATAGGGGTTGAAGATGTAATGCATCATTCTTGAAAAGGTAGGAGGAGCATTGGCGAGACCGAAGGACATGACGGTATACTCGTATGAACCGTAGCTCGTTCTGAAGGCCGTCTTGGGAATGTCTTCCTCGCGAATGCGAATTTGATGATAGCCCATTCGGAGGTCAAGCTTAGAGAACACTTTAGCTCCTTTGAGCTGCTCAAAGAGTTCGTTGATGTTGGGGAGCGGATACTTGTTCTTAATCGTCTTCTTGTTCAGTGGCCGGTAGTCAACACAGAGACGCTCCGTGCCATCTTTCTTCTTGACAAATAAGACACCACAGCCCCACGGAGATGTACTCGGTCTGATGAGACCCATACTCTCCTGCTTATCAAGCTGCTTCTTCAATTCCTTCAATTCATCCGGAGAGAGCTTGTATGGACGCCGGCAAGCAGGTTCGGTGCCCGGCTCGAGTTCAATGACAAACTCGACCTGACGGTGTGGAGGCATGCCTGGAAGATCTTCTGGAAAGACGTCTTGATATTCATTCACCACTGGAATTTGCTCTATGGCATTAATTTCACCCTTATCATTAAGAGAGAAAAGCCGAATAGTATTATCCCTGGAGGCGAAGATAATCACATCTTCATCAGAATGCGTCAACTTGACTTCCTTTTGAGCACAATCAATGTGAGCATCGTGCTAAGAAAGCCAATCCATTCCGAGAATGAGGTCGATGTCAGAATGACCAAGAACCACCGGAGAAGCCAAAAATCGATAATCACCCATGCGAATAGAAATATCCGGAGCATAGACACTGGAGTGCATTCGTCTTCCCGGAGAAATAACTGTTAACTCCCTTGGCAGATTTTTGGTGACAAAATCGTGCTTGGATGCAAATGGATATGACATGAAAGAGCAAGAAGCACCCGAATCAAATAACACTTTAGCTGGAAAGAGTTTACTGGAAGGTTACCCAGAATAACATCAGAAGAAGCCTCTGCTTGTGCTGCATTCATCAGATTGACACTGGCAGCCTTTGGATCATGCCTGACAATAGCTGAACTCACAGGTGGTGGAGGAGGAAGACGCTTCGGATTCGGACATCTGTTGGCATAGTGACCTTTCTGAGTGCATTTGTTGCAAGTCACTTCTGAGAGAGGACGGAACTGAGAGCCACTGGACTTGGAGCCTTGAGACTGAAACTGCTTCTTCGACTGGTTGCTTGGGTTGGGCGGGTGGGAGAAACCACGACCACTAGAATTCTTGTTGTTGGAGTTGTTGAAGTTGCTGGAGTTGTTGTATGGAGCTCGAATCATTGGAGGAGGAGGAAGCCAGAATTTCTGTTGTTTCGCAGCCAACTGAGACGATGAGGTAGAGTGAACAGCATCTCGAATTCTCTTCTTAGAAGCCTCCATCTTAAGCTGAGCTGCTTCTTATTTCAAAGCCATATTATAGAACTTATCGAATTCGTCTGGCTCGAACAAAGTGAGAGCAAGCTGAAGTTCATCTTTGAGACCTCCACGGAACTGATAGATTTTGCTCTTTGCATCAGGAATGTCTTGCTTTGCATAGCGAGCGAGGTTTTGGAACTTGACATTATACTGATAGACTGTCATGGAGCCCTGCTTGAGGTTGCGGAATTGCTCACGCATACCCTCGATAACACTTGTAGGAATGTGATGCGAGCGGAAATCCTTGCAGAAATTCTCCCATGAGATCACTTGACCCGGCCTTGAGTCTTTGTACTGCTGCCACCAGTCAGCTGCTTGATCTTTCAGTTGGAAGGCTGCAAACTTCACATAGTCATCTTCTTTCACGTTACTTCACTCAAAATGCTTCTTGATATCGGTCAGCCAATCTTCAGCATCAAGAGGGTCGACACAGTAACTGAAAGCTTTAGGATTGTTGGCCAAGAACTGGTTGAGGGTAGCATGGTGCTGCTGGAAGAAGTTGCCTTGGTTCATTGGAACGCCCTGATTAGCTTGATTAGCTTGCATAGCTTGCATTTGCTGCATCATCTGCATCATCAACTGAGTGTTCTGAGCAGTAGTCTGCATAATTGCTCTCCAAGCCTCAGGCGGAGGAGGAGGGGAAGGAGGATGCTCTGGGACCTCTTCCACCTCTGGGTTGGCATTCGGAACCTTTTTCGGAGCCATCCTGTAAGAGATGACCACGAATCAGCAATTGATTGACAAAAGGAATAAGATGAATCAATGGAATGAATTGCAACAAGTCTTCACAATAATCATTCGAACAATAAGAACGAATGAAATCATCCGAACAAGAGGAACGAATGAATTTCTTAGTTAATTGATAACATCAGTCTTCACGAGAAGCCACATAGGGATCAAAAGGATAAAATAATAAAACAACAAGGTACGGACAGGAACAAACACAAGAGAGGAGTTTCGTTCTAACATCTTTGTGCTGAAAGCATATGAATGCGTTACGAAAAGGTTTTGCAATCCCCGGATCAGCATAGCCAAGGACCCTTTAAGATGCAACTCCTGATAGTAACCTCGGTCATATAACCCCTTCACTCAATGTCGAACCCCGAACTCACTAACCTGCATTCGTTGGAAGAATGCCTACGATCTACTGGATAAAACCCACCTATAGTTTTCCGAAAGATTCCAGTTATGCAATCAGGTGTTGGGGATACACGGGAAGCACCGCGCAATCAACTCTAACCTACATCCAGGTGTATCCATCCTTCAACACATAACCAGTCTTTCTCGGAAACTGTGTACCTCGGACCTTCGAAAAGCATCCACTATAACAAGCTATGGCAATACTCCCGAACTACCTCCCCAGTACTGGGTGATGTCGGGGTTATCTTGCCACTGGCCGTATAGGGGAGATTTTCGATGTCGGCCGTCTTAAGTATTTAGTACTGTCGCGATATGCTTGTTACAATGATACCCCGAAGCTCAACTCCTCGGTAACAGGAGGCATCGAGAACAATATCCTTGTCACAAGAACATCGAAACAATCCCAGAATACTCGCGGGATTCCTTAAAAAAAAATTTGTGCAAATTTTGAAGATAGGAGAGACAAGAGTAGACGTCAGGAGTCCTCACCAGAGAGAAAGGGGATGAGAAGCAAAGAAATCCTACTCTCCGATATAATATAGGACTCAAAAAGTTTTCAGTGTGTGCCTAGACTCAACCGTCAACGGATCGATCAAACAGTGGGGGCTCCTAGGTCGGAGAAGGCTCTGAATACCAACTTGTAATGCCCAGGATGGAGTTATACCTCCTACGTGTCGAGGCACGACTTAAAGGCATAAGTCCATCCTAGAATGATCTCAAGTTTGGTAATCTTTGCACAACTCATGTAAAAGGGGGATAGTAAACTGAAAATAGTTGGCTTACACTCGCCACGTCACAGAATAACAGTACAAGTCTCAAACATCATACATTAAGATCACTACAACCCTCTAAGGGCAAAAGCCAAATGTCAAAGTACCAAACTCAGATAAATAAAACAACCACAGGCGGATCGAATCCTAGTAAGAGACTCCACTACTGATCGTCCGGGTAGCGCACGTAGTAACGACTACGCTCCTCGTCGTACTCCCAATCCAGCTCGGTGCCATCACCTGGATAGCTCACAGCTGGACCTGCATCTGGTGTGTGAAGTAACTGTGAGCCACAGAGGACTCAGCAATCCCGTTCCCGGGTAACAGAACTATCAAAGCCTTTAGGTGAGGGAAAAGGCTGAAGAAAGAACAAGTCTGCAGCAGCAACTAGCATCTAGCTTACGCAAGTGAGAGCGAGAAGAGAAGGCATCGCGAGAAGTGATCACGAAGTGATCCTAGCTACAAGCTCACAAACATACCCCTCCGTGTTCAACTCCCGAATCCCTATTCGGAAATTGACAGTCACGGAACACACGCTGGTAGTGTATTAGTATCCTTGTGTCAAGTTATATACAACCGGAATTAACAAGCTCCCATCTGCCACATAACCGCGGGCACGGCTTTCGAAAGTTCAAACCCTGCAGGGGTGTTCCAACTTGACCCATTACAAGCCCACGATCCGCGGAGTCTCAACTCCAAAGTGGGAAGACCCGAGTATCCTCGGAATCCCGTGCTCAAGATATACCGAGCTAAGGTAAGGCTAATCCAGCAAATCCTCCCGGCGTGTCGACACCCTGATCGTAGCCGCGCGTATCTAGGTCTCAGGACACGACCGGATGGGCGATCCCACGGGTTTTTACCAAACCTTGAGTTTCCTCGAGGTGGCCCCGCGTAACCCCCGTTTCGGACCAACACTCATGTGGAGCACTGGCCCGGGGTTGTTGATTAAGAAAGAGGGTTAATTACTCCCTATGCATGTTTAGTTTGTTATTAGGCAAATAGTACCAATGTTGGGACTTGCTGGAAAAGACTTAGCACTTAGCGGTTTATCGAGGGGGTCCCATACACCCCAACCGTGTTAGGAACGCATAATCAAGGAACATAAAACCGGCTTATACGGATCCTAACGGCATGAGTGGAACAAAACACCAAGCAAAAGGCTTAGCCTTCCACCCTTGCCAATATATATGTGATTTCAATTAAAGCATTTATATAGTGTGATTTAACCCAACCAAACTTCAACATGAAGCAAGCATCTTCACTTCACCTGCAACTAGCAACGCTATAAGAAGGGCTGAGCGAAGCGTACTTAGCCAAGCAACGGTTTGCATAGGTAGGGTGGTTAAACATGGCAATTGGTTACAAGTAGGAGGCTGACAAGAAGAACATGGGCATCGAGGCAAAACTATAGATCGAGACTACTAGCAATAGGCGAAGATAGTAAAGTTATCGGGGTTCGGTCATCTTGCCTGAAGAGAAGACGTTCGGATCGAAAGAAGGGTCCTCGTGCTCAAACTCGTTGGAAACCTCGTGCTCAACCTCGTTGGAAAACTCGTGCTCAACTTCCGGCTCTAAACACAACAAACACACCAAGCACCAATCAACAAAATGCAATGCGCACTCGAAAAACATGAATGCATGATGGATGCACTAAAGATGCACATGGAGCACGTAAAACATCACTCAAGCAAAACACCTCAAAACAAGATAACAAGCTGATATTATTAATCTACACAGAAAATCACCCAAGTTTGATATAAGATTCGCCGAAATCGGAGTTACGGGCTAAAAGTTATGCCCGAAACAACATTTGAGCGAAAACTGAAAATTACAGCAACATAGCATCTTTGGAGCTCAAAATAATTAATCTACAGCACCCAAAAAGCATGGCAAAGGACTTGAACACAAACCAGATATATAGTACAGCAACTAGGTCCAAAGTGCACCCCCAACGGAGTCACGGATCAATAGCAATGATCTTGGACATATTGAACTTTGAAATAAAATTCTGGCAGCAGAATTTTATTGAAAGTTCGGAGCAAAAGATAAACATGCTACAGCCACATAAATGGACATGTGAGGACATGAATGGAAAGACAACAATATATACTTCAAGGAACAATCAAAATCCACCCCAAAACTATCATGCTTTGTCCTACAACAACACACGAACATGGCATCAGAACGTTACAGATTTCAGACTTAGTGAAATTTCACTAAGTCCTAAAACAGCAACATCATCATAGCACACAAAAGAGCATGTTTAAGTCACCTCGAAACTAAACATGGCAAAGGGTAAGCACCTCATCAAAATACATATGACGGTGATCCCGAAACGCACAAGCATGCATCATTGTGGTGAACACACCGATTACAACGAGCTCAACAAGATGGCATTACATAACAAGTGAAAACACAACATGTGAACATGGCACTTTGCAACGATGATAACAAGGAAACAATAATTCTACCATGCAACCTATCACACACAACACGTAGTTCGTGGCAAGACGAACACGTGGACATGTCATTTGCATCGTTTGGACAAACGAGCTAAAAGTTATCACAAGTCAAAGGTGGCATGAAAATAACACATAACAGCAGTTTGTAACATGATGCACTCTTGCGACAGCAAAACAAGTGTCAAGATGACATCTAACAGGCATGACTACAACAGGTAAAACGTAGAGGACATCTCCACGAACATCTGGACATGCTACACGCGCAAAACGGAGCAACAGGCACAAAGTTAGAGCAGTTCAAAGTTTGGATTTCAGATAAACAGATCTGGGGACTTAGGGGGAAACAACCTCTGGATCAGATCTGGAACAGTAGCGGATGAACAGTAGCGGCGGCCCAGATCTGGAAGTCCACGGGCCCGGGAGGCCGGATCTGGCCCGGCTGCGGAGGGGCACTGTGCGGCGGCCCGCGGCGCGCGGCGGCTGCCCGGTGCGGTGGCCCACTCGGGCCGGCGGCGGGGTACGGGCCTGGCCCAGCCGCGGAGAGGCGAGGCGAGCGCCTGGGCCGGGGAAGCGACGGCTGCTACGGCCTGGTTGCGGGAGCGGTCGGGCCTTGCCCAGGCGGGGTGACGGTGAAGCGGGCCGGCCCGTGCGGCGAGGAGAGGCCAGGTGAGGCGCTGGCGATGCGGGCCGGTGGCGCGGCCTGCTCGGGAGCGAGGGGGGACTGCGGCCCCGAAGGCGATCGAAGCGGGGAGGGAGGCCCGACGAACTGGTCCCCCACCCGGGCCTGGCTCGGTCGGTCGACGCGAGCGCTGGACCCAGCGACGCGGTCGCTCTGGTGCGGCGACGACGCCCTGGCCCGGTGCGGTCGACGGGAACGAGCGGGACTGGCGGCTGGCGTTGACTTCGGCTTCTCGAGGGGATCCCGGCGCGGTGCGGCTGGAAGGATCCGATGGATCCCCTCGGGATCTGAGAAGATTTCTTGGAACTGAAAGAAAAAGGAAAAAAAAAAGGGGAGGGGATCTAGAGGAGGAAGAAGAAGGAATAGGGAGGCCCAAAAATAGACTAGGGGGGGTCTATATGTAGCAGAATTTTAGGGTTAGGGAGAGTTTAGGGGCGCTAGGAGCCCTCCGATCGCGATCCGACGGATCCGATCGCGGGGGTTGTTTTAAAAGGCCCAGACGGAGATAAAAGAATGCAGTAGGGGTATTTCCGGGACACGAAGTGAAGGCACTTCGGACCCACACGGACAACGGAGGGAAAAGTCAACGGAGTCCAAACGAGACGAGATTTGAGAGGCGGGTTGCACACAACAAAACAACAACACACAACACAACCTCGCGGCACACCGGTAACGAAAAACGCCCGAACAACAAAGTAGGCCTACGGGATGTCACGGACACGTGAGGGAGCTCCGGAACACGAAACGGACAACGGGAAGGAACGCCACGAACCGGATGCAACCCACAACACAAATGCAATGCGATGCACATGTCTACATGATATGAATGAAATGCCACACACTCACACAACAAAACGACGAAAGCCCGAAAGACAAAGAACCCGAAATGGAAATAGATGAAGCCGGAGATTTATTATATACCCAAAAGGGAAAGTATTACATCCGGGGCATTACATACGCATAGACCTGGCTCATGATGCCACTGTTGGGGAACGTAGTATTTTAAAATTTTCCTACGATCACGCAAGATCTATCTACTAGATGCATAGCAACGAGAGGGGAGAGTGTGTCTACGTACCCTCGTAGACCGGGAGCGGAAGCGTCAAGTGACGCGGTTGATGTTGTCGAACTTCTTCCCGATCCAACCGATCAAGCACCGAACATACGGCACCTCCGCGTTCAGCACAGGTTCAGCTTGATGACGTCCCACGAGCTCTTGATCCAGTTGAGCTTCACGGAAGAGTTTCGTCAGCACGACGGCGTGGTGACGGATATGATGTATTCACCGGCGCAGGGCTTCGCCTAAGCTCCGCGACGGTATGACCGAGGTGTGTTTCTGTGGAGGGGGGCACCGCACACGGCTGGAACAATTCAACTTGTGTGTCTTTGGGTGCCCCCTGCCCCCGTATATAAAGTAGCAAGGGGGGAGGCCGGACGGCCCTTGTTTGGTGCGGCTAGAGGAGCAATCCTACTTGGAATAGGATTGCAATCCTATTCCTAGTAGGAATCACCAAAGAAGGAAGAGAAGGAAAGGAAAAGAGGGAGAGGTGGCGCCCCCCCAATCCTAGTCCAACTACGAACCCTAGGTGGGGCGCCGGCCAGCCCTATGGGCTGCCTCTCTCTTTCCCTTAAGGCCCACTATGGACCATCCCCCTTCGTAGGGGGTTCCGGTAACCCCCTCCGGCAATCCCGTTAAATCCGAAACTTTTCCGGAACACTTCCGGTGTCCGAATATAGTCATCCAATATATCAATCTTTATGTCTCGGACATTCCGAGACTCCTCGTCATGTCCGTGATCTCATCCGGGACTCCGAACTACCTTCGGTACATCAAAACTCATAAACTCATAATACCGATCGTCATCAAACGTTAAGCGTGCGGACCCTACGGGTTCGAGAACTATGTAGACATGACCGAGACTCATCTCCGGTCAATAACCAATAGCGGAACCTGGATGTTCATATTGGCTCCCACATATTCTACGAAGATCTTTTATCGGTCAGAACCGCATAACAACATACGTTGTTCCTTTTGTCATCGGTATGTTACTTGCCCGAGATTCGATCGTCGGTATCTCCATACCTAGTTCAATCTCGTTATCGGCAAGTCTCTTTACTCGTTCCGTAACACATCATCTCGTGACTAACTCATTAGTCTTTTGCTTGCAAGGCTTATTGTGATGTGTGTTACCGAGAGGGCCTAGAGATACCTCTCCGACACTCGGAGTGACAAATCCTAACCTTGATCTATGCCAACACCACGAATACTTTCGGAGACACCTGTAGAGCATCTTTATGATCACCCAGTTACGTTGTGACGTTTGATAGCACACAAGGTGTTCCTACGGTATTCGGGAGTTGCATAATCTCATAGTCATAGGAACATGTATAAGTCATGAAGAAAGCAATAGCAGTAAAACTAAACAATCATAGTGCTATGCTAACGGATGGGTCTTGTCCATCACATCATTCTCCTAATGATGTGATCCCGTTGATCAAATGACAACTCATGTCTATGGCTAGGAAACATAACCATCTTTGATCAATGAGCTAGTCTAGTAGAGGCATACTAGGGACATACTGTTTTTGTCTATGTATCCACACATGTACTAAGTTTCCGGTTAATACAATTCTAGCATGAATAAAAGACATTTATCATGATATAAGGAAATACAAATAACATCTTTATTATTGCCTCTAGGGCATATTTCCTTCATAAACATCACAGCCCATCTAAGGGTAAAATCCAAATGTCAAGATACCAAACATAACATAAACCACAGGTCTAAAACGAATCCTAGTAGAAGAACCACTACTGATCATTGGGATAACGGACATAGTAACGGCTACGCTCCTCATCGTACTCCCAGTCTAGCTCGGTGCCATCACCAGGGTAGCTCACCATCGTACCTGCATCTGGTGTGTTGAAGTAACTGTGAGCCACAGAGGACTCAGCAATCCCGTTCCCGGGTAACACGACTATTTAAGCCTTGGGTGTGGAACAAGGCTGAAGAAAGTATAAGAGTCTGCAGCAGCACTAGCACTAACTTACGTAAAAGAGAGCGAGAAGAGAAGGTGCCTCGGTCGAGAGATGATCACGAAGTGATCCTAACTAAAGCAAGTCAAACATAATCCCATCGTGTTCATCTCTCGAATCCCTTTCGAAAAATGACAGTCACGGTCCTCACGCTGGTAGTGTATTGGAACAAGGTGTCAAGTTTTCTACAACCAGATATTAACAAGCTCCCATCTGCCACATAACCGCGGGCACGGCTTTCGAAAGTTCAAACCCTGCAGGGGTGTCCCAACTTGGCCCATGACAAGCCCACGATCCGCGGAGTCGCAACTCCAAGGTGGGAAGACCTGAGTATTCTCGGAATCCCGTGCTCAAGATACTCCGACTAAGGTAAGGCTAATCTAACAAATCCTCCCGGCGTGCCGACACCCTGACAGTAGCTGCGCGTATCTAGTCTCAGGCCACGACCGGATGGGCGATTCTACAGGTGTATACCAGATACCTCGGGTTTCCCCAAGGCGGCCCCGCAGAACCACCGTTTCGGACCAACACTCATGTGGAGCACTGGCCCGGGGTTGTTGATTAAAATAAAAGGGATAGCTAGTCCCTATGCAAGTTTTATTAGTTATTAGGCGAATAGTACCAATGTTGGGACTTGCTGGAAAAGACTTAGCACTTAGCGGTTTATCGAGGGGGTCCCATAACCCCAACCGTGTGAGGAACGCAAAATCAAGGAACATAACACCGGTTTATACGGTTCCTAGCGGCATGAGTGGAACAAATCACCAAGCAAAAGACTTAGCCTTCCACCCATTACCAATATATAGATGATTTCATTTAGTAATTATTATAGTGTGATTTAACCCAACAAACTTCAACATGAAGCAAGCATCTTCAATCTTCACCTGCAACTAGCAATGCTATAAGAGGGGCTGAGCGAAGCGTACTTAGCCATTCAACGGTTTGCATAGGTGGGGTGGTTAAACAGGTTCATGGTTACAAGTAGGAGGCTGACAGGAAAAACATGGGCATCGAGGCAAAACTATAGAGCGATACTCTAGCAATAGGCAAAGATAGTAATGTTATCGGGGTTCGGTCATCTTGCCTAAAGAGTTGTCGATGGGATCGTAAGAGGGGTCATCGGTCTCAAGCTCGGTAGTAACCTCGTGCTCGAACTCGTACTCAGCTTCCGGCTCTACTCAACACAAACACACAAGGCACGAAATCAACAAGACGCAATGCGCACACAAAATATGCTAGATGCAAGACTGATGCACTATGGGAGCACACGGAGCATGACAAAATGCGATCAAGCAAAATGCTTCAAAACATGATAACAATAGGATATTATGAATCTACATGAAAAATCACAGAAGTTTCATATAGGACTTGCTCAAAACGGAGCTACGGGCTAAAAGTTACACACAAAACAATAAACATGCGAAAGCTGAAAATTACAGCCACATAACAACTTCGGAGCAATAGATAAATAAGCTACAACACTCAAACATCATGGCAATGAGCATGGACATAAACTAGACATATCCTACAGCAAATAAGTCCATTGGAGCATCCCCAAAGGAGCCATGGATCAATAGCAACAAGCTATGACATATTGAACTTGACAACAAAATCCTGACAGCAGTATTTTATTGCAACTTGGGAGCAAGAGTTAAATATGCTACAGCCACTCAAATAAGCATGTGAGAGCATGAATGGATAGACAACAATATATACTACAAGGAATCATCAAGAGTCACCCCAAAACTATCATGGATTGGCCTAGAACAACAAGCAAACATGGCATCTGGAAATTACAGATTCCAGACTTAGTGAAATTTCACTAAGTGTTAAAATAGCAGTTTCATCATAGCATCTTTGTGAGCAAGTTTAAGTCACCTCAAAGCTAAACATGGCAAGTGGTAAGCACCACAGCAAAGTACACATGATGGTGAAACCAAAACACCTAAGCATGCATCAAGGAGACAATCGCATCAATAGCAATGAGCTCCTCTACGAGGCATCTCGTAACAAGTTTAATGACATAACATCCACATAGCACTTTGCAACGGAGATAAACATGGCAAGATTACTTCTATCATGCAAGCCTAAGCAATCAACATGTAGAGCATGACAAGACGAACACGTGGACATCTCATTTGCATCATTTGGATAAACGTGCAAAAAGTTATCACATTGCAAAGATGGCATGAAAACAACAACTAACAGCAGTTTTAACACGATGCACTCTTGCAACAGGTTTTTAAGCATCTAGATGATCTCAAATATGCATGGCATAATGGAACAAAATGTAGTACATGTTTCCACGAACATCTGGACATCTCATTTGCGCAAAACGGACCACCACACAAAAAGTTATCATCATTCTAAAATAGCATCAGACAGATAAAAACTGGGGACTTAGTGGATAAAAGAAGCAACCTCCAGATCTGGTCAAAGTCAACCGGGCGCGGGTCAACGGGCGCGGATCGGGCCCGCGGGGAAGCGGATCGGGCCGGGATCCGCGGATCGGGCAGGCGGCGGTGCGGATCGGGCCCGGCGGCTAACGGGCCGGGTCCAGGGGCTGCGCCCGCTAGGGTTGGAAGGCGAGGCGGGATCCGGTCGGGGGCTCCTCCCCGATCGCGATCTGGAAGCGGCGGCGGCTGCTGCCTTCGAAGGCTCGGCGCTGGAATGGGCCAGCCCGTGCTGGTGGGAGGCGGAGGAGGCCCGGAGGAGGGCTGCTGGGCCTGGGGAGCTAGGGTTCGGCCCGTGGGGCGGAGCCGACTGGCTCGGATCGGGGAATCCTCCTGATTCCCGAGCGGCGGCGGCGGTTGGCACGCTCGCCCCGGCGGCGGACGGCGAGGGGGAACCGGGGCGGCGGCTGCCTATGGGCCGGCGACGGGGCAAGGTGAGGCCGGCGGGGTGAGGTAGCGGCGCCGGTGGTGGGGCCCGGCCGGTGAGGTGGCGGCGCCGGCCGGCAGCGGTGAGAAGCTCCGGCGAGGGGAGCGGATTCCGGCGAGCTCCGGCGAGGGGCTGCCCGGCGGGGGGGGAGACGGCTGGAGGAAGAAGAAGAGGAGGTAGGAGAAGATGGACTAGGAATTTTTAGGGCAAAAATTGGGGAAGGTGGACAAATATATAGGCACAAGGAGCTAGGGTTGTCCAAATGAGGTGTGGTTTTCGGCCACGCGATCAGAATTGGATGGCCTAGATGAAGGGAGGGGTTTGGGCTGGTTTGGTGGGCTGTTGGAGGGGTGTCTTGGGCCTCAAAGTGGAGGTACTTTCAGCCCACGAGAATAACTGTTGGGGTAGCAAACGAACTCCAAACGCGACGAGATTTGACAGGCGGGTTACACACACCAAAACAACAACACACGACAAGTCTCGCGCCAAACCGGAAACGTTACACGGTCAAACACTAAAGTAGGCCTCGGGGATGCCACGGACACGTGAGGGAGCTCCGGAACGCGAAACGGACAACGGGAAGGAACGCGTGGAACCGGATGCAACCGACAACACAAATGCAATGCGATGCACATGACTACATGATATGAATGAATGCCACACACGCACACGACAAAAGAACGAAAACCCGAAAAGACAAAGAGCCCGAAATGGAATTGATGAAGCCAGAGATATTATATATTGCCCAAAAGGGAAAGTAATACATCCGGGGCATTACATCCAGGAAGACCTCCCGACGTGTCGACTATCCCGATAGGATCTGCGTATCTCATTCTCAGGACACGGTGGATTGGCTAAGTTTCCGTATGGCACACCCGTTGGTGGCCCCGACTACTGCTAGTTTGGACCAACACACATGAGGAGCAATGGCCCGGGTTGTTGATTAAGAACTCAGGTTAATTACTCCCTATGCAAGTTTTAGTTGTTAGGAAAATGGTAAAACCAAGGTTGGGCCTTGCTGGAAAAGCTTTAAACAGAGCAAATTATCAAGTGGGGGGCCATAAACCCCAACCGTGTTAGGAACACAATATCAAGGAACATAACACCGGTTTACCGGATCCTAAGGCGGCATGAGTGGAACAAAACACCGAGCAAAAGGCCAAGCCTTCCGCCCATTACCAAGTATATATTTGTGCATTAATTAAATATGATATATATTGTGTTATCCGAAAGAATACATGTTCCAACATGGAGCATCTTCCAACTTCAGCTGCATCTATCAATGCTATAAGAGGGGCTGAGCAAAAGCGTACTTAGCCAATCAACGGTTTGCTAGGAAGGCGGTTAGAGTGTTTCATGGCAACATAGGAGGCTGACAAGACAAGAATGGGCATCGCGACATATCTATAGATTGAGACAACTAGCAAAGCAAAGATAGAGGTGATATCGAGGAACGATCATCTCGCCTGAAATCCTGTTAGGAAGAAGATCGAGTCCATGAAGAAGACAAACGGACGTAGTCGAACGAATCCTCACAAACGCATCTTTACAGGAACTAAGAAGTAACACGGGAAAGAAGCAAACAACATGGTAAATAACGCAAGCATAAACATGGCATAAGATGCACAAACAAGTATGATGCATGTCCGATTTAAATAAGCATGGCATGTCAAAGTGCACAACAAAACTACAAGTTAAGTGGAGCTCAATATGCAACGAGTTGCATATTGATGGAACACCACATTCTATTTATTTATTTAACTCTTGTTTATGTAGACACCAATATTAAATGTTAATTAACATGGCAAGAGGTGCACCATAAGTAAACTAACTATCTAGGCAATTTAAATGAGGCAGGAAATAACAAACAACGATTCCGAAAAATCCCCACATGCATATTTTGAATTTAGTACTGTTCTGCCTATTACATAATTTTATTATTGTTAAATAGGAAAAGTATGCACCACGTTATTCTACTCATTTTTCTACCCCAAAAACATATAAAGTTTATTAAATTTGGAGCTACGGTTATTTAGTTATGAATAAAACCATTTTAACATGTTATTTTAGCAAACAAAAGCAAACAACCTGTTTAAACATTTTAAACATAGATGCAAGTTGGTTATTATGAATCTACATAGAATTCTAAGCATTTTTTACATATATGACTTGTTTTATTTGGATGCATAGTTTGTGAGTTATTAAGTGCATGAACAAGGAGGGATTTTCTGCAAATCTGATAAATCCTGGGATAATAGCTAAATTCGCAGAGACTGAAAAAATAACATCCACGGGCCGAAACAGAACTGAACTGGGCAGGGGAAGCTACTCACATTGGGCCTTGGTTGAAGCATGTGACGCCCGAAGACCGACGTCCCAGAAGATTCCAGAAGATTCCAGATGTTCCGGGTTCTCCCATGTGTTTTATTTTGCTTGTGTTTTTTTTTTTTTGCATTGCATCATGTCATCATGCCATCATGTCTTTGTATTTTGCATCTCAACCTAAATAAATTGTGTGGACCGTCGGTCCATTTAAATCGAGGGAAGTGTGGCTTCTCTTTATAACATATCCTCCCGATATTTAGGGAGCTATATTAATAAATATTCCGTTTGTTGGAATTCACCGTAACACACTTGCACAATTTCCCCATGCCTTCTCTTTCGCATTCCTTGCCTCAAACCTTGTCAATATTTATTTTCCGTCGTATCGGGGTTCTTCCAAAAACCCTCCTTCTATTTTAATCAAATTCCGTACATTTTGTATGAGTCCAGAGGTTTAACTCCGTGTTTAAATCTCTTCCCTAACCTTTTCTTTTCTTCCCTTTTCTTCTTCTTTCTTTTCTGTTTAAAAAAACAGTTAAGAGAAGGGAGAGCCCAGCCGCAGCAGAGGCCCAGCGGCCCATCTCTCCTCACTCCAAGCCGCACCTCCCTCCTAGGCTAAGGCCTCTTCCATCCCCGCAGGCCCGAGGCCCAGCTTCCTCCGGCTAACCCTAGCCCGACCATCCCGATCGACCCTCATCTCCCCACCGACCGCATCGCTTTCCCCCTCATTCCCACGACAGCGCCGCAGCCATCTCCCTCTTCCTTCGATCTCCCCCCGATTCCCTCTCGTTCCCTCGCACACCGCAGCGCCCCTTTGCTCTCCCCTCGAAGGCCCGAGCGCCGCCTCGCAGGCCTCCCCTCCGACCTCACCGCCCCGCCTCGGCCAGGCAGGCCGCGTCCCTAGGCTCCCTCC
>LR738711.1:510239497-510256087 GCA_902687465.1 Secale cereale
CCAAGCTCCTCGGTTGCCTCGCCTCTGGCCCCGTGCGGCCCTCTCCAGCGCGCCCCTCGGTGGTCTCCAGCTCGCCAGCAGCACCGACCGCCCGGCCAGGGCCGAGACCTCCCTCCTCCGGCCTCCTCTAGCCTCCCTCCGTCCGTGCCGCACCACGAGCGCCCCGACCCCAGCGCCGTGGCCAGGCCCTGCCTCCTCTGCCTCGGGCCCTCCTCCCTCCGTCGATCCCCGACGCCATGGTCGCCGCTGCCAGCTCTGCAGCGCCCGACGCCCCGTGGTGCTCCCTCCGACCAACGCCTTCTCCTCCTCAAGCTCCCCGAGTCCCTGCGCCATGGAGCCCCGCGGCCTCGAACAACTCCTTCGGTCGCCTCGGCCTCGCCAAGGCCATGGCCCAGCGCCGCTGTGTCCCTTTGCCTCCAGGCCAGCACCGGCGCCCCAGCTCTCCGTGGAGCCGAGCTCCGAACCCTGCTGCTGTTACCGCGTCTCTTTTGCTTGCTGCGTATTTTTTTTTCCTGTTGATGCGGACCCTGCAGTTGAAACACCCGTCGGTCGTCGAGTTCCCTTCCGGATTCGTCAAGTTCGACTACACGATGACAAGTACCCCTTCGGAGAGGTGAACGACTACGAACGGGAACGTCTACGCAAGATGACACGACAAGTACCACGACCAAGTACCACGACCGCGACAAGTACCACTACCGACGCCCGGAGCCGTCGGAACCCTCAAGTACCTCTATGGATCATGTACAACTACCGTCGCCGAGACCAAGTACCACTACATAACGTGTACCCCGACGTCGCAAGTACCACGACACGTGACGTGAACGTCTACCGTCGCTGAAGACCCGTGAACAACTACTTCCCTCTACGGAACGGCTACTTCCTCTCCGAACGTGAACGCCTTCTTCCTCTACGTCTCGAACCGCCCCGAAACGCACGCTTCGAAGGTATAATGAGACGACCCCGTGGATGACTCGTGGAATGCTTGTTGTGGTTGTATGAAATGTTTCCCGTGTGTGCTCCGTGCCCGTTGTGCCGTTTCATCTTTTGTAGTGTTCCTCGGTTGCCTCGTCGCCGACTCGTGGGAACCCGGTGACGGGATCGCCCCACCTTCATCTCGTTTGACTCGTTCACTCCACCTTTTGCTTTTGCACCGGTCTCTCAACGAGTTACCGGAACCGATATGTTGCCGTTGCATCATTTTCGGATCGTTGCCGTGGCACCCTCTTTCTTTCCACCACGGTGACAAATGCTTCATATCATCTTCTTGTTAACTTTTAATAAAATTGCTTAAACTTGTTCATGTCATCCGCATCATGTTAACAACATTAATATGTGTGAATTGTTGTTGCTTATAATTGCTAAACATGCTCATGGGGTTTTTCCGAAATTTGTTGTTGTTATTTCCGGCCTCATTTAAAATGTCTAAATAGGTGGTTTGTTTTTGCTTCACCTTGTTGCCATGTTAACAAACATTTAATCTTGTCTTGTAAATAAACGAGAGTCAATTAAATAATTACATGTGGTGTTTTGTCAATATGCAACTCGTTGCATATTGAGCTCCACTTAACTTGTAGTACTTGTTTGTGCACTTTGCCATGCCATGCATAATTAAACCGGACATGCTTCATACTGGGATGTGCATCGTATGCCATGCTTATGATTGTGTGTTTACCGTATTGTTTGCTTCTTTCCGGTTGCTTCTCTGTTAGCTTCGGTTTCGTTCCGGAGTTGTGAGGCTTCTTCTTCGTCTACTTCATGGATCCGTTCTTCTTCCTTGCGGAATTCCAGGCAAGATGATCATACCCTTGGATACCTTTACTACCATTGCCATGCTTAGTTGTCTCGATGCTATCGTTATATGTCACGCTACCCATCTTTTATGTCAGCCTCTCCTTGTTGCCATGAAACCTCTAACCTTGAAACCTTCCTAGCAAAACCATTGTTTGGCTATGTTACCCGCTTGCTCAGCCCCTCTTATAGCGTTGTTAGTTGCAGGTGAAGATGAAGTTCGTTCCAGGAGGGAACTTATTGTTGGAATATCACAATATCTATTATTATTATTTAACACACCTATATACTGAGCATGGGTGGAAGGCTTGGCCTTTTTCTCGGTGTTTTGTTCCACTCATGCCACCTTAGGTGCCGATAAACCGGCATTATGTTCCTTGATTTTGCGTTCCTTACACGATGGGTGAAATGGGGACCCCTTGACAGTTCGACTTTGAATAAAACTCCTCCAGCAAGGCCCAACATTGGTTTTAATTTGCCTCATAATAACAACTTAATTAATTAATTAAAATTGCATAGGGGGTCGCGTCCCCGAGGATTCTTAATTCTACATAGCAGGGGGGCCAGTGCTGATGGTTTTGGTCCCAAACGGGGAGTCTGCGGGGCCGCCTTGGGGAAACCCGAGGTATCTGGTATACCTGTAGAATCGCCCATCCGGACGTGGCCTGAGACGAGATACGCGCGGCTACTATCAGGGTGTCGGCACGCCGGGAGGTCTTGCTGGACTTGTTTTACCATTGTCGAAATGACTTGTGCTACCGGGATACCGAGCCTGATCGGACTTCCCTAAGATAAGGGGTGATGATATTATATTCATCACTTCAGCTAATCGTGAGAGCTTGTGATGGGCTAAGTTGGGACACCCCTGCAGGGTTATGATCTTTCGAAAGCCGTGCCCGCGGTTATGTGGCAGATGGGAATTTGTTAATGTCCGGTTGTAGAAAACTTGACAGATGATCCGAAGTAAAACACACAACTGTGTGAGTAACCGTGACTGTCTCTTTTCACTTTGAGAAGAGAACACGGCGGGGTTATGTTTGACTCGTATGTAGTTCAGGATCTTTAGCGATCACTACTTTTGCGACCGTTTGCGTAGATGCTCATCTTATTCTGGTACTCGTAAGTTAGCCACCATATTATGCTTAGCCGCTGCTGCAACCTCACCACTTTACCTCTTCCTACCCATAAAGCTTTGCTAGTCTTGATACCCATGGTTATGGGATTGTTGAGTCCTCGTGGCTCACAGATACTACAACACCAGATGCAGGTTCAGCCGAGTTTGAAGCAGAAGCTGGTTCAAGTTCTTCACTGGGAGCTCGCTGAAGAGTTTGGCCGTTTGCTTGTTACGTTTCGACGATCAGTAGTGGTTTCTACTAGGATTCGATCCTGACCTGTGGCTTTATGTTGTTTTGGTATCTTTCCTTTGGTTCTTCGCCCGTAGTCGGGTTGTGATGTTTTGAATGATGTTTTGCTTATGTAATGTATTGTGTGAAGTGGCGAGTGTAAGCCAACTATCTTCTTTTGCAATTTAATCCCTCTTTTACATGAGTCGTGCAAAGATACCAAACTTGAGATCATTCTAGGATGGGCTTATACCTTTAAGTCGTGCCTCGACACGTAGGAGGTATAGTCCCATCCTGGGCATTACAAAGCAGGTCAGTTGGGCTGGCTGAATCGAACGAGGGGAGGGGGTGCGGTCAACGCTCGAACGACTCGAGGTAGAGGCAGGGGCGTCCTCCTCCTGCTCGATGTAGGAGCAGAGGAAGAAGGCGTGGCGGCGAAGATGGTCAGGAACAGGCGGAGCGGAGTGGATTGGTCGGTGGGGATGAACAGGACGACGATGTCTCGGCTCCAACGGCTTCGTTTGGTGGTGATCTCCTAGTTTAGAGAAACGAGAGAGGGATTTGAGAGACAGGGAGAGAAAGGCAGGAGAAGAAGGAATGGAAGGGGCGGCACGGCCTGGTGGCACTCCGACGAGCTCGGTCGAGTCGAGGCTGGTCTAGCGGCGGCGCGGAGTCGGCGGTGTCATCTTCGAGCTCGCTGACGACGACGACGACGCGGGGAGGGTGTGGCCGGAGGAGATCCAGGGCGGCAAGGTCTTGGGCGTCCGTATTCACCTGACCAAGACGAGGCAAGGGCAATGCAATGGATAAAGCAGCTCCAGTGGGGGACGGGACTCTGGCGACGAGTGGCCGGATCCGGTGGAGAACGGTGATGGACGACGAGCTTGGGGCTGCGGTCGCCATGGCTGACGGGAGAATCTCCTGTGAAACGAGATATTAGAGAGAGGGGGAGAGAAGAAAGAAGGGGAAGGTGCGAGGGGTCCTTGCCTGATGCCGCATAGCTGCTCCGGCGAGGCCGTTGGTGAGTGGTGGTGCTCGAGGCCAAGGTGAGGAGGCGATTGCCTCTACAGGAGGATACAGGAGCCGAGGGTGGGGCGTTGGGATTCTCCTGGGCCGTCGGACCTAAGATCTGGCGGTCCAGATCGAGTGGGAGGTGGATGCGGTGGTTGGTGGAGTGGATCTGAGGGAGGTAGGGGATTGGGCAGGCGCAAATTTCGAGGGGAGAGCAGTTGGGTGGCGGCGTAGCTCGGGATTGGAGGGACATTGCTCCTAAAGTTTAGGGTTAGGGGTCTATTTATAGGAAGGGGTTAGTTTAGGAGCTATTCGGTCCCTCCGGTCGCAATCGGACGGCCTGGAAAAAATGTGTTAGGGGAGTCCAAACAATGAACCGAATATATTTTAGGGATGTTTGGGGATGATCCGGACACATCGGTAACGACAGAGCGGTTCGGGTTAAGGGAAGTTCGGACTAGGTTGTGAGGGGGTCTGTGTACTGTGCAAAGGGGTAAGACGATCACGGTCAAGTGTACTGAGAACGCACAACAAAGACAAACGGCCTGACTACAAGGTCAACGGAGACAAAGAGAGAAGCGTTAACTACGAACGACTACTAGTTTTATGAAAACATGCGGATGCAATGCGGATGATGCGATGATGAAATGCAACAAAAATAAATCACACGATGACGACGAAATAACTGGTAGGCTTCTGGAGCGTCGGTCTCGGGGCGTCACAACTCTCCGACACTAATAGAGAATTTCGACCCGAGATCCTGTAGATGACACTAGAGAGAAACGAAAAAGTAAGCGGTAAAACAAAGTTGCTTCTTCAACAAACGAGTGAAACCATGAACCTTGAGAGGTTGAAAACTTGAAGAAATGACACGACGGACATGAAAGAAATTGAAACACTCCGTTAGACAAAAGTAACAAGGAACATTACGAGAACCTTGTAGGTTAATAGACATGAACCAAACACTCAAGGGTCACAAAAAGAATTTTAAAACCACTCTGGTTAAAATAAGATAGTGAAGGAATAAGAATGAAAGAATTCAGACAACACTCCGGCTAAAAATGGAAGGAATAGAACATGAACTTGAGAAGATGGGATGATACTTGATGAAATCAACAACACACTGCCTCCGGAACTATTGAAAGATTGGCACGAGGGGTAAGAAAGATTTGAGATAGCACTCCGGTTGAAAAGAGAGGCAAAACTAGATAAGATGAGGGAACCTAAATGGAGGACACAACACTCTCGTTGAATGGATAAGCAAAGAAAAGAACATGATCTTGACAAAATGGGATGATGGGTCGAAGAGTGCAACATCACAATGCCTCCGGAATGAAAGAATAGAAGTTGGATTGATGGAAAGAAAAGAACGGAGAAGAAAATGACAACTTCTCCCACAATTGAATTTGAAAAGCATCCTTACAAAGATAGATTGATCGGGGTTGTTGGAAAATCGACAACGGAGAGAGTATGCTCTCGAGGTCTTATGGAAAACATCCCAAAGTTATGAGGTGACAACCGGTCACTAACAGAAAACAATTGCTTGCCTTGGCACAACGAAGAGATGAAAAACTTCGTCCACCAAACTGATGAAGAAATAACTTGGATCATTGATAAGCACCACAAATAGCAACACTCCCAATGGAAGGTTCTAGGTGAAATCTATACCAAGATACTCCAACGCAGAAATTATTATGGGTTGAAACAACTCATGATCAAAGAGAAAATGATGGTTTTACAATATCTCATTCCTGACAACTTGTGAATCATGAATCATGAAGGAAATTGTCAAGAATGACATAGCACCACCTCAAAGATAAGGGAGCAAAGAATTGCACTTAAAAATTCAAGATGACGAATAGTTGAGCTCCTCCAATAAGAATCTTGAAGAACACTTGAGGAATGAAAAAAAAACTTTGATGAACCATGATACGTCTCCAACGTATCTATAATTTTTTATTGCTCCATGCTATTATTTATGATGGTTTGGATGTTTAATGGGCTTTGTCATACACTTTTATATTATTTTTGGGACTAACCTACTAACCCAAAGGCCACTTCCAAATTGTTGTTTTTGCCTATTTTAGGGTTTTACAGAAAAGGGATATCAAATGGAGTCCAAACGGAATGAAACCTTCGGGAGAGACATTTTTGGAGAAAATCACGCACGGGAGATTTGAGAACCACGGAGTAGGGGCCACGAGGTGCCCACGAGGGTGGCGGTGCGCCCCCTGCCTCGTGGACCCCTCGTGAGGCCCCCGGTGTCCTTCTTTCTCCTATATAAGCCTACGTACCCCGAAACCATCAGAACAATAGAGAAACCCTAGTTCCACCGCCGTAACCTTCTGTTCCCGTGAGATCCCATCTTGGGGCCTATCCCGGAGCTCCGCCGGAGGGGGGATCCATCACGGAGTACTTCTACATCATCATCATCATCGCCTCACCATGACTTGTGAGTAGTTTACCACAGACCTTCGGGTCCATAGCTAGTATCTAGATGGCTTCTTCTCTCTCTCTGGATCGCAATACAAAGGTCTCATCGGTCTTCGAGGAGATCTATTCGATGTAATCTCTTTTTGCGGTGTGTTTGTCGAGATCCGATGAATTGTGAGTTTATGATCAAGATTATCTATGAGAAATATTTGGTTCTTTTCTGAACTCTTTATGTGTGCTCATAATATCCTTGCAAGTCTCTTCGAATTATTGGTTTGGTTTGGCCTACTAGATCTATAGTTCTTGCAATGGGAGAAGTGCTTGGCTTTGGGTTCAATCTAGCGGTGTCCTTTCCCAGTGACAGTAGGGGCAGCAAGGCACATATTGTATTGTTGCCATCGAGGATAAAAAGATGGGGTTTATATCATACTGCTTGAGTTTATCCCTCTACATCATGTCATCTTGCTTAAGGCGTTACTCTGTTGTTATGAACTCAATACACTAGATGCATGTTGGATAGCGGTCGATGTGTGGAGTAATAGTAGTAGATGGAGGCGGGAGTCGGTCTACTTGTCTCGGACGTGATGCCTATATACAATGATCATGCCTAGATAGTCTCATAATTATTCGCTTTTCTATCAATTGCTCGACAGTAATTTGTTTACCCGCCATAGAATATCGCTATCGTGAGAGAAGCCACTAGAGAACACTATGGCCCCCGGGTCTATTCTCAACATATCAATCTACACTTACTTTACTTTTTCCACTTTTACTTTCTGTTCTTATAAACAAAAATACCAAAAATATAAACTATCATCTCTATCAGATCTCACTCTCATAAGTGACCGTAAAGGGATTGACAACCCCTTATCGCGTTGGCTGAGAAGTTCTTATTTGTTTGTGCAAGTGCGAGGGACTCGCGCGTGGTCTCCTACTGGATTGATACCTTGGTTCTAAAAAACTGAGGGAAATACTTACGCTACTGTGCTGCATCTCCCTTTCCTCTTCGAGGGAATACAATGCAAGCTCGAGAAGAACCAAGAAGAATTTCTAGCGCCGTTGCTGGGGAGGCTTACGCAAAGGTCATATACCAAGTACCTATCACAAACCCTTATCCTTCGCATTACATTTTTGCCTCTCGTTTTCCTCTCCCCCACTTCACCCTTGTCGTTTTATTTGCCCTTCTTCTGCCGTGTGTTTGTCGTTCGCTTGCTTCTTGTTTGCTTGTGTGTGTTTCTTGCTTGCTTGCCCTCATGTCTGAGATGGGGGACGATTTTATCGAGAAGGGTAGTAATGTCGAGGGCAACGTCTATGTTGACCCCCCGGATGAAGCTACCACTTTACATATTAAGAAGTTTCGGGTTGGTAGTGGTAATATCATTGGAAAAGGAGTTCTTCAAGACTTCTTTACTTGTGCCGGTGCTTTGCCCACTATGGGTGGCTCTATTCTTCACAGAAATAGTAGCCTTGCGGATGCTGTATCTATGCTTATAGTAGAAATTGAAAGGCAATTTATCCATATGCATCCCTATATTCAGAGAATCTTTTTAGAATTTTCCAATATTGAGCATTCTTCTGTTAAGCGTGCAGCTACTATCTTTTTGGCTCATGAATTTAGATTTATCATGAAAGAGGCCAACATAATCTTTGCTCATTACGGAGTATATGTCGGTCGACCTCCCATAGAGGCTATCTTGTTCAATCAAGAAGACATAATGCGGTTGCGATCTCCCGATCATGTTGCTTTTAATGAAAACCTTAGAAAAAAGGTTCCTACCGATGTCTTGATTGATAGAATATCTTAAATGAATGATGATTTTGTTATTAAAAACAATGGGTTAGGCTTCTCCCTTGAGCGAAGGCTTATGACCTTCTGCCAAAAGAATGCCTATAATGATGAATTGGTTGTCCACTACAAAGGGCCAAAAGAGGAACCTATTCCTCCCGAGATTGATGTAGGGGACTTTTGTCCCATTAAATTTAGCCCTTTTGATTACTTTTACTTTCCACAAAGGAAGCTTGCTGCTGAACGTAGGGAATATGAGATGAGCTTTCGTGACATATCGTATTATTATGGCATTCCCTAGATCTATCCTTGTATCGTGCCTAGCTAGGGGCGTAAAATGATAGTGCTTGTTGGGAGGCAACCCAATTTTATATTTTTTTGTTTTTGCTGCTGTTAGGGAATAAATATTGCATCTATTTGCTGTTTAGATGTGGTTTTGTGTTTTGTTTAGTGTTTGTGCCAAGTAGAACCTTTGGACAGACTTGTGTGAAGTTTATGTGATCTTGCTGTGAAAAACAGAATCGTTAGCGCTAGCTAGAATGGTCATCAGATTTTACTGGAGCGTGCTATTTAGTTGATTCTTTTTGCAGATGATTAATAGACAAATTCCTCACGTTTACCAATTTAGTTTGAATTTTTTGGAATTACAGAAGTATGCGAAACCTGCAGAGTACTACAGACTGTTCTATTTTTGACAGATTCTGTTTTTCGTGTGTTGTTTGCTTATTTCAATGCATCTATGAGTAATATTGGGAAGTATGAAACATAGAGAAGTTGGAATACAGCAGGTTTAACACCAATATAAACAAAGAATGAATTCATTGCAGTACCTTTGAGTAGTGGTTTGCTTTCTTATACTAACGGAGCTCACAAGATTTTTGTCTATGTTTTGTGTTGTGAAGTTTTCAAGTTTTGAGTATTGCTTTGATGGACTATGGAACAAAGAGTAGCAAGGGCCTAAGCTTGGGGATGCCCATGGCACCCCAAGTAAAATTCAAGGACAACCAAAAGCCTAAGCTTGGGGATGCCCCGGGAAGGCATCCCCTCTTTCGTCTTCATCCATCGGTAACTATACTCGGAGCTATATTTTTATTCACCACATGATATGTGTTTTGCTTGGAGCGTCTTGTATAATTTGAGTCTTTGCCTCTTAGTTTGCCACAATTATCCTTGCTGGACACACCTATTTGAGAGAGTTGAATATGGCCTAGGAAATTGATAGAACACTCTATGTGCTTCACTTATATCTTTTGAGTTGAATAGTTTTTGCTCTAGTTCTTCACTTATATTTTTTAGAGCACGGTGGTGATAATATTTTGAAGAAATTGTTGAACTCTCATGCTTCACTTATATCCTTTTGAGAGTCTATTAAAACAGCATGGTAATGTGCTTAGGCTATAAAATTAGTCTTCACATGATAGACATCCAATATCAATGTAGTAAAAAATTTCACACTAAGTGCATTGAATATGAAGAGAAGTTGGATGCTTGATAATTGTTTTGAGATATGTGGATAGTGATATTAGAGTCATGCTAGTGGATTTATTATGAAATTGAGAAATACTTGTGTTAAGGTTTGCGATTCTCGTAGCATGCACGTATGGTGAACCGCTATGTGACGAAGTTAGAGCATGAGGTATTTGTAAAGTGCCAACCTTTGTGTGGAGGTCGGGGGCGCGCGATGGTTAACTCCTACCAAACTCCCCCCTAGGAGCATGCGTTGATTGCTTTGTTTTGATGACTCGTAGATTTTTGCAATAAGTATATGAGTTCTTATGACTAATGTTGAGTCCATGGATTACACGCACTCTCACCCTTCCACCATTGCTAGCCTCTCTTGTATCGGGCAACTTTCGTCGGTACCATACACCCACTATATATCCTTCCTCTAAACAGCCACCATATTATTCCTCAAAACAGCCACCATACGTACCTATCATGGCATTTCCATAGCCATTCCGAGATATATTGCCATGCAACTTTCCACCGTTCCGTTCATATGACACGCTTCATATTGTCATATTGCCATGCATAATCATGTAGTTGACATCGTATATGTGGCTAGGCCACCATGCATAGTTTTTCATAGATGTCACTCTTGTTTCATCGCACATCCCGGTACACCGCCGGAGGCATTCATATAGAGTCATACTTTGTTGTAGTATCGAGTTGTAATATTGAGTTGTAATGAAAGTTTGATGATCATCATTATTAGAGCATTGTCCCATGGGAGGAAAGGCTAAATCAATAAAGCCCCTCCACACAAAAAAGAAAAAAAAGGCCAAAGAAATAAAGAAAGGCCCAAAAAAGAAAGAAAAAAAGGGACAATTGCTACTATCTTTTTCCACACTTGTGCTTCAAAGTAGCACCATGTTCTTCATGATAGGGAGTCTCATGTTTAGTCACGTTTATATACTAGTGGGAGTTTTCATTATAGAACTTGGCTTGTATATTCCAACGACGGGCTTGCTCAAATGCACTAGGTCTTCGTGAGCAAGCAAGTTGGATGCACACCCACTTAGTTTCTTTTGTTGAGCTTTCATACATATTTTGCTCTAGTGCATCTGTTGCATGGCAATTCCTACTCACTCACATTGATATCTATTGATGGGCATCTCCATAGCCCATTGATAGGCCTAGTCGATGTGAGACTATCTCCCTCCTTTTTGTCTTCTCCACAACCACCTCTCTATTCCACCCATAGTGCTATGTCCATGGCTCACACTCATGTATTGTGTGAAAGTTGAAAGGTTTGAAAGAATAGAGTATGAAAACAAGGGCTTGGCTGAAGTCGGGGTTGTGCATGATATGAATATTTTGTGTGATCAAGAGGGAGCATAGCGAGACTATATGATTTTGTAGGGATAACTTTCTTTAGCCATAGTATTTTGAGAAGACATGATTGCTTTGTTAGTATGCTTGAAGTATTATTATTTCTTATGTCAATATAGAGTTTTGTCTTGAGTCTTTCAGATCTGAACATTCATGCCACAATTAAGATAATTACATTGGAAAACTATGTTGGTTAGCATTCCACATCAAAAATTCTGTTTTTATCATTTACCTACTCGAGGACGAGCAGGAATTAAGCTTGGGGATGCATGATACGTCTCCAATGTATCTATAATTTTTTATTGTTCCATGCTATTATTTATGATGTTTTGGATGTTTAATGGGCTTTGTCATACACTTTTATATTATTTTTGGGACTAACCTACTAACCAGAGGCCCAGTCCAGATTGTTGTTTTTTTGCCTGTTTTAGGGTTTTACAGAAAAAGGGATAAAACGGAGTCCAAACGGAATGAAACCTCCGGGGGAGATATTTTTGGAGAAAATCATGCACGGGAGACTTGAGAACCACGGAGTAGGGGCCACGAGGTGCCCACGAGGGTGGGGGGTGCGCCCTGCCTCGTGGACCCCTCGTGAGGCCCCCGGTGTCCTCCTTCCTCCTATATAAGCCTACGTACCCCGAAACCATCAGAACAACAGAGAAAACCCTAGTTCCACCACCGTAACCTTCTGTTCCCGTGAGATCCCATCTTGGGGCCTGTTCTGGAGCTCCGCCGGAGGGGGGATCCATCACGGAGTGCTTCAACATCATCATCATCGCCTCACCATGAGTTGTGAGTAGTTTACCACAGACCTTCGGGTCCATAGCTAGTATCTAGATGGCTTCTTCTCTCTCTCTGGATCTCAATACAAAGTTCTCCTCGGTCTTCGAGGAGATCTATTCGATGTAATCTCTTTTTACGGTGTGTTTGTCGAGATCCGATGAATTGTGAGTTTATGATCAAGATTATCTATGAGAAATATTTGGTTCTTTTCTGAACTCTTTATGTGTGCTCATAATATCCTTGCAAGTCTCTTCGAATTATTGGTTTGGTTTGGCCTACTAGATCTATAGTTCTTGCAATGGGAGAAGTGCTTGGCTTTGGGTTCAATCTTGCGGTGTCCTTTCCCAGTGATAGTAGGGGCAGCAAGGCACGTATTGTATTGTTTCCATCGAGGATAAAAAGATGGGGCTTATATCATATTGCTTGAGTTTATCCCTCTACATCAGGTCATCTTGCTTAAGGCGTTACTCTGTTCTTATGAACTCAATACACTAGATGCATGTTGGATAGCGGTCGATGTGTGGAGTAATAGTAGTAGATGCAGGCAGGAGTCGGTCTACTTATCTCGGACGTGATGCCTATATACAATGATCATGCCTAGATAGTCTCATAATTATTCGCTTTTCTATCAATTGCTCGACAGTAATTTGTTTACCCGCCGTAGAATATCGCTATCATGAGAGAAGCCACTAGAGAACACTATGGCCCCCGGGTCATTTCTCAACATATCAATCTACACTTACTTTACTTTTTCCGCTTTTACTTTATGTTCTTATAAACAAAAATACCAAAAATATAAACTATCATCTCTATCAGATCTCACTCTCGTAAGTGACCGTAAAGGGATTGACAACCCCTTATCGCGTTGGCTACGAAGTTCTTATTTGTTTGTGCAGGTGCGAGGGACTCGCGCGTGGTCTCCTACTGGATTGATACATTGGTTCTCAAAAACTGAGGGAAATACTTACGCTACTGTGCTGCATCTCCCTTTCCTCTTCGAGGGAATACAACGCAAGCTCGAGAAGAACCAAACCACCATGTAGAACTCTGGTAACAAAAGGATGAGAAGTGAAGGATTAAAATAATAAGATTGAAGCCTTGGAATGATTTAGATGGAGCTTTGTGACAAGATAACGAGAAAACTTGAACTCCATAAAGAAAGATGAACAACTTGGAATCGAGAATCTCTTCCTCATGATCAAACTCTAGAAATATGGATGAACAAAATGGAACCGAGAGTTTATTCCTGACGAACAACTCCGAAGGAAGGGATCAAATCACCCCGATGAAACAATAATAAGGATTATGTAATGCTTATCCTTCATCAACTTAATTTGATGACAAGCAACGGATAGGCATGCTACTTATTCTCCTTGCAAAGATTGATGAGAGATATAGCGGGATTTGGGAATCTTCAACGAACCACCGGTAGGATTGAAGAACGAGATATGGAAGGTGAGAATGAATAAATCTTCTGAAATGATGGCCTTCGAAGGATGAAAATGGACATGACTCATGAAATGCTTTGGATGGGTATGAAAAGAATTCCTCATAATCAGAACAATAATGAGGATGGCATGAAGCTGGAACCATGAATCTTCAAGGGAAAGGACCAAGATTTAGGGCAAATTTTTCTTCGGTCTTCAAAATTCGAGAATGACAACGAGATACACCACCATGAAGACTTTTGAGATACTCCGAAAGAATGAAAAGAGGAAAGGTTGAACCAACGATGAAAAAAATTGGAAACATTCTCGGAGAAGGCATCTGACTGATGAAATTCATTCTTACGTCAAACTTTGAAAAGAATTTGAGAATAACTCCGAAAAAAATAAAAGAGTCAGGTAAGATCCCGAGAATAAACTTGTGGTTAGGGCCCACTCAAAAAACACCATTGAAATGATTACTTGAAAGAGAGATTGCACCAGTTGAATTAAATGGCTTGAGTGAGATAACAACCTCGAAATAGCTTGAACAAATTAAGAATGGAAACGCAAATATTCTAGGATATCTTCAGCACTCCGGAACAAATGAACAACGAGAGGTGAATGATTAATTGGTGCACCGGAATGAGAAAGCATTGTGAAATGTGGAAAAGGATAAGATTAACACCGAAATCTTGAATTAAAATCCACCGGAGAAGAAAATGAGAATGGAACAATGATGAAGTTGAAGCTTCCTTAGCGTCTTCACGAGAAATCACCGGATAAACAACATCGAAGGAAAGAATGAAGAGACTTCACATGATAAAATGGATACTTGATTAAGAAATACGAGTCCTTGAAGAAAAAGGGTGGGAGTGTGGTAAAAAAAGCAACTTGGTACGAATGGAATGAACACCATTGAGAATTGATATTGCAAATATCGAAAGGATCGAATTAACTTGAAGAGAAACGCACTGGTTGAAAAAGAATTTAACATGACAATCTTGATGATCAAGAAGGATTAGCACTCCCATAGAAATATGAGAACACCGCTTAGGAAAGGTATGGAATCATCACTTGACATCGATGCAACTTAAATATCACAACTCAAAACAAAACAAAACAAAGGATTTGGCATGCGAAAGAAGTCGGAGCAAACATATGATAGAGATTCCGTCCAAAGTTTTTGTGATGAGCAACCCTAGGAACGACGTTACAAAGGACGGTGCATCCCTGAATCAGCATAGCCAAGGATTCATTAAGACACAACGTCACCAGTGTAAAATCGACCGTGACAAGCGAATCACTAGACGTTGAACCCCAACCTCATATCATGTATTCGTTGGAAGATTACCAAGAGCTACTTGAATTCCCACTGACTAATTCCTGAAACTTTCTGGTTATGCAATCTGGTGTTGGGGATATAGGGGAAGCACCGTATCTCACACAACTAACAAGTCCTACATCCAGCTGTATCCATCCGTCAACATATAACCAGGCACCTTCAGAAACCGTGTACCTAAGACCTTCGAAAAGCATCCGCTATGCTATCTGTGGCAATACTCCCGAACTATCCCCCAGTACTGGGTGACGCTAGGGTTATCTCACCACCAGACACGCATAGAAGAGTTTTTTATGTTGGCGACCTCTGGTATTTCGGAACTGCAATGATACACAATGTGACGACAAGACCTCAGAGCTCAACTCCCCGTGTCCAATCCAAACAGACGAGAGGGACCAAGACAGAATTCTCATCACAAAGATATCAGAACGATCCCAACAATACCTGCGTGATCCTCAAAAAAAATTGTAGTGAAAAGAGGATAGGGAAGTCAAAACTTCTACGTCAGGAGTCCTCACCAGAGCGTCTAAGGGGATAAGGAGTAAAAGAATTCCTACTCTCCTATATATATTCCTAAGACTCAAAACATTTTTTGTTTCTAGACTCAACATCAGCAGCGGTTTGATCAAGCAGGGGCTCCTAGGTCGGGGAAGGCTCTGATGCCAACTTATAATGCCCAAGATGCGGCTATAGCTCCTACGTGTCGATGCATGACTTAAAGTCATAACAACATTCTGGTATGGTCTCAAGCATGGTATATTTACACAACCCATTTAATGAACATGATGAAAGAGAGTCTAATAGTTGGCTTACACTCGCCACATCACAAAATTAATACAATAAACATACATTCATCCAGAGAACACAGAGTCCAACTATGGACGAAATCAAACAAAGAAAAAGATACCACATAGGCTAATCCCGATCGGCCCTAGTAGGAACCACTACTAATTGTCGGGGTACGTCACATACATATGCCCACGCTCTTCATCGAACTCCAACTGAAGTTCTTGCCCACTTCCAGCGTCAAACTCTGAGATACCTGCATCTGGTTTGTGTAGTAAACTGTGAGTCACGAGGACTCAACAATCTTGTTCTCGGGTATCAAAACTATCAAGGCTTTTAGGTGTGGAGAGGTTATAAAGTGGTTGAAGTAGCATTAAGCATTCTAGGAGGCTAGCTTACGAAGTCAGAGCGAGATGAGAATATATGCCAACAATCGCAACTATTAGTGATCAAGAAGTGATCATGTCTACTTACGTTCATAAATAACCCCACCGTGTTCACTTTCCGAACCCCTTTGAAAAGAGACCATCACGGTTACTCACACAGGTAGTGTATTCTTATTGAGTTATGGTGTCAAGTTATCTACAACCGGATATTAACAAATTCCAATCTGCCACATAACCGCGGGCACGACTTTCGAAAAATCATAACCCTGCAGGGGTGTCCCAACTTAGCCCATCACAAGCTCTCACGATCAGCGGAGTAACAACTCCATGTTGGGAAGACCCGAGTATTCTCGGAATCCCATGCACAAGATATTTCGACAAAGGTAAAACTAATCCAGCAAGACCTCCCGACGTGTCGACGATCCAGATAGGAGCCGCGTATCTTATTCTCAGGACACGACGGATTGGCTAAGTTTTCGGCTGGCACACCCGTTGGTGACCCCGGCTACTGCCAGTTTGGCCAACTCATGAGGAGCACCGGCCCGGGTTATTGATTAAGAACTCGGGTTAATTACTCCCTATGCAAGTTTTAGTTGTTAGGCAAATGGTAAAACCAAGGTTGGGCCTTGCTGGAAAAGCTTTAAACAAAGCGAATTATCGGGGGGGGGGGGGG
>LR738711.1:510256180-510339272 GCA_902687465.1 Secale cereale
CCAATCGTGTTAGGAACACAATATCAAGGAACATAACACCGGTTTATCGGACCCTAAGGCGACATAAGTGGAACAAAAGACCAAGCAAAAGGCCAAGCCTTCCACCCATTACCAAGTATATATTTTTGCATTAATTAAATAAGATATATGTTGTGTTATCCCAAAGAATCCATGTTCCAACCTGGTGCATCTTCCAACTTCACTTGCATCTATCAACGCTATAAGAGGAGCTGAGTAAAAACGTACTTAGCCAATCGACGGTTTGCTAGGAAGGCGGTTAGAATGTTTCATGGCAACATATGAGGCTGACAAGGCAAGAATGGGCATCGCGACATATCTATAGATCAAGACAACTAGCAAAGCAAAGATAGAGGTGATATCGAGGAATGGTTATCTTGCCTGAAATCCCACTAGGAAGAAGATCGAGTCCATGAAGAAGACAAACGGACGTAGTCGAAAGAATCCTCACAAATGCATCATTATCGGAACTAAGAAACAACATCAGAAAGAAGCAAACAACATGGTAAACACACAAGCATAAACATGGCATAAGATGCACAAACAAGTATGATGCATGTCCGATTTAAATAGGCATGACATGGCAAAATGCAAAACAAAACTACAAGTTAAGTGGAGCTCAATATGCAACGAGATGCATATTGACTAAACACCACATTCTATTTATTTAGTTGACTCTCGTTTATGTAGACAACAATAATAAATGTTAATTAACAAGTCAAGAGGTGCAAAACAAGTAAACTAACTATCTAGGCAATTTAAATGAGGCCGGAAATAACAAACAATATTTCCAGAAATTCCCCACATGCATATTTTGAATTTAGTACTGTTCTGCCTATTACATAATTTTATTGTTGTTATACAGGAAAAGTAAATGCACCATGTTATTCCACTCATTTTTCTACCCCAGAAACATATAAAGTTTATTAAATTTGGAGCTACAGTTGTTTAGTTATGAATAAAACCATTTAAACATGTTATTTATGCAAACAAAAGCAAACAACCAGTTTAAACATTTTAAACATAGATGAAAGTTGGTTATTATGAATCTACACATAATTATAATCATTTTTACATATATGACTAGTTTTATTTGGATGCACGGTTTTTGAGTAATTAAGTGCATGAACAAGGAGGGGTTTTCTCCAAATCTGATAAATCCTGGGATAATAGCTAAATTCACAGAGACTGGAAAAAAACATCCACGGGCCGAAACAGAACTGAACTGGGCTGGGGAAGCTGCTCACATCGGGCCTTGGCTGAAGCAGGCCGACTGGGCTGGTTGAATCGAACAAGGGGAGGGGGCCCGGTCAACGCTCGAACGACTCGAGGCAGAGGCTGGGGCGTCCTCCTTGTTCTAGATGCAGGAGCAGAGGAAGAAGGCGCGGTGGCGAAGATGGTCAGGAACGGGCGACGCGGTGTGGAATGGTCGGTGGGGACGAGCAGGACGATGATGGCTCGGCTCAGCGGCTCCGGTCGGTGGTGATCTCCTGGCTCAGAGAAACGAGAGAGGGATTTGAGAGATAGGGAGAGAAAGGCAGGAGAAGAAGGAAGGGAATGAACGACACAGCCTGGTGGCACTCCGGCGAGCTCGGTCGAGTCGAGGCTGGTCCAGCGGTGGCGCGGAGTCGGCGGTGTCGTCTACGAGCTCGCTGACAACGACGACAGCGCGGGAATGGTGGGGACAGAGGAGATCCGGGGCGGAAAGGCCTTGGGCGTCCGGATCCACCGGACCAAGATGAGGCAAGGGTGGTGCTATGGATGAAGCAGCTCCGGCGGGGGACAGGACTCTGGCGATAAGTGGCCGGATTCGGCGGAGAACGGCGATGGACGACGAGCTTGGGGCTGCGGGTGCCATGGCTAACGGGAGAATCTCCTGTGAAACGAGATATTAGAGAGAGAGGGAGAGAAGAAAGAAGGGGAAGGAAGGAGAAGACGTGAGGGGTCCTGACCTGATGCCGCGGCGCTGCTCCGGCGAGGCCGTCGGCGGGTGGTGGCCCTCGAGGCCGAGGTGAGGAGGCGGTTTCTTCTGCGGGAGGATGCGGGAGGCGAGGCTGGGGCATTGGGAGCCTCCTGGGCCGTCGGATCTGAGATCTGGCGGTCCAGATCGAGTGGGAGGTGGCTGCGATGGTTGGTCGAGTGGATCCGAGGGAGGTTGGGGATTGGGCATGCGCGGATTTCGAGGGAAGAGCAGTGGGGTGGCGGCGCAACTCATGACTTGAGGGACATTGCTCCTAAAGTTTAGGGTTAGGGGCCTATTTATAGGAAGGGGTTAGCTCAGTGCTATTCGGTCCCTCCGATCAAAATCGGACGGCCCGGAACAACTGGGTTAGGGGAGTCCAAACAATGAACCGAAGATATTTTAGGGATGTTTGGGGATGATCCGGACACATCGGTAATGACAGAGCGGTTCGTGTTCGGGGAAGTTTTGACTAGGTTGTGAGGGGGTCTGTGTACTTTGCAAAGGGGTAAGACGGTCGTGGTCAAGTGTGTAGTTGTACTGAGAATGCACAACGAAGACAAACGGTCTGACAACAAGGTCAATGGAGACAAAGAGAGAAGCGGCAACTACGAATGGCTACTAGTTTTATGAAAACATGCGGATGATGTGATGATGAAATGCAACAAAATAAAAATAAATCACACGGTGATGACGAAATAACTGGAAGGCTTTTGGAGCGTTAGTGTCGGGGCGTCACAAACACATAGTCATAGGAACATGTATTTGACATAGATGAAAGTAGTGGCAATAAACTGTACGATCAAATGCTAAGCTAACGTATGGGTCTTGTCCATCACATCATTCTCATAATGATGTGATCCCATTATCAAATGACAACTCATGTATATGGTTAGGAAACCTTAACCATCTTTGATCAACGAGATAGTCTAGTAGAGGCTTACTAGGGACATTGTATTTGTCGATGTATTCACACATGTATTTAGGTTTTCGATCAATACAATTCTAGCATGAATAATAAACCTTTATCATGATTAAGGAAATATAATAATAACCATTTTATTATTCCTTCTATGGTGTAATTACATAAGAGGTCCCATGGCTCGATAGCCATTGGAGATGGACTTATCCGTTGTCCTCACACTCTGCCGAAGATCAAGGCACGCTAAACGAGCTCAGATCCTGAGGTAAGGCCTCGTCCACGGCCAATTGAGCTCGCCTTCCAGGTTAGTTATACAAACTCAGATTTCTTTCAAGCATTACATTGTATGTGCAAGCATCGATGATTACAATGTTAATGAGGAGTGGTGTTGCAGGCTGCTTTTCAGAGTGAGAGAGATAGAATCCAGACGCTTCTAGCGGAGAGGGGCCGGCAGGCGGAGGAGAAGCAGCGGGAGTTGGAGGAGAAGACATCCAAGTTGATTGAGGAGGAGAGGGCATGGAATGACATGCAGAACCAGGCCATGTATGAACTCCTCATGGTAAGTATCTTCTGCATATTAGCCAAATCATTCACGTAATGTTCTTTTCATTGCTAACTAGTATTACTGACTCGTGAAAATCAAATGTGCAGTCTGTGTGTCAGAAGGCCGGTCAGACCCCTCCACCGATGCCAGAGATTGCTCCGGGGACCACAGTGAGTTTAATTTGAATGGTCATTAGTTACTAGTAGTAGCATTGAGTGTCATCATGCTAACAAGACATTGCAAATGATCTTTGGTGTAGCGTGCCTCCAGACAAGCATCACACGATCCTTCTCCAGGTGGTGGTACTGGCACGAACCACGCTGGTGCTTCACCTCCGTTATGACTGTAAGGTTTCTCTAGTATTTTTCTTAACAAATGCATAAAGACCTAGACTTAGCTTTATTTCTTCCAAAATGCTTACCATAATGACCTAGACTTAGCTTATCTTCCTCCAAAATGACATAATTAGCTTACTTAGCTCCAAAATGATCCATTTTACTCTAGTTAGCTCTAAAACGATCTATACATTCCTCCAAAAAGACCTAAGTTAGCTATAATATGCTAAGTTATCTCTAATATGCTTAGTTACCTAGGTTTGCTCAATAATGACATACACTTACCTTACTTATGTAAAAATGGCATAATTAGCTTACTTAGGTTTTAAATGGCATAACAACCGTGGTAACCTCATATATGTCATATACTTAGCTTATTTTCCTCGAAAATGACATAATAAACTTAATTAGCTCCAAAATGATCAATTTTACCTAAGTTAGCTCCAAAATGACCTAAGTTAGCTCTAAAATGCTAAATTAGCTCTAATATGCTTAGTTACCTAGGTTTGCTCAATAAAGACCAATACTTAACTTACTTATGTCAAAATGGCATAATAAGCTTAGTTAACTCAAAAATGGCATAATTAGCTAGGTTAGCTCCAAAATGACCCATTTTACCTAGGTTAGCTCCAATATGATCCATTTTACCTAGGTTAGCTCCAAAATGACCCATTTTACGTAGGTTAGCTCCAATATGACCCTTTTTAGCTAGGTTAGCTCCAAAATGATCCATTTGACCTAGGTTGGCTCAAAAAAGGCATAATTACTTAGGTTAGAAAAAAATGACCTATAATTACCTTATTTTTCTTCAAATTGACATAATAATCTTAGTTAGCTCAAAAATGACCCAAATAAGGAATAAGAAGAAGAAAAACAAGGAAGAGGAGAAAAAGAAAGTATAGAAGAAGAAAGATAATAAAAAGAAAGAATAAAAGAAGAAGAATGAGAAGGAAAAGGGTAAAAACCTTCTTCTTCTTCTAGTCTTCTTCTTCTTCTAGTCTTCTTCTTCTTCTTCTTCTTCTTCTTCTTCTTCTTCTTCTTCTTCTTCTTCTTCTAACTTGCTTACTCCCGTTTTTTGTAGATTTGATTTACTTCATGGAAGCTGGCATTTGATGGACTGCTAGTTTTAGTTTCTGTTTTGAGTTTGTGTTGATGAACAATGTATGTTGAATAACTTCATGAAACTATGTATGTATGTTGATGAACTCGGTAAAACAATGTATGCATTGGATGTTTTAAGATACTATATGTTCTATTGCGTTGATGGACTGCTAGATGGCTGATACATGGGTTATGTTTGATGTTGAAAATATATATATGATTTACGTCTTGTGAAAATGCAGGGATATAACAGAAAACATAAAAAACAGTAATATTACAGGTTGTTCGCCGTATGTGGCAGACGGCAAAAGGCTCTTTGCCGTCTGTCACAAACGGCAAAGTGGCCACGTGGCAGCAGCCTGTACAATCTAGGAGCTGACCCATTTGGTAACTTTGCCGTCTGTGGCAGACGACAAAGGGGAGGACATGTTTGTCGTTAGCTAGTGGACGACAAAGGCTGCCGTTAGCCACCTATCATGGGTAACACCTGTTAGTTACCGTCCACATTCTACCATCGATGGCAAAGGTTCTTTGACGTCTGCTTTGGGAAACCAGACGACAAAGAACTTGTTTACCGTCAGGTTCTTTGCGAGGCAGCTTTGCCGTTGATAGCAGATGACAAACAACTTTGCCATCCGCTTTTGGTACCTTTGATGTCTGCCATGGCAGACGACAAAGAAGCTGATTCTTGTAGTGTTTCCAATAATTACACAAATATTCCTCTGGTTAGATGTGTTTTGTGGTTTAAATTAGTGTTTGTGCCAAGCGAAGCCTTTGGGATGATTTGGTTGATAGTTGATTTGATTGCGTTGAAAATCAGGAACTTTTTGCGCTAGTGCCAGAATTGTTGATGGCTACTGGAAGGTGATCAATTCTTGAAATTTTTACTTGTTATGTAATGCCCAGGATGCGACTATATCTCCTACGTGTCGAGGCACGACTTAGAGACATAAGCGCATTTTGGAATGATCGCAAGCGTGGTATCTTTGGAAAACTCATGTAAAAGTTCAGGGATGAAAGAGTAAAATAGTTGTCTTACACTCGCCATGTCACACAATGAATACAATAGCATACAATTATCCAAATAACAAAGGGTCCGACTACGGATGAAATCTAAACGAGAAAAGATACCACGAACACAAGTCCGGATCGCCCCTAGTAGGAACCACTACTGATCGTCTAGATACGATACATAGTAACGACCACGCTCTTCATCGAACTCCCATTGAAGTTCTGATCCATCTCTTGCATCGTACTCGGCTGTACCTGCATCTGGTGTGTTGTAATCTGTGAGCCACAAGGACTCAGCAATCCCATTCCCGGGTATCAAAACTAACAAAGCGTTTAGGTGTGGAGAGGTAATAAAGTGTTTGCAGCAAGCACTATGCTACTAGCTTACGAGTTCAGAGCGAGAGGAGAATATGTGCCAATGGTCGCCAAAATTGATCAAGAAGTGATCCTAGCTACTCACGTTCATGCATAACCCCACCGTGTTCACTTTCCGAAAACCCCTTCGAAAAGAGACCATCACGGTACTCACACAGGTAGTGTATCCTTAAGAATATGGTTTCAAGTTATCTACAATCGGATATTAACAAATTCCCATTTGCCTCATAACCGCGGGCACGGCTTTCGAAAGTTCAAAACCCTGCACGGGTGTCCCAACTTAGCCCATCACAAGCTCACGATCTGCGGAGTCACAACTCCAAATTCAGAAGACCTGAGTATTCTTGGAATCCCGTGCTCAAGATATTTTGACAAAGGTAAAACTAATCCAGCAAGACCTCCCGGCATGCCGACACCCTGATAGTAGCCGCGCGTATCTCGTCTCAGGCCACGACCGGATGGGACAGCCTACAGGTATATACCAATCCTCGAGTTCCCTCGTGGTGGCCCCGCAGTCCACCCAGTTTGGACCAACACTCATGAGGAGCACTAGCCCGGGTTGTTGATTAAGAACTCGGGTTTATAACTCCCTATGCAAGTTTTAGTTGTTAGGCAAATGTAGTACCAGTGTTGGGCCTTGCTGGAAAAGCTTTAAGCAGTGCGAATTAATAAGGGGGGCCATAAACCCCAACCATGTTAGGAACGCAAAATCAAGGAACATAACACCGGTTTATCGGGTCCTAAGGTGGCATGAGTGGAACAAAACACCAAGCAGAAGGCCAAGCCTTCCACCCATTACCAATATATATGTGCATTATTTTAATTAAGATATATATTGTGTTATCCCAATAAATAAGTCCAAATATGGAGCAATCTTTAAACTTCACTTGCAACTAACAATGCTATAAGAGGGGCTGAGCAAAAGCGTACTTAGACAATCAACGGTTTGCTAGGAAGGCGGTTAGAGTGTTTCATGGCAACATAGGAGGCTGACAAGACAAGAATAGGCATCGAGGCATAGCTAAAGAGCGAGACAACTAGCAAGGCAAAGATAGAGGTGATATCGGGGAATGGTCATCTTGCCTGGTAAGTCCTCAGTGGGATGGTAAGACGGCTCCTCAAACTCGGTCTCGACAAGATCCTCGAACTCGGTATCGGCTCCCGGCTCTACCCAACACAAGAGCACAACAATGGTACAAGAATGTGGGGACCCCAACTCCTAAGTCGAGATCATCGAATGCACGTGTACAGTGATCCCAGAGATCAATCCTCACTGAACACACATAAGCTGATTAACAAGAGTCTTACATCCATACATACCGTGTTACACAAATTGTGACCTTTAAGGTCAAGTCTTAAGTATAAATCATCGAGCGGAAATCTTCAATAACAACTTGGACCCATGCCATCTGCCTTAACCCTACAGGCATTCTGACTGGGAAGCGTCCTAGCTCGCATGTTCGTCACCAAGAAATCTTCAACATAACCTATTCTTTCATGCCTGGCCAATAAAATAACCAGTGGCAAGCCAATGAGTACTTTAAATGTACTCGCAAGCAACCCAAGTGTGATGACGGAATAATTATGTAAGGCTCTACTACTAAATTGGCAGTTTTGTGGAAAGCTAGTTTTTCATATGCAAGTATGATCAACATATAACAAGGGCATGCATGTATCTGCAACAAGTATCCGGAGGTTACATACATCAGCATCGAGAAAGAGTTATGAACAACTCTTGCTCAAGCTCATCGTGACTTTCTCACAATCACGTCAACAAATTTACCAAACCGTGTTGTTTTCCAGAAACTAAAGGACATAGTCTAAGCAGCACCACCCAACTGTCCTTGACCGTGGACACGGCTATTCGAATAGTTTTACACTCTGCAGAGGTTGCGCACTTTACCCACAAGATCCAGGAAGCTTTCATGTCACCCATGATCCCGCAGTACCTCAAGTAGGGGTGGGCACTTTCAAACCGAAAACCAAAATTTAAAACTGAACCGAACCATTTTAACCGAAATATAGGCTAAATCGGTTTTTGGTTATTTGGTTTGGTTTGAAAAATATAAATTATTTGGTGTATAATTTTAAATCGGTTTTCGATTGAGAAAAACCGTATGCACCGAACTAACCGAATTATGAGTCCATTACCCTTGTTTCTCTCCAGCGCAAGCACAATAAGATAGCCAATTAGTCTAAATTGCTAGCTAGTTGTGTATCGCTTTGGAAATTATACAAAGATTTATGCAATCACAAGAGCATGGGTCTAGTGCATTGATTATAGGATATCATGCATACAAATACTAATTGGTAGCTATGTTCTAAGATGATTGACGGCTATGTGTGTATAAAGTATAACAAATCTTTACATGATACGCTGCTTCAACTGATGGTGATGCACATGTATTTTGGTTTTTCGGTTAACCGAACAAACCGAACCGATATATTTTGGTTAATAAGGTTCGGTAGCAATTTTTATTGTGGTTATTTCGGTTGTCATTTTTCAGAAAACGAAATTTTAGAAACCCGAATAAACCGAACCGAATTAACCATATAAACCGAATGCCCACCCCTAACCTCAAGTACTCGGGGGAAGCACCTGGTCATTACCTTTCCCTAGACGACACTAACATAGGGTCCACTCGTTGGTGCACAACCCTCGTGTACAAACGATAAATCATAGGACTTGCCCTTTTTACAATGTCACGCATACACAAAGGGACCAACGGTGTGTCCGGTGCCCTGTGAAAACAGTCATGGTCGCCTATCAAGCACGACCCCGTCCCGGGAGTGACCTCAAGTCTCCCCCGTCACTAGTGATGTGGGCACCATGCTAGTATCAGCCTAAGTAATCAATAAAGCCCCGTCCCATAAGGGGTATAGTGGTTGCACATGTTTGGTTGGGACGGTCGACAAATCTTAAATCTAATCCGTCTTTGTAAACAACACCTTCATCAAGCCTCGGTACACTACTTCTTCACCAAGTAGTGCCCTAGTTCCTCATCATCTCCCAGGGGCACTAGTGGCACCCACTGGGTTATTTGCAAGTATGTCAAACCATACTTGTTTATGTCCATGCATAACCCTGACCCATTTAGCGTAGCCAACTACTATAGCATATATCTATCTACTCCCACCCACATAACCCTCATAGGAAGGTAGGGTCATGCTTGATGCAAGTTTCAATAGTAAAGTAACAAAGGTACCAACCAAAGTGGTCACCACCTCTACATGATTCCGATGCATTGATAATAAGGTGCTATGAGACATGTATAAAAAGGTTTCTTGAACATGGTCAAAGGGATGCTTGCCTTGTCCTTCCGAGTCTTCAAACCTTCTGGTCCATCTCCAAGTACTTCGTTTATTTCGTCAACTAACGATGGAAACAATCATAATAAGCAACACAACAAGGCAAAAATAAAAGTGCTCTAAAAATAGGAGTTGGACTTTTCTAGGATACCTCTCGTCATATGAAAAATTACCAAGGTGGTTTCATTGGGATATGATCAATGGATATCTCTGAACATTTCAATATGATGTAATTAGGATATTTTGTGGATTTGCAAGAAGTGTACAGAAGAATTATTTTGGAAAATGGTCAGAGGCACCTATCTAACAAGGAATGATTTTAGAAGCAGCTAGGAGTTGGTTTCACTTGATTTGGAGTTCAAATAAATTTCCTATGATTTTGCAAAGTTGACAAATAAGAAGAATTGGCTCATTATTTTGTGGGGTACAGAAAGTATTAGGAAAAATGTTCCAAAACTAAGTTTTGATATTACAAGTATCTAGGAATTTGAACCATTGCATTTAGATCAAATTTGAGCTCTGTGATTTTCTAAAGTTCATCACAGAAATGGAAAAATGACATTTTGATAATATTTGTGAATAGAATGTTTCTGCAAAAATGTGCAAATGGCACCATGAGATAGAGCATGATTTTATGAACACATAGAAATTTGAATCATCAAATTTGGAGTTCAAATGATTTGATTATGGATTTTAGAAGTTTACTGGAAAAAGAAAAAGGAAAAGGAAAAATGGGTTTTACCCTTATACTGCGCATAGGATTTTAGAAGTATTGCGCCGCAGCGCACTGGGCCGGCCCAGCTGCACGGCCACGCGAGCGCAGAGGCGACGCCGAAGGCGTAAACCGCGGTATGCACCTTCACCGCATGGACACGGTAGCCGCCCGACCGGCCTCCACTTATCCACGGCAAGACGAGGCCCACCCGCTAGTGGCTCATCCCTCCTGGCCGGCCGACAGGTGGGGTCCGGCCATCGGGTTCATCCCCCACCTCCCGCTCGAACAGAGCAGAGGCAGGGGCGGCTTTGACGGCGGCTGGCCGGCGCCACAGGCCGCCGTTTCTGGTGATCTGGCCACCGGCGTGCTCAAGAGGACTTGCCGCATCCATCCATGTGTTGCATGCACGTCGGGGAGGGCTGTAGCGGCGATGACTCAGATGGCTGCGGAGGGGACCGTCGGCGAGGCTTGGCACGGCGAGGCTGGCACAGGGAGGAGGAAATGGAGTGTGAGGCGAGTCAGCGTTGGTGGTGAGGGGGCTGTGGAGTAGAGAGGTGGAGAGGAGGGGGCCCGGAGGACGAGAATTTAGGCGATGGCTGGCGGATCGGCTCCGGCTTAGGAGGAGGCTAGAGGGCACGATGGAGAGAGAGGGTTGGTCTAGGGGGCGTACGGGAGAGAGAGAGAGAGCCAAAGGAGAAGCGAGGGGCTCGGGGGTGGCCTTTAAATAGGCGGGCGACGGTCCACCGAGGACTCGTGCGCCGACGAGCTCGTTGCCGTCGCCACGGGTCACGGGAGCTCGTCGCGGTGTGTCTGGGGCGTTTGTAGGGGTTGTCTATGCCTAGGGGAAGGGAGAGAAGGAGCGGGGAAGCGTCAGGGTAGCACGCGTGTGAGGTTGCCCATTGGAGTGATCGGGCGGCCGGTGCGCGTGCAAGAGGAGGCAGGAGGAGGAAGAAAGAGAAGGAGGGCGGGGGTGTGGCATGTCGCGGACGTCGAGGTGGTCCTGCTGGCGTGCGGGGGACATCTGAGGTGCTCGGGGCATCGGGATGGGGGCGGCTACAATGTGCCAGAGCACTGTAGCGCGCTCCAGAGCACGACCATTGCATGCCATGGCATCTTTTTGGCGCCCATGGCGTGGCCACTAGTGTCTAGGAGATAGAGGGGTAGTAAACAAAGCACATGCGGCCTGGGATGCCCTAGGGAGCCAGTAGGAGAAGAGAGAGGCAGAATAAGAGGGAGAGAGGGGCTGTCCAGGGAGGTAAATGGGGGTATTTTACCCCTCAATCATTAAGAAATGGCCAGAGGAGGGTTACTGGAGGTAGGAGAGGACTAGGAGGAGCTGTGGTAAAAAGTTGGGCTCAAGGAGAATAGTGTAAGTGGTCAAAATGGTGGTTTTTGAAAAGTGACAGAAGGTGTTTGGTGCAAATTTGGGCAAGCAAATTAACTCCACTTGACATGAGACTTAACATGATCAAATGGTATATAGAAATAGGGTATTCCACCAAGTTTGAGCTCATTTGAAGAAACTTGCAAATGTAACTTTGGTGAACCCTAGAAATCAACAGAAATGGATTTTCCAAGATTAGGTTAATGAAATCATCCCTCCTTGATGCACCACTTGGTGTAGTGTCATCATTTGGGGTTGCGATCATGTCCACAAAATTTGAGGCCACTAGTAAAAAGTTGGCAATGTAGAGTTTTTCAAATTTGGATCTGGTCAGAAAGGGTTTTGGGGCACTTAGATCAAGTTATGCTTCTCCAATACTTGTGCCATTTGGTCTACATGCATAATTAGACCATTTTAGCATGTGTACCAAGTTTGAGAGCATTTGGACAAGTTTGGCAATGTAAAGTTGCTCGAACTTCAAAATAGATAGAAATGGTTTTGAGGGGATTAGATGATGTTTTCTTGATCTTCAAGGCATGAGGCTTTGTAAGATCATCAAATATGTCATATCTGACATGATAGAATTTCCCTGGAATTTTTAGAGAATATTTCCTTTGTAAATATTTCAAAAGCTTGAAATATCCAGAAAGGGTTTTTGAAGGATTTGTCCAATATTTTGAACATGACCATGTGTTGAAACTCTTATATATGGGCAATATATGTCCTATGAGTTTCCCTGAATTTTGAAAAATATTTTTGAAATAGTTAAATAATTTTAACCTATTAAAGACCATTTCTGGCCTAAAGAAAAAGCATTTAAATAAAATATAAAAATAACTTTTACAATTATAATTTTGTGTTTTAAGGGATTCCTATACCTAATAGGACTCAAATATACTTTTTGAAAGATTTTTCACACCCCAAATAAGGTACTTGCAGTGCAAACCTCAATTCAGGGGTTTTTGGGAAACTAATTTTAGAAAATACTTTTTGGCCAAAATATTTTTATAAGAAAATACTATACTGTCCTATACACATGGCATGATCATTGGAAAAAGGTTTTGGATCAAGGAGATGAAGTATAAGAGTTGGATGATTTATTTTATTTTTAGAGCACTAGCAAACAGCAACCAGAAAACCAATCAAGCAAGGTTAAAAACACTCAAAAGTTTTTGCCAAACCACATTTTAGCATGACTATTAGCTTAAGTGTTGTGGCATGAAAATCAGGGTGTGACAGGCCTACCCCCGTTACAAGAATCTCGTCCCCGAGATTCCCAGACTAGGCGTGGAAAGGAATACTGAGACTTGGATACGGGGTAGTCTTTACTTCTTATTGTTGATTCTTCTTCCGAGTGGTGCTCCATGGAACCTTGAAGTACTTGGTGATGTGGCTTCTCGCTTGCTGCCCTTTTGATGCAGGTTGCTGAGGGGTTTCTTGCATAGGTTAGGTTGGGCTAGACGTCAAGGCTCGGTGATCGGTGTCCTCGTAGGAACCGGGCTAGTTAGGAAGTAAGAAGTACTTCCAGAGTGGTGACTCGTGGAATATTTAGTGTATGGTGGGTATCTCAAGTGGTAAATCTAGCTGGTAGCCGTCTACTATTTGTCTTGCAGTGGTCTTGAAGAAAGTCGATAAATCTTGGTGTAAGCGTCCCTTCGACATGGAAATGCTTAGTTTCTTCGAGAGGAGTGGTTTGCAGATACGCCCGGTCTTCGACGAGGAAGTTTTATTTCTTGATGATGGTGGTCGGTGTAGTTCTTCCTTCTTGACATATCGGTCTTCAAATGTCTTCTAACCAGCCGCACAGCTCTTCCTCCGTCTTCGGGTAGTCAAGTATGTTGCCAAATAAAGATGACAACTAACTTGTCCAAGTACTCCATGAAGTCTATGGGGTACGCAAGGTAGGCTGTGGTCTTGGTGGTGGTCTCGGTTGAGTATTGGCAATAGTCTTCTTGACTTAGAGTCAAGGCTGTGGTCAGGACCTGACCGTTGTGGCTTGGTGGGGCTTAAGGGTTTCAAGGATTCTAGTGTGTGAGTCAACGTTTATTATCTTATCCTTAAGCACGGTTTCTGAGATGCCAATAGCTCTATCTAGTACTTCAAATGAATAACCTTATACCACTAAAAGCATCCTCTCGCATAGACCAACTTCAATTACCACTCATGCCATACATATCCTCATGACTCCCCAAAGGAGGTCTAACATAATTATACATGTCTACGATCCACGAAAAATCATATGCATGGCTACCCCTAAGAATCCATGGGTAAGGCATACAAGCTTCTAAGCTTGAATTAAACACGACAATCCAAGTGCTCATCCCATTCTTCCAAGGTTCAAGATAATGCATCTCTATTCTAAGGAAACACGTCATATGCCACTCCAAGATCTTGTTTCCTTCCTATAGATCAACTCCAACAGCCCGTTAACTTCCGTCAATCACCACATAATCCAACAATTCTACAAATACGATGTCTACGGTGTTCCACAAGATCTCAAGTTCCTATAATACCCAAATACTTGGAAGGGCTATGCATTATTATAGTAAGTCCACCAAATTCCCACCATCATGGTCAAGTAAACTCCAAGGTCATGATTATATAGATCCCTAAATCAACTCCGACCAATAATCCAATCTCCTAGTTTATTGTCTACCGAGAAACATGGAATCATGATCGGGATCATCAGTCTAAACCCAATTTACTCCAAACCATGCAGACATATCTAGCATCTATACCCAACCAGAATCACCTAGTTAAATCAAAATCTCATGTCCGACGAGAATTCCTACATTTTCCCCAAGTCATTCTCAAAATGTCAACTATCTTCTATCAATATCCCCTGGCTAGGTCAAATCCTTATACCTCCAAGAATTTCAATTTGCGATCGCCATTGCCCTGCAAATCCAAGTTACTCCTGGGTGATGAGAGTTATGCTACTCTATTAATCATGATCACCAACATGAAAACCTCATAATCCATCAAGGTCTTAGATAATTCCTCGAAGTCACTGGCATAAAGTCATTAAGTCATCTGTCCTATATCCTCAAATTGGTCTATCCATGGCATCGTCAGTTCTTGTGCTATATTAGGACGAAAATGTGCTCACTCACTGTGTCCACTAGTTCCATTACGAACCTAGTGTTGTGCAAGGTTGTAGAGGCTTAACTGGTTCTCTTGTGATTCTATGGGTTATGCACATGGTTAAGGATTTGTGCTGGAGTATCTCGTGAAGTCTCAAAGGTTCTAGGAATGGGTTTTTTTAGTCTGGAGGGGTAAACATAACTTCACGGGGTTGCACTTGGTCGTGGAGGTTGTAGCAGAAGCCTTCATTGCTAGTTGGTTGCCTAGTTGGAACCCTTGGTACTTCTTGTCTTGATGGTCTTCAGTTGAGGATATAGAAGAGAGGGAAAAAGTAGCATAGAGAGGGGAATGCCTAAAGGGGGTTCTATAGTGCAAGTGCAAAAAAACAGGTGCAAAAAGGGCGAAACAAAGGAAACAAGGCAAGGGAGATGATATAGCCATGTACTTGTTGCCTAGGGAAAAAGTGCGACTTATATCAAAACACAAACAAATAAAATCAAGCAACAAACAATCATGGTTCTATTTGAACCATCATACGGACTCGACTGCGCATAGGGGGTACACGACTCATCCTACCCCAGGGGTTCTCGGACTCAGTAATCGTGACTCGTGCCTCATGCAGTCTTCTGAGTTTTCCTCAGGTGTTGCTATGTCCCTTGTAGTTGTTTGATGAACGATCCGGGTTAAGCCCGAAGAATGTTCAACAACTTCTCGCCCGATGAGATGATGTGGTGAAGGTGTCACCTCGTAGCTGACGTTGACAACCCCTTTTGTCTTCTAAGGCGTCGACGGTACTGGGTAGGAAATCCTTATGCAATGACAATAACAAGGCATAATAGAGGCCCAACATGTCGGTTACGTTGATGAAAACATCGACACCGAGAGCGGGGGACGAACAGAACCGTTTTCCTGCTCACTATAGTATGGCGGACAAAATGGCGAGGTTCTCATCCACCGGTGGTTGTCGATACAACAACGGTAGTGACAAGGTTACTCTATTAGCGATGTATATCATGATCTTGCATATCTTATGCCCTGATCATCGTCGGCTAAGGTCGCATCATCTTGGGGCAGTGTCAAGGGTGTCACCATCTTCTGGGTCTTCATGTCCTCATTCCTCGAGGATGTATTTTTCTGTTGGTATCGTCTTGCCGTCGTGTCGCAAATCTTATGTTCAGAAGAGGTGGCTGAGTGTTTGGCAAGGTGTAATCCTTCTAGATTATCCACGAGGATTACAGAAAATCCAGTGGTCAGGGGCATAAGGGTTCTAGCGACCAACAATTTTGAAAGGGGGAGAGATCAATAAGGAAAGTATAGCCTAGTTTTCGAAAAACTGAGAAGGGAAGAGAAGTATAGATAGTTTTGAAAACTAGTGGACGGTGAAAATTTATTTCGGGAATTTTGGAGTCCGTTTGGTATTTCTTTCGTTAGTTTTTTTTGCGACGGGACTCTTTTAGAAAAAAAAACAGAAACCGACTTGGACTCGTAAAGGACCAGGACTCTGGGCTTTATACAGCGCCAGAGCCGGCCCGTTTCGCCTAGCCCAGCGCCCCATTGCCCAAACCCTAGCCGCCCCGTCGCCCGTGCGCTGCCGTCGCCGCCGCCTCCCGCCGCGCTGCCGCCCGCCGCCGCCGCCGCCTCCCGCCGCGCTGCCGCCCGCCGCCGCCGCACGCCGCCCCGCCGCCCAGCGCCACGCCGCCGCCTGCCGCCGCCGCCGCCGCCCGCCAGCCGCCGCCCCGCCCCGCGATGCCGCCGCACCGCCGCCCGCCCGCCGGAGTACCCGCCGCCCGCCGCCGGAGTCGCCGGAGTTCGTCGAGGTAGTTTTTTTTAGAAAACCGATCGGTTTAGAAATAAACCCGTAGATTCGTTTTTTTAGATTAGATCGGTTCGGTTTTTTCGGTTTAGTTATTTAGTGGACGTTCGTCCGTACGTTCGTTTTAACAAACGGTTTTCGTTAGTTAACCGCAGACAGCGAACGTTCGTTCATTAGCCTGTTCGTCGTTTTTCTTTTTCGGGGTATTTATCCGTGGTTATTACGATCGCGATTTCTGCCCTGATCTTGTTTTTCGTTTTTCTTTTTGCTCGAGAGTCGGAATCAGGTGATTCAAAATCCCAGATCTTCGTCTCGAAGCCCTTTTTACGTTAGATCAACTTGCACAAAGTTTTGGCTACTGTAAAATTTGACTTTAGACCAACTAGTAATTCGGAGCTCGTTTCTTTTGCAGTTTGAGTTTCGTTGCTTCTTTCGAGTTGATTCTTTTTGCAAACCGGAGTTCTTAAGTTGAACTTTCTGGTTAGATCTCTTATTTGAGTTTTACCCGTGCTTTAGTTAAGTACTTATTGTATGCTTGTTTGTTTGATTGCGATAGAGTACCCGGAGTGCGCCGCTTGCTACTTTGAGTCTCTAGGTTTTGCGGATCATCAGCAAGGCAAGTAACACTTTGATCATGCTTTCCAATTACCTAGTTTTCATTGCATTAGTCCAACCCTCACACATTGCATGAGTACGATCAATTAACTTGTGGGATTGGGAAGTAGTTTGAGGTAGTACCTATTACCTGCATTACATTCAAACCCTTGGGAGTTACTTCTACGTTTGCTGTTAGGACATGCTATGCTCGTAGACGTGGATTGGGTGAGTGAAATCCATGACAGATGTGAGTTTGTTAATTAATGGTTCAACTTAAGGTGGCAACATTAATACACATCTGGGTGGATTGAGGCATCTTGGTATTCCAGGATTGCCTGTTTTTCTTTTGGACCGCCACCGAGGCTCAAAGGGATCATGGGATTTTTCATGCTAGAAACTTCCGTGTGCAGCCACATGCCAATATGGGCTCTGGCATAGTTGAGTAAGTTGTGGGAAACCTTTCCATGATGGGCTAGCAGATGTAGTTGGGTTTTGTAGGTGTACCGGCCTATCTATCTGGTTAAGGGGACCTCTTCGGAAAGACTGTGTCTCGGTCATCCATTTCTCAAACACCATGCAGTGCGAGAAACCAAACGGAGGCGATCGAGTCTTGTGGGGAAAGTGCACAAACCTCTGCAGAGTGTACAAACTGATCATGATTAGCCGTGTCCCCGGTTATGGACGTCTTGAGTATCTAGTACTTGGATTATCATGTGCATCTCAACATGTTACTTTAAATTAATTTTGTTGGGTTTAATGATTACTTTTAATTGGGGTTGAGAGGATGTCTATCTTCTCAATGATGTTTCAACTACCATGATAGTTAATTAAAATGCATTCCTTTGAAGTAGGGAAAAATTGGCTTTACGCAAAAACTTAACCATAGAGCTTTCCACCAGCCATATTGCATATAGTATAGCCTTATTATCATTGCATTCTCTTGTGTTACCTTGCCAGCATATTCCATGTGCTGACCCGTTTTTCGGGCTGCAACGTTTCATGTTGCAGACTTTTCAGACGACGAGTAGGATGCCCTTTTAGGTCGTGGTTCTATACTCAGTGATGCCACTGGAGTTGATGGACTCACTTATCTTCCAAGCCTTCCATTGTTATCATGTTAGATGGCCTTCAACCATATTATTTGTAATAAATTCATCGTAGGACTATCGATGTAATAAGTGTGTGATTGCTACTCTGTTATAAATCCTTCAAGTACCGTGCGTGTCAGCATTACTGATCCAGGGATGACATTGATGCACGGAGATCAGACTGTTTGAGGTCTGGTCGCTACAAGATAGTATCAGAGCACACGCTGACTGTAGGACACGACCACTAAGACAAGCCCTAGAACACTATTCACTCTTCTCTCTTCTGACTCCTCATCTTTTCTATTCTTTAGGATGGTGGAAGCAAAGCACAAGTTCATGCAACCGGATGATGATACACCATTTGGACGACACCTGAAGGAAGTCACAAGATATCGCAACATTGGATTACCAAGTTTCACTGGAACCTACAATGCCACTCTACCTGAGGAGGAGCGTTGGTTGATTCAAGCCCAAGTTCCAGGAAGGACGTTCGCACCCGTCACCCCACTCATAGCATTTTCCTTTAATGCACCCACATGGAGCCTAGGAAGGAGTATGGCAGCCCACATTGCTATGGGAAGGATTGGAGAAGTCTACAAGCAGGAGCTAAAGGACACCATCTACCAGATTTGTGGACACCGAGATGAGAATTGGGATTTGATCAGCACTAAGAAGGGTATATCCATTGCAGCATTCATCCAGGAGTTGAACCACCACATTCGTCGCCAGGAGCACCAGATGTGTGCAGGGATGATAGATTTGAAGAAGGCCCTAAATAGGAATTTGGAGCTAGAGGAAGAACTCAAGTCTACACGCGACGGATATGAGGAGGAGATGAAGATACTTGTGGAGAAGAATGATGATTTGACCCGGAAGTTAGGGATACTCATGGGAGAAGAAGACGAGGAAGAAGAACCCAAGGAGATTCCATCGGAAGATTATATCATCATAGATGACACGGATTCGGAAGCTGAGGATAGAAAGGATGGAGACTATGAAGATGAAGCTGGGGCAGATATTATGGAATCCTCTGCCGATAAATATTTTTAGATGACCACCTTGTTACTAGTAGTTTACCCCATATATTAGTTTTAGAGCACCTTTGTAACGATCGTTAGATTTGTAAGACCTTGTTTGAAATTGATTGGCGTGATATGATTGTGTGTTTGTCTCATGTGCATATGGGTAGTGATTTTCCCTTAGACCTCTTTTCTATTCTAATCTCTTCCCTCTACACCCATCAGATGCCTCCAAGACGTGAATTCGAGTTTCCCCCTGAGCTCACTCAGCTGATCCAGCAGTAGAACACCCTGATGCAACTTCTTGTCCAGAACACTCAGAACCACCAGAACAACAACAACAACCCTCCACCACCACCACCCGTGGACAACCTGACACGTTTCTTAAGATTGCAACCACCCGTGTTTGCTAGCAGCATCGAACCAATTGTGGCTGATGACTGGCTACGCAATATTGGAAGGGATTTGACCACCGCCAATTGCTCGGAGGCTGAGAAGGTGCGATTTGCCGCACACCAGTTGTCTGGACCAGCCGCAGCATGGTGGGAGAATTACACAGCCACTTACCCCGTAGCCAATGTGACTTGGGATCAGTTTCAGCAAGCTTTTCGTACCGCCCACGTCTCAACTGGAGCCATGAGTATGAAGAAGCAAGAGTTTTGCAATTTGCGCCAAGGAAATCGTACTGTGGCCCAGTACGTGGATGAGTTTAGTACCCTATCTCGTTATGCCCCAGATGATGTGGCCACAGATGCCAAGAAGCAGGAGAGATTCATGGAAGGGCTGAATGATGAGATGAGTGTGCAGTTGATGGTGGCAACTTTCAACAATTACCAGGAGTTGTTTGACCGCGCCCTGATGATTGAAAGGAAGCACCAACAGATTGAGAGTCGCAAGAGGAAGTATGGGCAAGGAAAGTATAATTCTGGAGCTCAGCAGAAGCCCCGTTTTACCCCTAAAACAGTAGGACAGTTTCAGCATACCCATGGAGGAAGTAGCTCACACAACCACAATGGCACCAAGAATGGCAATGGTAATGGGAATGGGAATGGAGCCAATGGAAACCAGAACCGCCCTACACAGTCCACACCCACCAAGAGGGATTTTAGCCATGTCACTTGTTACAAGTGTGGGAAGACTGGACATTATGCCAATGAATGCCCAGAATCTAAGAATGGGAACGGTAATGGAAGCGCTGGGAAGCAGCCCAACCCGTTCAACAAAGGACAAGTGAACCACGTGACCGTGGAGGAGGTAGAGGGGCAACCAGACGCTGTTGTCGGTAAGTTTTTGGTTAAGACCTTCACCGCAATAGTTCTTCTCGATACTGGTGCATCGCATTCATACATTTCAAGGTGATTCGTAAATAGACATACGATGTCCACCCGAGTTCTTAAGACCCCCATGTTAGTAAGTTCACCTGGAGCAGATTATATGGCACACCAAGGATGTTTTTGAATGGCATTGATCATAGGACGCCATACTTTCCCCTCTGACCTAATAGTTCTGGAGTCACAAGGATTGGATGTGATATTAGGTATGGATTGGTTATCGAAGTATGGAGGCAACATTGACTGTGCCAGCAAGTCTATTTTGCTCACCACCCCGGAGGGAAAAAGGATTAAGTATGTATCTAGGTATTCGCCTACAAGGAATCAAGTATATTCTCTCACGGGAGTTGTTCAGGAGGAAGTGCCAGTAGTGAAGGATTATTCGGATGTGTTTCCAGAGGAGTTACCTGGCATGCCACCGGATAGAGATATAGAGTTTTTTATTGAACTTTTGCCAGGCACCGGGCCAATTTCTAAGAGACCATATAGGATGCCCGCAAAGGATTTGGAGGAAATTAAGAAGCAGATTAAGGAGTTACTGGATAAAGGATTCATACGCCCAAGTTCTTCGCCTTGGGGTTCGCCAGTACTTCTAGTGGAGAAGAAGGATGGATCGTTAAGGATGGTTGTTGATTACCGTGGATTGAATGAAGTAACGATCAAGAACAAGTACCCATTGCCAATGATCAATGATCTGTTCGATAGATTGCAAGGAGCTAAGGTATTTTCTAAGATCGATCTACGATCAGGGTACCATCAATTGAAGATCCGAGAGCAAGATATACCTAAGACGGCCTTTACCACTAGGTATGGGTTGTACGAGTATACCGTTATGTCGTTTGGTCTGACAAACGCACCGGCATACTTTATGAACCTGATGAACAAAGTGTTTATGGAGTATTTGGATAAGTTCGTCGTAGTGTTCATAGATGATATTTTGATCTTCTCGAAGGATGAAGAGGAGCATGAAGAGCATTTGCGTTTGGTATTGGAGAAGCTCAGAGAACATTAGCTGTATGGCAAGTTTAGCGAATGTGAGTTTTGGTTGAAGGAAGTTGGATTCCTCGGACATGTTATATCCGGAGAAGGAATAGCAGTAGATCCCGCCAAGGTGGACACTGTGACCAATTGGGAAGCACCGACGACCGTTGGAGAGATCCGGAGTTTTCTTGGACTCGCAGGATACTAACGGAGATTTATCGAGAATTTCTCGAAGATTGCAAAGCCAATGACGGAGTTGTTGAAGAAGGACACCAAGTTCAGTTGGACCGAAGAATGTGAGACTAGTTTCCAGGAGTTGAAGAAACGTTTGGTTTCATCCCCTGTGTTGATTTTGCCAGATCAACATAAGGATTATGAGGTGTACTGCGATGCTTCACGTCGAGGACTTGGAGCAGTTCTTATGCAGGAAGGAAGAGTTGTTTCGTATGCTTCACGACAACTGAAACCTCATGAGATAAACTATGCCACCCACGATTTGGAGTTAGCAGCCGTAGTGCATGCATTGAAGACGTGGAGACATTTTCTCATTGGAAACCATTGTGGAGTATATACGGATCATAAGAGTTTGAAGTTTATATTCACTCAGAAGGAGTTGAATCTTAGGCAAAGGAGATGGCTGGAACTCATTAAGGATTATGACATGAGATTGCATTATCATCCCGGAAAGGCTAACATAGTGGCTGATGCGCTAAGCCGTAAGAGCCATGTCAATACCCTAATGATGGAGGAGTTTCCAAAGGAGTTAGCCGAGGACCTACGATAACTACGTATGGAGATAGTTCCGAGAGGCTATGTAGCAACACTAGAAATCCAGTCTACCCTGATGGATAAAATCAAAGAAGCTCAGAAAGCTGACAAGGAGGTTGTCACTATAAAGGAGAGGATGAGCAAAGGAAAAGCTAAAGGATTTCGTGAGGATGAACACAACATCCTATTGTTTGAGGATCGAATCTATGTGCCAAATGACCCGGAGATCAGGAAGTTGATTTTACAGGAGGCCCATGATTCACCATACTCGATTCACCCAGGAAATACTAAGATGTATTTGGATTTGAAGGATATTTTCTGGTGGACCGGTATGAAGAAGGATATCGCGGAGTATGTAGCAGTTTGTGATGTATGCCAGAGAGTGAAGGCAGAACATCAGAAGCCAGCAGGATTGTTACAACCTATGCCAATACCCGAATGGAAGTGGGAGAAGCTGAGTATGGATTTTAGCACCGGATTGCCCAGGACCAAAGCAGGATACGATTCAATCTGGGTAGTAGTTGACCGATTGACGAAGGTAGCACACTTTATCCCTGTGAAAACCACGTATACCAGTGCCAAGTTGGCTAAGATATACATGACCAGAATTGTATGTCTGCACGGAGTTCTGAAGAGCATCGTATCAGATAGAGGAACCTAGTTTACCTCAAAGTTCTGGAATTAGTTACATGAAACTTTGGGTACCAGGCTAGAGTTTAGCACAGCATTTCATCCACAGACAGATGGACAGACTGAAAGAGTAAATCAGATTTTGGAGGATATGCTAAGAGCCTGTGCATTAGATTACGGACCTAGTTGGATGACAACTTGCCCTATGCGGAGTTCTCATACAACAACAGTTACCAGGCCAGTTTGAAGATGGCACCGTTCGAGGCATCGTATGGAAGGAGATGCCGAACACCGTTGTCGTGGGATGAAGTTGGAGACCGACAACTGTTTGGACCAGACTTAATCAAAGAGTCTGAGGAGAAGGTGAAGTTGATTCGAGATAGACTAAAGGTAGCTCAGTCCAGGCAGAAGAGTTATGCCGACTCGAAGCGTAAGGAGATAACCTATGAGATCGGAGATAGAGCGTACTTGAGAGTATCGCCTCTGCGAGGAGTTAAACGTTTCGGAGTTAAAGGGAAGTTAGCCCCAAGATTTGTGGGACCTTACCGTGTTTTGGAGCGCATGGAAGAGGTTGCCTACAAATTGGAATTGCCCGAAGGATTGTCAGGAGTGCACGACATGTTTCACGTTTCGCAGCTTAAGAAGTGTCATGCGGAGATGGCCGATATACCGCTTAGAGACACAGTACCCCTGGAAGTAATTCAGTTGGACAGTGATTTGACCTACGAGGAGAAACCTGTTAAGATTCTCGAATTTTCGAGCAGAGTTACTCGCAGCAAGGTTATCAAGTTTTGCAAAGTTCAGTGGAGTCACCACACCGAGGAAGAAGCCACCTTGGAGCGAGAAGATGATCTACGCACGGACCACCCACACCTGTTCTCTAGCCAAGTCGAATCTCGAGCGCGAGATTCATTCTAAGGGGGGTAGGTTTGTAACATCCCAAATTTTCAATTTGGAATGTTATACATAGATCATAATTGCATTTTATGTTTTTGCATTTTTGAAAGTGCAACTAATCCCCGGGTGGTTTTGGCAATTAATAACAACATATATATCATTGAACTAATGGTTACTTGAGAATCATTTCAGAGAAGTTCAGTGATATGGGTATGGCAATGACTGAAGAAGTGGTCCCCTCAAAATGCTAAGGCAAGCATTGGCAAAAGCTCAAGACTCCATTTTTGGTTTAGTGATCCATGATCACATTGAGTCCATAGAAAAAGCCAATACTATTAAAAGGGGATGAGGTTATGTTGATGATCTGGTTGCTCAAGTGCTTAGTGATATATCTCCTTCAACTATCAACAACTTTCACTACAATACACACTCATAAGTAATCTCGGACCAACCGATTTTCCAAACTCAGTCACACCGAGATGAACCACCTCAGCCATAAGCCAAACCCTAGAAAAATCGGTCATTCCGAGTTTGAGATCGGTCTCACCGAAACACGGGCTGCCAAGCTTCTGTAACCTTTTGTCATCATATCGGAATAACCGAGATGATATTTTCGGTCTCACCGAAACTGGCAAACTCCTGTCTTTGCTCATATCGGTCTAACCGAGATGGTATTTTCGGTCCCACCGAAAACCCCAACGTTCACATTATTTGAACTTTCGGTCTGACCGAGTTGTCCACTTCGGTCTCACCGAGATTGCTCAATTATGTGTGTAACGGTTAGATTTTTGTGTGGAGGCTATATATACCCCTCCACCTCCTCTTCATTCGTGGAGAGAGCCATCAGAAAGAACTACCACTCCTACCTTACACTTTCTGAGAAGAGAACTACCTACCCTTGTGTTGAGATCAAGTTGCTCCACTCCCACCATATGAAACTTGATTTCTAACCTTCCCAAGTTGCTTTCCACTCAATCCTTTCTTCCACCATAGCCAAATCAGTGAGGAGAGTTGAGTGTTGGGGAGATTATCATTTGAAGCACAAGAGCAAGGAGTTCATCATCATCTACAACATCTATTACCTTTTGGAGGGTGGTGCCTCCTAGATTGGTTAGGTGTCGCTTGGGAGCCTCCGTCATCGAGATGTGGAGTTGAACCAAGAAGTTTGTAAGGGCAAGGAGATCGCCTACTTCGTGAAGATCTACCCCGAGTAAGGCTAGCCCTCCATGGGCGTAGGCCATGATGGAATAGACAAGGTTGCTTCTTCGTGGACCCTTCGTGGGTGGAGCCCTCCGTGGACTCGCGCAGCCGTTACCCTCCGTGGGTTGAAGTCTCCATCAACGTGGATGTACGATAGCACCACCTATCGGAACCACGGGAAAAATCACCGCGTCTCCAAATTGCGTTTGCTCTTCTCCACCTCTCTTTACTACATGTGCAATTTACTTTCCGCTGCCTATACTCTAGAATTGCATGTGTAGGGTGATGCTAAACTTGATCATAATTGTGAATCTACCAAAAACTGTTATTGATCAAAAGGCAGAATTTTTATATTTACAAGTAGTCTAATCACCCCCCCTCTAGACATACTTTCGATCCTACAAGTGGTATCAGAGCTTTGGTCTCCATTGTATTGGTTTCCATTGCATTGGACTCCATAAGCTTGGTTTCACAACCTAGGAGAGTATGGCGTCTAGTGAGGGTAATTATCGTAGAGGTCCTTACTTTGATGGTACAAATTTTGCTAGTTGGAAGCATAAAATGAAAATGCATATTCTTGGTCATAACCCAGCTGCATGGGGCATTATTTGTGTTGGCATGCAAGGTGAATTCTTCGAGGAAGGAAAATTTCCGGATCGCGAAGCTACACCGGAAGAGTTGCGGATGTTGCAAAACAATGCTCAAGCTTGTGACATTCTCTTCAATGCTTTGTGTCCTGAGGAGTTCAACAAAATCAGCCGTCTTGAGAATGCTAAAGAGATTTGGGATACTTTGGTTGAAATGCACGAAGGTACCGAATCTGTGAAGGAATCAAAGCTAGATATTCTTCAAGGTCAACTTGAAAAGTTCAAGATGAAGGATGGTGAAGGAGTCGCTGAAATGTACTCTAGGCTTGCTCTCATCACAAATGAGATTGCCGGCTTAGGAAGCGAAGAAATGACCGACCGATTCATCATCAAGAAGATTCTAAGAGCTTTGGATGGAAAGTATGACACCGTGTGCACTTTGATCCAAATGATGCCAAACTACAAGACTCTCAAGCCAACTGAAGTCATTGGAAGAATTGTTGCTCATGAGATGACACTTAAGGATAAGGAAGAGCTTCACAACAAGTCAAGTGGTGCTTACAAAGCTACAAGTGATGCTCCCACAACCTCAAGTGACAAGTTAATTTCCAATGAAGAGATAAGCCTAATGGTTAAGAACTTCAACAAATTCTACAAGAATAGAGGCAAAGAGAGAAGCTCAAAGTCTAGATCATATGATGAAAAGAGATCTTCTAGTCGTGATCGAAACTGCTACAATTGTGGAAGACCCGGACACTACTCAAATGAGTGTACGGCTCCCCACAAGAGAAGAGAAGAATCTCCAAGAAGAAGATCAAGAGATGAGTCACCTCGGGAAGAGAGAAGGAGTAGAGATGATCGTTATGAATGAAGACCCTCTCGGAGAAGCAAGGATTCGGAGAGGAGAGACAAGTCATCAAGGAGCTACACAAGAAGAAGACATCAAGCTCATGTAGGTGAATGGGTCTCCGGCTCCGACTCCGACAATCAATCCGATGGAAGCTATCACTCCGACTCCGACTACAGTCAAGATGAAGGTGTTGCCGGTCTTGCACTCGTATCCCCCAACTCCAACTCCTACGGCTTATTTGATTCACAAAACGAGGGAATTGGAAGATGCTTCATGGCTAAAGGCCCCAAGGTAACACACCCTGAATTCATTGACTTTGATAGTGATGAGGATGACTTGCTTGGTGAAGATGAGCTCTTGCATGATAAATCTAGTGAGCTTAGTAACAATGAAAATGCTAGTAGTCTTTATAGTCGAGAAGAGTCGAATGACAATGCTATGAAGGAGATTGAGCATCTAACTAAAGAACTAAACACTCTTAAGTTAGCTCATGAAACAACTCAAGAAGATCATAAAGAGCTCCTAAGATCTCATGAGAAGCTACGCTTCGAGAAGCTCACTCTAGAGCAAGAACATGAGTTTCTAAAAGCGATCAATGACGATCTTCGAAAGAAGAGTTCTTCATATCTTGCCAAACGACTTCTCTTGTCTAATTTCTTGCCACCTATTAAGACTAAGCATGACAAGCATAAGAAAAATTCTTCCTCTAGTAGTAACAATAACCATGTTAAATCCAATGTTGTTGCTTCTAGTAGTTCTCTTGATTCCACTAACAATGTTTCAAGCCAAGTTACACTTGAGCAAGAGAATAGCTTATTGAAGGAAATCATAGAGAAAGGTGTCTACAAGAGTCTTGCCGGAAGCAAGAACTTTGAGGAAATTGTTCGCAAACAAGGAAGGCACCGGAAGAATCAAGGGATTGGTTTTGAGCGAAAGTTCAACGCCGATGGTGTTGAGTGGGAAGAAGGTCAATACCCTACTCCACAGTTTGTTTCTCAAAAGGAGAAGTATGATCCTACTTCTTCCAATGTGGAACAAGCTCAAGATGACCTTCCACCACAAGACCACAAGCTAAAAGCCAAGGACAAGCTTCAAGAGGAGATTGATGCATTCATTGAAGCACCTCAAGCCATGGTCAAGTGGGTTCCCAAGGACACGTCAAGTTCTACTTCGTCAAGCTCAACTACAACCCCAAGGATTCCCATCAAGATGATGTGGATCCCGAAGAAGAAGAACTAGAAGGTTCTTGAGGGTGACTCCGCCAACATACTTCACTCACATTCATTTTGGCAACTTGTGCAAATCAACTTCCACATCATGCACTAGTTCATGGAGTCACAAACCCTCTTGTTGGTAAGTCAAGGGACAAGGTAATCATTGCTTTCATGGACATCATCTATTGTGAACTTCAATCTATGTCTATGGATATCCTTGTTTGTTCCTTGTGGGACTAACCCATGTAGGTATTGAAAGTGCCCTAATCCAAAGGATAGCTCCCAACTCTTGATGATCTACGTCAACACTGAGCATCCACATCTTCAACATCTACATGAAGTCTTCTACGACAACCCAAGGTTAGTTTGACCCTTTAAAAGGGGTTCTCACATGTAGGGGGAGCTTTGCTCTAAAAATTGAGCTAAAGCATCTTCAAATGATGTGAACACATCAATGCTTTATGTAAAAGTGGTAACCCCACTTGTGCTTAAACGATGAGTATGACCTATGATCAAATGTTCTCATTTGGCTCCTAAGTCAAAATACTCATATAAAGATGACCTAGTCATCGACAAATTGTGTGCTAGTAGCTAGAGTTTTGGTTGTGCATGTTTGACACATATTTCATTTGCTATCTTATTGTGTGAGCATGTTGAATGCATGATTCTATCCATTCGAGGACATCCATTTGTTGTTTTGGTTGTTTTGATTTTTTTTCCTGGCCAAATGGATGGACAAGAATGCCTAAGTACCTCCCCTAGCTATCTATGCTTTCTTGTCTCAAATTCTATTCATGCTTATATCACAAACTTTGAACAAGTCATTTTCGGACCCTCCGAGTGAGGAGCACTCGGAGCCACCGATCCGTAAGGGCTATCTTCCAAAACCTTCTAAGTGATTTTCGGTCAGACCAACTTTCTCCCACTCGGTCAAACCGAAAGCATTTAGACTGATCTAGGTTTCATCTCCGTGAAACCGAGTTGTAAGTTTCGGCGTGACCGAAATGCATAACTGCCTGGCAGTTATCCATCTCGGTGACACCGAGTTTTTCAACTCGGTCCCACCGACAGCAAAGGGATATATATACTGAGGGCAGCGCGCGTTGATTATTCCTTCAAACGTTTTCGCTCCCACGTCCCCTGCTGCCGTCGCCCTGATCTCCGGATCGTCGCCGTCGTCGCCTGTGCGCCCTCGCCGCAGGTCTCCATCGCCGTCAACGGATTTCTCCTCCGCGCCGTTGCCGCCGTAGAGGGACTCCACCAAGTTAGGGTGAGTCTCGATCCCACTCGTGCTCCCATCTGATTCATTGCACATTTGGTTTGCCCTATATCTGGCCACGATTGAAAACTTCTTCTCCACCAGATCGGTTCTAGTTTCGAGTAAAATTCTTAGGGTTAGGTTTCCACGGAATACATCTCGGTGAAACCGATTTTAAATTTTCGGTGTGACCGATTCGGCCTCCGGCCATTGCACCGCACCTTTCGGTCCAACCGAGTCGTGCAAATCGGTGTGACCGAAATATAGTCTTAGTGAAACCCTAGTGTTTCGGCAGGACCGAAACCCACTTCGGTCCAACCGAAAGTGGTGTGTAAAGCCTCTGTATACACTTCGGATTCACCGAAACTGAAAATCGGTTTGACCGAAATGCCTTCTGTGAAAACTTAAAACTAAAATTTGAACTCATTTTTTTTGCAAAAACCTCTGCAGTTTGTGATAACTCTTCTTCTCTGCCTATACCTTATCTATTCACAGGTTGTCAGCCATGTCAGATGCCAGTGACAGCCAAAACAGGTCAGAGTCACCTTTTGCGGACATTCCGGAAGCAGACACTAGTCCTGAGGCTAGTAGTCCAGTTGATGATGGTGAGAGGAGTACACCTAGTGACTTGCCTCCTGCAGCCACCAGAGCTAGAAAGGAGAGAAACTCCGATGATGAGGATTCTGATTTCATTGCTGAGGAAGAGGTGTCCTCCAAGCCTAAGAGAAAAGTTGTTGCCAAAGAGCAACAAGGTCAGCAGTCGAAGAAGGGCACCAGCAAAGTCAAGCAGTCAGCTGTTGCCAAGAAGCTGAACTTGGGAGAGCCAGCCCCAAGCAAAGTGAAGAAAACCTCCAAGAGGAAGAGGGTTGTGTATAGTGATCCTCATGCAGATGCAGCAGTCGAGGATGAGGAAGAAGAAGATGCACCACAGCCTGCTCCTCAGAAGCAGAAGCTCATGGGTGATGCCATTAGGGCTGGAGCCACTTCAAAGCCCAAGAAGTCTGCTCAAGCTAAGGCAGCTCCAGCAAAGCCTACTGCCAAGCCCAAGAGGACTACCAGGAACATTCCAGCATCTGAGAAGAACAAGGGTGATGTGCCACCAGCTGAGTCTGATGAAGAAGAACATGTGTTGCTGAAACTCCGTCCAAAACTGCCACTTCACAATGATGCTCATCCTCAAGCCGAGGATATGAAGGCAAGGAAAGATAGAGGTCTCAGGCTATGGAGACAAGCTGACCCATATGCCGTGAGGAGAAGGACTGATGTAGACCCCAGATTCCACACCAGAGAGCAGCAGGACTTCTATGAGACTGTGCTGATGGACAAGAAGCCAATAGTCGCAGACACCAGATACGTTGACTGGGAATACATTGACAGTGAAGAGCACAGAGACTTCTTTCCACATGTGCATGAGAGCTTCACTGCATGTGGAGTTGCTGAGTTTGTGGGTCAGAAATTGACAGATTGGAACGATGAGATGATTATGCAATTCTATGCCACAGCTCACTTCTATCCTGATGGGAAGATCACCTGGATGACTGAAGGTCAGAGATTTTCTTCTTCTGTTGAAGAATGGGCAGAACTTCTGAATGCTCCAGTGCAACGTGAAGATGACATTGATGTCTATGGGATTCCAAAGAAGAACCATGATTCCATGAAGAACATGTACAAGGAGATACCCGCAGCAGATTTGGAAGTATGGAAGCTCGGCTCAGTTTACTATCTCCAGGCAGGTCTACCTACCACTAACACTATTCTGAGGCATACCTTGATGACCAAGTCTGGAGATCATCGCATGATCAGAGGGTATTCTATCAACATGCTGCATATACTTGATGAGAAGGCACCTTTCAAGGTGATGGACTTAATGGTAGAGACCATTAAGAGGACTGCAGCTGACCAGAAGAGGTCATGTGGATTTGCCCCACAGATTCAGATGCTTATCAATGCCAAGTTTGGCACGGGCAAATTCTTGTTGGATAGGAAGCACTTACCCCTGCAGCCAGAGCATGAAGACAATGTTGTTGTGATGGACGAGGAGGATCCAACATCTGTTGAAGGTCAAGCCAAGATTGAAGCTGCTAGGAAAGCCAAAGCTGATAAAGAGGCAGCAGCTAAACCAAAGAGCTCCGGAGAGCAGATTCTTGAAGCTACCCAAAGGATTGAACAACGCCTGGCCAGCATTGAACAATATCAGGAGAGCCTAGAGAGGATTGTTGACGAGAAGATCCACGCTCTGGACGTGAAGCTGACTGAAATTCAGGTGACCGTCAACAAGCTTGAGGCAGACATGGAGGAAGCAAAGCAGGACAGGGCAGAGCTTGTGCAGGATGACTTAGTCCAGGACTCTCATCGCCAGACTGCTCCGGTTCCCAGAGGATCCCAATCAGCTGCTATTCCAGTGACTGAATCCAGGACTACCACTTCAGCACCTCCTACAGCTCCAGCAGTCACTCCAGCTACAGCTCCAGTATCCACTCCTCCAGCGCAGACATCAGCTGAAGTCTTCGCCGATGCCGTCATATCTACTCTGACATCTACCCAGACGGGAGCCGCCAGCAGAGCCCACAGTGACGTTTAGCTCTATGCTTTTTCGAACTTTTTGGTAACTTGTTGCCAAAGGGGGAGAAATTGTATAGATCATAGGGCTTCGAGAGAGAGAGTGCTCTTTCGTTCTTTTCCGGTTTCTCTGCGATACTTTTGGTTTTTCGATACTTTCAGTGTGCTTGATACTACGTTTGATGCTACCTTAATGAGTGATTGGTCGTACTATGCTTTAATGTGTGCTTAATGCTTATCATATGCTATTCCTATCTTGTATGATCATTTACTTATGTCTTGGTGATTGGGTGCATGTTATTCATTCTTATCATTTTGTGCGCTCCACCAAGATGTATGTGACATGGAAGAGTGACCCATGAACCTAATCGATTGTGCATTTGCATTCAAACGCAAATCTTAAATAATGCACAAATTTAGGGGGAGCTCTTGCTTATCACATACTTCTCAAAGCGACGATATTATTCATTGATTATATCTTTTGTCGAAGCTTTGATCTATATGTTGTCATCAATTACCAAAAAGGGGGAGATTGAAAGTGCAACTAATCCCCGGGTGGTTTTGGCAATTAATAACAACATATATATCATTGAACTAATGGTTACTTGAGAATCATTTCAGAGAAGTTCAGTGATATGGGTATGGCAATGACTGAAGAAGTGGTCCCCTCAAAATGCTAAGGCAAGCATTGGCAAAAGCTCAAGACTCCATTTTTGGTTTAGTGATCCATGATCACATTGAGTCCATAGGAAAAGCCAATACTATTAAAAGGGGATGAGGTTATGTTGATGATCTGGTTGCTCAAGTGCTTAGTGATATATCTCCTTCAACTATCAGCAACTTTCACTACAATACACACTCATAAGTAATCTCGGACCAACCGATTTTCCAAACTCAGTCACACCGAGATGAACCACCTCAGCCATAAGCCAAACCCTAGAAAAATCGGTCATTCCGAGTTTGAGATCGGTCTCACCGAAACACGGGCTGCCAAGCTTCTGTAACCTTTTGTCATCATATCGAAATAACCGAGATGATATTTTCGGTCTCACCGAAACTGGCAAACTCCTGTCTTTGCTCATATCGGTCTAACCGAGATGGTATTTTCGGTCCCACAAAAAACCCCAACGTTCACATTATTTGAACTTTCGGTCTGACCGAGTTGTCCACTTCGGTCTCACCGAGATTGCTCAATTATGTGTGTAACGGTTGGATTTTTGTGTGGAGGCTATATATACCCCTCCACCTCCTCTTCATTCATGGAGAGAGCCATCAGAAAGAACTACCACTCCTACCTTACACTTTCTGAGAAGAGAACTACCTACCCTTGTGTTGAGATCAAGTTGCTCCACTCCCACCATATGAAACTTGATTTCTAACCTTCCCAAGTTACTTTCCACTCAATCCTTTCTTCCACCATAGCCAAATCAGTGAGGAGAGTTGAGTGTTGGGGAGATTATCATTTGAAGCACAAGAGCAAGGAGTTCATCATCATCTACAACATCTATTACCTTTTGGAGGGTGGTGCCTCCTAGATTGGTTAGGTGTCGCTTGGGAGCCTCCGTCATCGAGATGTGGAGTTGAACCAAGAAGTTTGTAAGGGCAAGGAGATCGCCTACTTCATGAAGATCTACCCCGAGTAAGGCTAGCCCTCCGTGGGTGTAGGCCATGATGGAATAGACAAGGTTGCTTCTTCGTGGACCCTTCGTGGGTGGAGCCCTCCGTGGACTCGCGCAGCCGTTACCCTCCGTGGGTTGAAGTCTCCATCAACGTGGATGTACGATAGCACCACCTATCGGAACCACGGGAAAAATCACCGTGTCTCCAAATTGCGTTTGCTCTTCTCCACCTCTCTTTACTACATGTGCAATTTACTTTCCGCTGCCTATACTCTACAATTGCATGTGTAGGGTGATGCTAAACTTGATCATAATTGTGAATCTGCCAAAAACTGTTATTGATCAAAAGGCAGAATTTTTATATTTACAAGTAGTCTAATCACCCCCCCTCTAGACATACTTTCGATCCTACAATTTTTTTTCGTGGCGTTCCTCGAAATTCTAAGCAACTCAAGGACCTACGGAGAGAGTTGGGAATTTTACCGTTTTCGTATTTGAGTTCGCTCGAATACCGGTACAAGGACAGTGTGATTCTAATTATTTTTCTCTCCTAAAAATGTTTCTAAATACAAAATATGAGCGGAGATAATATGACTTCTCCAAAATAACAGAAATATTGGAGGAAAAATATTAAAATCACTTTTGGTATTTTTCTGGATTTATTTGCGGATTTATTTGCATAGGAAAAATACGCGTTTTTGAAATTTGCATTTAGGTCCGGGAAAAATGTTCACTTTGTCCTAAATATTATTAGAGGACGGTGAAAATTAATTTCGGGAATTTTGGAGTCCTTTTGGTATTTCTTTCGTTAGTTTTTTTGCGCCGGGACTCTTTTAGAAAAAAAAAACAGAAACCGACTTGGACTCGTAAAGGACCAGGACTCTGGGCTTTATATAGCGCCAGAGCCGGCCCGTTTCGTCCAGCCCGGTGCCCCGTCGCCCAAACCCTAGCCGCCCCGTCGCCCGTGCGTCGCCGCCGCCGCCGCCTCCTGCAGCGCTGCCGCTCGCCGCCGCACGCCGCCCCGCCGCCCAGCGCCGTGCCGCCGCCGCCCGCCAGCCGCCGCCCCGCCCCGTGACGCCGCCGCACCGCCGCGCGCCCGCCGAAGTACCCGCCGCCCGCCGCCGGAGTCGACGGAGTTCGTCGAGGTAGTTTTTTTAGAAAACCGATCGGTTTAGAAGTAAACCCGTAGATTCGTTTTTTTTAGATTAGATCGGTTCGGTTTTTTTCGGTTTAGTTATTTAGCGGACGTTCGTCCGTACGTTCGTTTTAGCGAACGGTTTTCGTTAGTTAACCGCAGACAGCGAACGTTCGTTCGTTAGCCTGTTCGTCATTTTTCTTTTTCGGGGTATTTATCCGCGGTTATTCCGATCGCGATTTCTGCCCTGATCTTGTTTTTCGTTTTTCTTTTCGCTCGAGAGTCGGAATCAGGTGATTCAAAATCCCAGATCTTCGTCTCGAAGCCCTCTTTACGTTAGATCAACTTGAACAAAGTTTTGGATACTGTAAAATTTGACTTTAGGCCAACTAGTAATTCGGAGCTCGTTTCTTTTGCAGTTTGAGTTTCGTTGCTTCTTTCGAGTTGATTCTTTTTGCAAACCGGAGTTCTTAAGTTGAACTTTCTGGTTAGATCTCTTATTTGAGTTTTACTCGTGCTTTAGTTAAGTACTTATTGTATGCTTGTTTGTTTGATTGCGATAGAGTACCCGGAGTGCGCCGCTTGCTACTTTGAGTCTCTAGGTTTTGCGGATCATCAGCAAGGCAAGTAACACTTTGATCATGCTTTCCAATTACCCAGTTTTCATTGCATTAGTCCAACCCTCACACATTGCATGAGTAGGATCAATTAACTTGTGGGATTGGGAAGTAGTTTGAGGTAGTATCTATTACCTGCATTACATTCAAACCCTTGGGAGTTACTTCTACGTTTGCTGTTAGGACATGATATGCTCGTCGACGTGGATTGGGTGAGTGAAATCCATGAGAGATGTGAGTTTGTTAATTAATGGTTCAACTTAAGGTGGCAACATTAATACACATCTGGGTGGATTGAGGCATCTGGGTATTCCAGGATTGCCTATTTTTCTTTTGGACCGCCACCTAGGATCAAACGGATCATGAGATTTTTCATGCTAGAAACTTCCGTGTGCAGCCACATGCCAATATGGGCTCTGGCATAGTTGAGTAAGTTGTGGGAAACCTTTCCATGATGGGCTAGCAGATGTAGTTGGGTTTTGTAGGTGTACCGGCCTATCTATCTGGTTAAGGGGACCTCTTCGGAAAGACTGTGTCTCGGTCATCCGTTTCTCAAACACCATGCAGTGCGAGGAACCAAACGGAGGCGATCGAGTCTTGTGGGGAAAGTGCACAAACCTCTGCAGAGTGTACAAACTGATCATGATTAGCTGTGTCCCCGGTTATGGACGTCTTGAGTATCTAGTACTTGGATTATCATGTGCATCTCAACATGTTACTTTAAATTAATTTTGTTGGGTTTAATGATTACTTTTAATTGGGGTTGAGAGGATATCTATCTTCTCAACGATGTTTCAACTATCATGATAGTTAATTAAAATGCATTCCTTTGAAGTAGGGAAAAATTGGCTTTACGCAAAAACTTAACCATAGAGCTTTCCACCAGCCATATTGCATATAGTATAGCCTTATTATCATTGCATTCTCTTGTGTTACCTTGCCAGCATATTCCATGGGCTGACCCATTTTTCGGGCTGCAACGTTTCATGTTGCAGACTTTTCACACGACGAGTAAGATGCCCTTTTAGGTCGTGGTTCTATACTCAGTGATGCCGCTGGAGTTGATGGACTCACTTATCTTCCCAGCCTTCCGCTGTTATCGTGTTAGATGGCCTTCAGCCATATTATTTGTAATAAATTCATCGTTGGACTATCGATGTAATAAGTGTGTGATTGCTACTCTGTTATAAATCCTTCAAGTACCGTGCGTGTCAGCATTACTGATCCAGGGATGACACTGATACACGGAGATCAGACTGTTTGAGGTCTGGTCGCTACATACTCGAGGGAAGCACCCGGTCATTACCTTTCCCTAGACGACACTAACATAGGGTCCACTCGTTGGTGCACAGCCCTCGTGTACAAACGATAAATCATGGGACTCGCCCTTTTTACAATGTCACGCATACACGAAGGGACCAACGGTGTGTCCGGTGCCCTGTGAAAACAGTCATGGTCGCCTATCCAAGCACGACCCCGTCCCGGGAGTGACCTCAAGTCTCCCCCGTCACTAGTGATGTGGGCACCATGCTAGTATCAGCCTAAGTAATCAATAAAGCCCCGTCCCATAAGGGGTATAGTGGTTGCACATGTTTGGTTGGGACGGTCGACAAATCTTAAATCTAATCCGTCTTTGTAAACAACACCTTCATCAAGCCTCGGTACACTACTTCTTCACCAAGTAGTGCCCTAGTTCCTCATCATCTCCCAGGGGCACTAGTGGCACCCACTGGGTTATTTGCAAGTATGTCAAACCATACTTGTTTATGTCCATGCATAACCCTGACCCATTTAGCGTAGCCAACTACTATAGCATATATCTATCTACTCCCACCCACATAACCCTCATAGGAAGGTAGGGTCATGCTTGATGCAAGTTTCAATAGTAAAGTAACAAAGGTACCAACCAAAGTGGTCACCACCTCTACATGATCCCGATGCATTGATAATAAGGTGCTATGAGACATGCATAAAAAGGTTTCTCGAACATGGTCAAAGGGCTGCTTGCCTTGTCCTTCCGAGTCTTCAAACCTTCTGGTCCATCTCGAAGTACTCCGTTTATTTCGTCAACTAACGATGGAAACAATCATAATAAGCAACACAACAAGGCAAAAATAAAAGTTATGACGCCCTAAGACCGACGTCCCAGAAGATTCCAGATGTTCCGGGTTCTCCCGTGTGTTTCTTTTGTGCTTGTGTTATTTATTTTTGCATTGCATCATGTCATCATGCCATCGTGACTTTAATTTTGCATCTCAACCAAATAAATCGTGTGGATCTCCGATCCATTTAAATTGAGGGAGCTGTGTTTTCTCTTTATAACATATCCTCCAAATATTATGGAGCTATTATAAATAAATATTCCATTTGTTTGGAATTAACCCAACACACTTGCATATTCTTCCCCATGCCTTCTCTTTCGCAATTCCTTGCCTCAAACCTTGTCTATAATTCTTTTCCGTTGTTTCGAGTTTCCTCCAAAAATCCGAACATTTTAGGACACTTCAAAAACCAAGCCCTAGTTCAAACCCATTTGAATAAAATTCAATGAGTTTGAATTTTCATCATTCAATCTTGCCACTTATATTTTTCTTGGACTACGCTCATTTTTATGAGCCCGAGAATAATAACCTCTTGTTCAAACTCTTTTGTAACCCTTCCTTCTCTTTTTCTCTTCTTGCTATTTTTTCCCTTTTACTTCTTTTCCTTCTGTTTTTTTGGGTAAAAGAGTGAGGGAGCAGTGAGCCCAGCAGGCCAGAGGCCCGCTGCGGCCTCCCACCAACCGGCCCAATTCCCTCCTGGCCCAACGCCCCCTCCTAACCCTAGCCCGAGTGCCCGACCCACTCTCTCTCCCTCGATCTCTTCCCCATGTCCGCCGCCACCTCTCCTCTCGTCCGATCCCGAACCCCATCTCCCTGCTCGATCCCCTCGCTCCGACGTCGCCTCAGCCCCGCCTCCTTCTCCCACCTCGCCAGTGTTTGATCGCGCCAGGAGCGTGCCTCCTTCCACCGCCTGCCGCAGCCGCCCCTGGCCTCGGCTGTGTGCCATCGCTCCCTCTTCCTCCACCCCGCGACCCCGCTCTCCATGGACGCGCCAGGATCGCCGCTCGCCTCCTCCTTCGGATGCGCTCCCCTGCGTCCTCGCCAAGGCCCTGCGCCGCGCCCCTCCAGCGCCGGGTGCCCGGCCTCGTCCAGTGCGCCACCCGCCACCTCGCCGAGGGGAGGAGCCCCCTCGAGCAGCACCCGCGGCCATGAGCAGCTCCCTGCGCGCCCCAGACCCCTGCCTCGCCTCCGTGCACCTCCTCCTCTGGGCCTTTGCTCCGGCCACAAAGACCGCCAAGTTCTGCTGCTTCACCCACCGACCACCTCGTCTCGTCGTTCCCTGTACCAGCGCCCCGCGCCCTCCTCCAACCACTACCATCGGCCTCGTGTTGTTTTGGTCCAGCAGAAACATCGTCAAGTTCCTCTTCGATGTACATCTACGCACGGTTGCTTGAAGATCGTCTTCGGTGTTTTCGTCAAGTACACCACAATGCAAGTACCCACGGATGCCAAGTACCTCGACGCCCGACGCCGTGGCCCGATGCCCGAACGACTACCACACCGGAATGCCGAGTACATGGATGCGCCAAGTTCCTCTCCGTCAATTTCGACTACGGTCGAGCGTACCACTACCGTCGCCAAGTCCCGAGACCGGCAAGTCCGAAGACCCAAGTACCCCTCCGATGACATGAACATCTACGAAACGAGAACGACTACACAAGACGACGCGTCAAGTACCACTACGTCCGGTGCCGCGACAAGTACCTCTACGGACGAGTACAACTACCGTCGCCGAAGACCGCGTGTACCTCTCCGAACGTGAACGCCTACTTCCACTACGAATCGCGAGAACGACTTCTTCCTCTACGACCCGTGTACCACTACTTCCACTACGAACTCGAACCGCTTCGAGAACGAACGCTTCGAAGGTATAACCCCGAGACGATGCCCGTGGATGAATGCTTGTTGTGTTGTATGAGATGCTCCACTTGTGTGCACCGTGCCCGTTTTGTCTTTTGTCATGCTCCTCGGTTGCCTCGTCGCCGACCCGTGGGAACCCGGTGTCGGGATCACCCCACCTTTCATCTTGTTCGACTCGCTCACACCATCTTTCTTTTGCCCCGGTCTCTCAACGAGTTACCGGAACCGAGATGTTGCCGTTGCATCATTTTCGGATCGTTGCCGTGGCACCCTTTCTTCCACCACGGTGACAAATACTCCTTATCATCTTCATGTCAACTTTTACTAAAATTGCATAAACTTGATCATGTCATCCGCATCATGTTAACAACATTTAAAATGTGTGAATTGTTGTTTGCTTAAAAATTGCTAAACATGCTCATGGGGATTTTTCCGGAATTGTTGTTTGTCATTCCGGCCTCATTAAAACTTGCCTAAATAGGTAGTTTGCTCTTGCTTCACCTCTTGCCATGTTAACAAACATTTAATCTTGTCTTGTAAATAAACGAGAGTCAACTAAATAAATAACATGTGGTGTTTCGTCAATATGCAACTCGTTGCATATTGAGCTCCACTTAACTTGTAGTTTTGTTTGTGCCCATTGCCATGCCATGCATAATTAAACCGGACATGCATCATACTTGGATGTGCATCGTATGCCATGTTTATGCTTGTGTGTTAACCGTGTTGTTTGCTTCTTTCCGGTTGCTTCTCTTGTTAGCTTTGGTTTCGTTCCGGAGTTGTGAGGATTCGCTCGACTATGTTGCTCCGTCTACTTCATGGACTTGTTTTACCATTGTCGAAATGTCTTGTGCACCGGGATGCCGAGCCTGATCGGATTTCCCTAAGATAAGGGGTGATGATATTATATTTATCACTTCAGCTAATCGTGAGAGCTTGTGATGGGCTAACTTGGGACACCCGTGCAGGGTTACAATCTTTCGAAAGCCGTGCCCGCGGTTATGTGGCAGATTGGAATTTGTTAATGTCCGGTTGTAGAAAACTTGACAGAGGATCCGAAGTAAAACACACAACTGTGTGAGTAACCGTGACTGTCTCTTTTCACTTTGAGAAGAGAACACGGTGGGGTTATGTTTGACTCGTAGGTAGTTCAGGATCTTTAGCGATCACTACTAGTTGCGACCGTTTGCGTAGATGCTCATCTTATTCTTGTACTCGTAAGTTAGCCACCATATTATGCTTAGCCGTTGCTGCAACTCCACCACTTTACCTCTTCCTACCCATAAAGCTTTGCTAGTCTTGATACCCATGGTTATGGGATTGCTGAGTCCTCGTGGCTCACATATACTACAACACCAGATGCAGGTTCAGCCAAGAATGATGCAGGAGCTGGTTCAAGTACTTCACTGGGAGCTCGATGAAGAGAGTGGCCGTTTACTTGTGACGTTTTCGACGATCAGTAGTGGTTTCTACTAGGGGCGATTCGGACCTGTGGCTTTATGTTTTTGGTATCTTTCTTTTGGATCTTCGCCCGTAGTCGGGTTGTGATGTTTTGAATGATGTTTTGCTTATGTAATGTATTGTGTGACGTGGCGACTGTAAGCCAACTATCCCCTTTTGCAATTTCATCCCTATTTTTACATGAGTCGTGCAAAGATACCAAACTTGAGATCATTCCAGAATGGGCTTATACCTTTAAGTCGTGCCTCGACACGTAGGAGGTATAGTCCCATCCTGGGCATTACAAGTTGGTATTCAAAGCCTTCTCCGACCTAGAAGCCCCCACTGATTGATCGAATCGTTGACGGTTGAGTCTAGGCACACACTTGGAAATGTTTTGAGTCCTATATATATATCGAAGAGTAGGATTTCTTTTGCTCCTCATCTCTTTTCACTCTGGTGAGGACTCCTGACGATTACTTTTATCTCTTCTACTCTCAAAATTTCACCAATTTTTTTTTAGGATCATGTGAGTATTGTTTGGATTGTTCTGATGTCTTTGTGACGAGAACATTGTTCTCGATGCCTCCTGTCATTTAGGGGTTGTGGCAGTGTCCCGGGGAGTTGAGCTCCAAGGTGTTGTCGTCACAAATATATCGCATCAGTTCTAGAATACTTAAGACGGCCGACATCGAAAACTCTCCTATATGGTTAGTGGCAAGATAACCCCGACATCACCCAGTACTGGGGAGGTAGTTCGGGTGTATTGCCATAGCTTGTATAGTAGATGCGTTTCGAAGGTCCGAGGTAAACAGTTTCCGGAAATAACTGGTTATGTGTTGAAGGATGGATATAGCTGGATGTAGGATTATAGTTGAGTGCGCGGTGCTTCCCCTGTATCCCCAACACCTGATTGCATAACTGGAAACTTTCGGAAATTAATAGGTGGGTTCATCTAGTAGTTCTAGGCATTCTTCCAACGAGTGCATGATATGAAGTTCGGGGTTCTACATTGAGTGAAGTGGTTTTATGGGCTTGTTCCGATCGGGAGTTGCATCTTAAAGGGTCCTTGGCTATGCTGATCCGGGGATTGCAAAACCCTTTTGTAACACGTTCCATGAGCTTTCAGCACGAATATGTGGAATGAAGCTTCTATCTTGTATTTGTTCTATCTGCTCCTTGTTGCTTTATTTACCTTTTGTTCTCCCAAGTGGCTTCTGGACAAGTTGATATACCTACGGAATTCATTCATTCAATCTCTGTGCGGATGATATTGTGAAGATTATGCTGCAACATATCTATCCTTTGTTTTTGTTTTGATTCTGGTATTCGAGTTGCTTCGATGTCAAATGTTGATTCCATACCTTTCCTAATCGGTGTTCTCATATTTCTATGGGAGTGCTAATTCTTCTTGACCATCAAGATCTTCATGTTAATCCTTTTAAACCGGTGTGCCTTCTCTTCAAGTTATTCCATCCGAACGCCATTGAGAAATCTGACGATCTGTCTGTTTTCATTTGTCCCAAGTTGTCTTTGTTTTTCCCCACCCTCCCACCCTTCTTCTTCTTGGAGTCAGAAATTCTCAAATGAAATATCCTTTTTATTCATGTGAGGTTTCTTCATTCATTTCCTTCAATGTTCTTATCCGGTGATTTATCGTGAAGATGCTCAAGAGCTTCAAGTTCATCATTCTTTTGTTCTCAAATTCTGCTGGTGGATGTAATTCAAGATTTCGGTGTTGATCTTATCCTTTTCCTCATTTCACAATGCTTTGTTATTCCGGTGCACCAATTAATCATTCTCCTCTTGCTATTCATATCCGGAGTGCTGAAGATTCATAATTATATTCATGATCCGTTCAAGCTATTTTGAGGATTGTTATCTTACTCAAGCCATTTAATTCAACCGGTGCAATATCTCTTAAGCAATCTTTTTCAACGGTGATTTCTTTTGAGTGGGCCCTAACCCACAGGTCTTTTCCCAGGATCTTACCTGATTCTTCTATTTTTCTGGAGTTATACTCAAATTCTTTTCAAAGTGTGACATAAGAATGATTTCCATCAGTCACATGCCTTCTCCAAGCTTGTTTTCAATTATTTCCATCTTTAGCTCCACCTTCCTCTTGTCATTCGTCTGGAGTATCTCGAAATTCTTCATGGCATTTCTCGTCTTCATTCTCAACATTTGAAGATCGCAGAAGAGTTTCTCTTAAATCTTGGCCCGTTCTCTCAAGATTTTTCATGAATTCTTTTCTTTGTGTCCCTCCGAAGGCCATCATTTCAGAATATTTCTTCGTTCTCAGTTTTCAACTTCGTTCTCCAAATATTCTTCATTGATGCCTCTTCGTTCGTCTCCATATTCTTACGGTGGTTCTTTCAAGATTACTCTTCCTTGTTATCGTATTAATTCACTCGTTCTTTCACAATCCTACCGGTGGTTCGTTGAAGATTTACCCAAGCTTGTGCGAGATCTCTCTTCAATCCTTTTCAAGAAGAATAAGTAGTATGCCAAATCCTTTGGTTGTCATCAATTTAAATTGGTGAAGGAGATGCATGACATAATTCTTATTCTTATTCCTTCAAGGTGATTTAATTCTTTGTCTGGAGCTTGTTCATCATATCATATCCTTGGTTCTAAGTGTTTCATCTTGTTTTCGGGAGCTCCATGTTATTTCAATTATATCATTTCAAGCTCCATCTAATTCATCGTAGGCCTTGAATCTTATTCTTGTCACCTTTCACTTCTCATGCTTTCATTACCGGAGTTCTCATGGTGGTTCATCAAGATTTAATTCATCCTCGAAGTCTTCATCAAGATTCTTGTTGGAGGAGCTCAAATATTCTTCTTCTTGCATTTTGAAGTGCAATTCTTTCTACCTTATCTTTTCAGATGGTGTTATGTCATTCTTGACAATTCCTTCATGTTTTATGATTCACGAGTTATCAAGAATGAGATATTTAAAACCATCATTTTCCTCGTTCAGGAGATCTTTTCAACCCTTTAATTATTCGTTGGAGTTATCTCGGGTTATAATTCACCTAAAAGCTTTTCCTGAGAATTGTTGCTATTATGGTGCTTATAAATGACCCAAGTTCTTCATTTATCATTCAAGTGAAATAAGTTTATCGTCTCCTTGTTGATCTCAATCCAAGCAATTCGTTTCTATTAGTGGCTGGTTGTCACCTCTTAATTTTGAGATGTTTTCCATAAGCCCACAACTAGAGCTTATTTGTTTCGTTGTTGATTTTCCATCAACCCCATTCAACCCTTCTTTGTAAGGAGGTTTTCCTAATTCATTTGTGGGAGAAGTTGTCATTTTTCTTCTCCCTTCATTTCTTTCGTTGATTTATATATATTCTTTCATTTCGGAGGTATTGTGATATTGCTCTCTTTAACCATCATCTCGTTTTTATCGAGTTCATGTTCTTTCCTTGTTTATCTATTTATCCGGAGCGTTGTATTCTCCATTCTATTTCTCTCATCTCATCAAGTTTTGCCTCTCTTTTCAATCGGAGTGCTATCTGAAATCTTTCTTACCCTTGTGCCATTCTTTCAATTGTTTCGGAGGCAATATGTTGTTCATTTCATCAAGTATCATCCCAACTTGGCAAGCTCATGTTAATTCCTTCCATTTTTTCAGACGGAGTGCTGTCCAAATTCTGTCATTCTTATTCCTTGGCTATACCGTTGCAGTTTCATATTCTTTTGGTTCGTAAGCTCTCGTCTAATGTCTTTCAGCCGTCAAGGTTCTCATAATGCTCCTTGTTCCTCTTTTCTAACAGAGTGTTTTCATCTTCGTTCATCTCCATTGTACTCTTATTCAACCTGTTCAACCTCTCAAGGTTCTTTGGTTTCACTCGTCTGTCAAAGAAGCAACTTTGTTTTACCTCTTCCTCTTCCGTTTTTTTGTACCGGTGCCATCTCTAGGATCTCGGGTCGAGATCCTCTGTTAGTGTGGGAGAGTTGTGACGCCCGAAGACCGACGTCCCAAAAGATTCCAGATGTTCCGGGTTCTCCCGTGTGTTTCTTTTGTGCTTGTGTTATTTATTTTTGCATTGCATCATGTCATCATGCCATCATGACTTTAATTTTGCATCTCAACCAAATAAATCGTGTGGATCTCCGATCCATTTAAATCGAGGGAGCTGTGTTTTCTCTTTATAACATATCCTCCAAATATTATGGAGCTACTATAAATAAATATTCCATTTGTTTGGAATTAACCCAACACACTTGCATATTTTTCCCCATGCCTTCTCTTTCGCAATTCCATGCCTCAAACCTTGTCTATAATTCTTTTCCGTTGTTTCGAGGTTCCTCCAAAAATCCGAACATTTTTGGACACTTCAAAAACCAAGCCCTAGTTCAAACCCATTTGAATAAAATTCAATGAGTTTGAATTTTCATCATTCAATCTTGCCACTTATATTTTTCTTGGACTACGCTCTTTTTTATGAGCCCGAGAACAATAACCTCTTGTTCAAACTCTTTTGTAACCCTTCCTCCTCTTTTTCTCTTCTTGCTATTTTTTTCCCTTTTACTTCTTTTCCTTCTGTTTTTTTTGGGTAAAAGAGTGAGGGAGCAGTGAGCCCAGCAGGCCAAAGGCCCGCTGCGGCCTCCCAACAGCCGGCCCAATTCCCTCCTGGCCCAACGCCCCCTCCTAACCCTAGCCCGAGTGCCCGACCCACTCTCTCTCCCTCGATCTCTTCCCCCCTGTCCGCCGCCACCTCTCCTCTCGTCCGATCCCGAACCCCATCTCCCTGCTCGATCCCCTCGCACCCCCGTCGCCTCAGCCCTGCCTCCTTCTCCCACCTCGCCAGCGTTGGATCGCGCCAGGAGCGTGCCTCCTTCCGCCGCCTGCCGCAGCCGCCCCTGGCCTCGGCTGTGTGCCATAGCGCCCTCTTCCTCCACCCCGCGACCCCGCTCTCCATGGACGCGCGAGGATCGCCGCTCGCCTCCTCCTTCGGATGCGCTCGCCTGCGTCCTCGCCAAGGCCCTGCGCTGCGCCCCTCCAGCGCCGGGTGCCCGGCCTCGTCCAGTGCACTGTCCGCCACCTCGCCGAGGGGAGGAGCCCCCTCGAGCAGCACCCGCGGCCACGAGCAGCTCCCTGCGCGCCCCAGGCCCCTGCCTCACCTCCGTGCGCCTCCTCCTCTGGTCCTCTGCTCCGGCCATCGAGACCGCCAAGTTCTGCTGCTTCACCCGCCGACCACCTCGTCTCGTCGTTCCCTGTACCAGCTCCCCGCACCCTCCTCCAACCACTACCGTCGGCCTCGTGTTGTTTTGGTCCAGTAGAAACATCGTCAAGTTCCTCTTCGATGTACATCTACGCACGGTTGCTTGAAGATCGTCTTCGGTGTTTTCGTCAAGTACACCACAATGCAAGTACCCACGGATGCCAAGTACCTCGACGCCCGACGCCGTGGCCCGATGCCCGAACGACTACCACACCGGAATGCCGAGTACATGGATGCGCCAAGTTCCTCTCCGTCAATTTCGACTACGGTCGAGCGTACCACTACCGTCGCCAAGTCCCGAGACCGGCAAGTCCGAAGACCCAAGTACCCCTCCGATGACATGAACATCTACGAAACGAGAACGACTACACAAGGCGACGCATCAAGTACCACTATGTCCGGTGCCCCGACAAGTACCTCTACGGACGAGTACAACTACCGTCACCGAAGACCGCGTGTACCTCTCCGAACGTGAACGCCTACTTCCACTACGAATCACGAGAACGACTTCTTCCTCTACGACCCGTGTACCACTACTTCCACTACGAACTCGAACCGCTTCGAGAACGAACGCTTCGAAGGTATAACCCCGAGATGATGCCCGTGGATGAATGCTTGTTGTGTTGTATGAGATGCTCCACTTGTGTGCACCGTGCCCGTTTCGTCTTTTGTCATGCTCCTCGGTTGCCTCGTCGCCGACCCGTGGGAACCCGGTGTCGGGATCACCCCACCTTTCATCTTGTTCGACTCGCTCAGGCCATCTTTCTTTTGCCCCGGTCTCTCAACGAGTTACCGGAACCGAGATGTTGCCGTTGCATCATTTTCGGATCGTTGCCGTGGCACCCTTTCTTCCACCACGGTGACAAATACTCCTTATCATCTTCATGTCAACTTTTACTAAAATTGCATAAACTTGATCATGTCATCTGCATCATGTTAACAACATTTAAAATGTGTGAATTGTCGTTTGCTTAAAAATTGCTAAACATGCTCATGGGGATTTTTCCGGAATTGTTGTTTGTCATTCCGGCCTCATTAAAACTTGCCTAAATAGGTAGTTTGCTCTTGCTTCACCTCTTGCCATGTTAAAAAACATTTAATCTTGTCTTGTAAATAAACGAGAGTCAACTAAATAAATAACATGTGGTGTTTCGTCAATATGCAACTCGTTGCATATTGAGCTCCACTTAACTTGTAGTTTTGTTTGTGCCCATTACCATGCCATGCATAATTAAACCGGACATGCATCATACTTGGATGTGCATCGTATGCCATGTTTATGCTTGTGTGTTTACCGTGTTGTTTGGTTCTTTCCGGTTGCTTCTCTTGTTAGCTTTGGTTTCGTTCCGGAGTTGTGAGGATTCGCTCGACTATGTTGCTCCGTCTACTTCATGGACTTGTTTTACCATTGTCGAAATGTCTTGTGCACCGGGATGCCGAGCCTGATCTGATTTCCCTAAGATAAGGGGTGATGATATTATATTTATCACTTCAGCTAATCGTGAGAGGTTTTGATGGGGTAAGTTGGGACACCCCTGCAGGGTTATAATCTTTCGAAAGCCGTGCCCGCGGTTATGTGGCAGATTGGAATTTGTTAATGTCCGGTTGTAGAAAACTTGACAGAGGATCCGAAGTAAAACCCACAACTGTGTGAGTAACCGTGACTGTCTCTTTTCACTTTGAGAAGAGAACACGGTGGGGTTATGTTTGACTCGTAGGTAGTTCAGGGTCTTTAGCGATCACTACTAGTTGCGACCGTTTGCGTAGATGCTCATCTTATTCTTGTACTCATAAGTTAGCCACCATATTATGCTTAGCCGCTGCTGCAACTCCATCACTTTACCTCTTCCTACCCATAAAGCTTTGCTAGTCTTGATACCCATGGTTATGGGATTGCTGAGTCCTCGTGGCTCACAGATACTACAACACCAGAGGCGGGTTCAGCCAAGAATGATGCAGGAGCTGGTTCAAGTACTTCACTCGGAGCTGGATGAAGAGAGTGGCCGTATACTTGTGACGTTTTCGACGATCAGTAGTGGTTTCTACTAGGGGCGATTCGGACCTGTGGCTTTACGTTTTTGGTATCTTTCTTTTGGATCTTCGCCCGTAGTCGGGTTGTGATGTTTAGAATGATGTTTTGCTTATGTAATGTATTGTGTGACGTGGCGAATGTAAGCCAACTATCCCCTTTTACAATTTCATCCCTATTTTTACATGAGTCGTGCAAAGATACCAAACTTGAGATCATTCCAGAATGGGCTTATACCTTTAAGTCGTGCCTCGACACGTAGGAGGTATAGTCCTATCCTGGGCATTACAAAAGTGCTCTAAAAATAGGAGTTGGACTTTTCTAGGATACCTCTGGTCATATGAAAAATGACCAAGGTGGTTTCATTGGGATATGATCAATGGATATCTCTGAACATTTCAATAAGATGTAATTAGGGGATTTTGTGGATTTGCAAGAAGTGTACAGAAGAATTATTTTGAAAAATGGTCAAAGGCACCTATCTAACAAGGAATGATTTTAGAAGCAGCTTCGAGTTGGTTTCACTTGATTTGGAGTTCAAATGAATTTCCTATGATTTTGCAAAGTTAACAAATAAGAAGAAATGGCTCATTATTTTGTGGGGTACATAAAGTATTAGGAAAAATGTTCCAAAACTAAGTTTTGATATTACAAGTATCTAGGAATTTGAACCATTGCATTTGGATCAAATTTGAGCTCTCTGTGATTTTCAAAAGTTCATCACGGAAATGGAAAAAATGACATTTTGATAATTTTTGTGAATAGAATGTTTCTGCAAAAATGCGCAAATGGCACCATGTGATAGAGCATGATTTTATGAACTCATAGAAATTTGAATCATCAAATTTGGAGTTCAAATGATTTGATTATGGATTTTAGAAGTTTACTGAAAAAGAAAAAGGAAAAGGAAAAAGGGGTTTTACCCTTATACTGCGCACAGGGCGCAGTATTGCGCTGCAGCGCACTGGGCCTGCCCAGCTGCACGGCCACGCGAGCGCAGAGGCGACGCCGAAGGCGTAAACCGCGGTATGCGCCTTCGCTGCTGGGACACGGTAGCCGCCCGGCCTGCCTCCACTTATCCACGGCGAGGCGAGGCCCACCCGCCAGTGGGTCAGCCATCCTGGCCGGCCGACAGGTGGGGTCCGGCTGTCGGGTTCATCCCCCACATCCTGCTCGAACAGAGCAGAGGCAGGGGCGGCTTCGACGGCGGCTGGCCGGCGCCACAGGCCGCCGTTTCTGGTGATCTGGCCACCGGCGTGCTCAGGAGGACATACCACATCCATCCATGTGCTTCACGCATGCCGGGGAGGGCTGTAGCGGTGATGACTCGGATGGCTGCGGAGGGGACCTTCGGCGAGGCTTGGCACGACGAGGCTGGCACAGGGAGGAGGAAATGGAGTGTGGGGAGTGTCGGCGGTGGTGGTGAGGGGGCTCTGGAGTAGAGAGGTGGAGAGGCGGGGGCCCGGAGGACGAGAATTTAGGCGATGGCCGGCGGCTCGGCTCTGGCTTAGGAGGAGGCTGGAGGGCACGATGGAGAGAGAGGGTTGGTCTGGGGGGCGTACGGGAGAGAGAGAGAGAGCCAAAGGAGCAGCGAGGGGTCGGGGGTGGCCTTTAAATAGGCGGGCGACGGTCCACCGAGGACTCGTGCGCCGGCGAGCTCGTTGCCGTCGCCACGGGTCACGGGAGCTCGTCGCGGTGTGTCTGGGGCGTTTGTAGGGGTGGTCTACGCCCAGGGGAAGGGAGAGAAGGAGCGGGGAAGCGTCAGGGTAGCGCGCGTGTGAGGTCGCCCATTGGAGTGCTCGAGCGGCCGGTGCATGTGCGAGAGGAGGCAAGAGGAGGAAGAAAGAGAAGGGGGGCGGGGCTGTGGCATGTCGCGGACGTTGAGGTGGTCCTGCTGGCGTGCGGGGGATAGCTGAGGTGGTCGGGGCATCGGGATGGGGGCGGCTACAGTGCGCCAAAGCACTGTAGCGCACTCCAGAGCGCGACCATTGCATGCCATGGCATCTTTTTGGAGCCCATGGCGTGGCCACTAGTGTCTAGGGGGTAGAGGGGGTAGTAAACAAAGCACAGGCGGCCTGGGATGCCCTGGGGAGCCAGTAGGAGAAGAGAGAGGCAGAAGAAGAGGGAGAGAGGGGCTGTCCAGGGAGGTAAATGGGGGTATTTTACCCCTCAATCATTGAGAAATGTCCAGGGGAGGGTTACTGGAGGTAGGAGAGGACTAGGAGGAGCTGTGGTAAAAAGTGGGGCTCAAGGAGAATAGTGTAAGTGGTCAACATGGTGGTTTTTGAAAAGTGACAGAAGGTGTTTGGTGCAAATTTGGGCAAGCAAATTAACTCCACTTGACATGAGACTTAACATGATCAAATGGTATAAAGAAATAGGGTATTCCACCAAGTTTGAGCTCATTTGAAGAAACTTGCCAATGTAACTTTGGTGAACCCTAGAAATCAACAGAAATGAATTTTCCAAGATTAGGTTAAGGAAATCATCCTCCTTGATGCACCACTTTGTATAGTATCATCATTTGGGGTTGTGATCATGTCCACAAAATTTGAGGCCACAAGTAAAAAGTTGGCAATGTAGAGTTGTTCAAATTTGGATCTGGTCAGAAAGGGTTTTGGGGCACTTAGATCTAGTTATGCTTCTCCAATACTTGTGCCATTTGGTCTAGATGCATAATTAGACCATTTTAGCATGTGTACCAAGTTTGAGAGCATTTGGACAAGTTTGGCAATGTAAAGTTGCTCAAATTTCAAAATGGATAGAAATGGTTTTGAGGGGATTAGATGATGTTTTCTTGATCTTCAAGGAATGAGGCTTTGTAAGATCATCAAATATGTCATATCTGACATGATAGAATTTCCCTGGAATTTTTAGAGAATATTTCCTTTTTAAATATTTCAAAAGCTTGAAATATCCCGAAAGGGTTTTTGAAGGATTTGTCCAATATTTTGAACATGACCATGTGTTGAAACTCTTATATATGGGCAATATATGTCCTATGAGTTTCCCTGAATTTTGAAAAATATCTTTGAAATAGTCAAATAATTTTAACCTATTAAAGGCCATTTCTGGCCTAAAGAAAAAGCATTTAAATAAAATATAAAAATAACTTTTACAATTATAATTTTGTGGTTTAAGGGAGTCCTATACCTAATAGGATTCAAATATACTTTTTGAAAGATTTTTCACACCCGAAATAAGGTACTTGCAGTGCAAACCTCAATTCAGGGGTTTTTGGAAAACTAATTTTAGAAAATACTTTTTGGCCAAAATATTTTTATAAGAAAATACTATACTGTCCTACACACATGGCATGATCATTGGAAAAAGGTTTTGGATCAAGGAGATGAAGTATAAGAGTTGGATGATTTATTTTATTTTTAGAGCACTAGCAAACAGCAACCAGAAAACCAATCAAGCAGGGTTAAAAACACTCAAAAGTTTTGCCAAACCACATTTTAGCATGACTATTAGCTTAAATGTTGTGGCATGAAAATCAGGGTGTGACAAAGATCAATCACGGTGCAATGCACAATCAACATGATGAAAGACATGTCATGGAATGCAAGTATGATGTGCGTATGCATGAGGATGCTCTCGAGCCTAAAGGAGAAATGTTGGAAATGGCTTCATCTTGGGCAACCAAGCAAGCCACTGGATAGATGGGAAGATTTCGGTCGAAATCGATAGAAAGATCATGGAAAACGGATGCACGGTTTGCAAATGGCAAGCAAAATGAGATGCCATGCAAAACTGCAGTTAACAGCAAGGTGGCATCTTTGGAGCAAGATATAATTATGCTACAGCACCCAAACATGAAGACAAAAGGCATGGATGTGAAATAGACATGAATCTTAACAAGCATGAACTCAGAGCACACTCAAAAACTTGCTGGAACACAATTAAATAAGCATGGCAAGATTCAATAAGTTAACAGATTTCTTAGACTTGGTGAAAATTACTAAGCATGGCAGCAACAACAACAAGTAGGCATGTTTGAAAGCATGTGCAACTCATCTCAGAGCATAGCATGGCATGTGAATATAACCAACAGCAAGAAGACATGTTTATGAAGCTACTCATGGCAAGAACATGGTCATAGGATGCATAGAACACTACCTATTTACATGGCAAAACTGAACTTGCTGATAACAGGCTGACAGAAACATTTTATAGCAACTTGAGAGCATGAAAACAAAAAGCTACAACACGGCATCATGGTAAACAAGAGCATGGATAGCTAGAGCATAACATATATTTCAAGGAACACCCACTGGAGAACTCTAATCATGCACAACAATGTCGGGAGCCTCATGGAAACATGGCATAAAAATTAACAGATTCACACTTAGCAGAAATTTAACATCACGATGGCATGTTCACAAGCTTGTTGCACTCATCTCAAGACATATCATGGCATGAAAATAAATCTATCATGTAGAGCACATTCCAATGAGCAAAACTCATGTTGACACCTAGCTCATATGACACATGGATTAATATACACGAACAAGACAAAACATCATCTCATAACATGATCAGAAACTTATCAGCCACATGCACTTTTGCAACAGGGTTAAACATGGCATAATGCAACCTAACATGCATGCAAATGCTTCCATCATGAAGATCATCACAAGACAAACATTTTGACATATCATACACTCCATTTGGACCAACATGCACCAAGTTGTGACCTCACGAACATGCCAACAAAATGTTAACAGACAACTAGTGCTGTAACAGTAACATCATGAAGCAGTCTTGCAATGAAGATTAAGACATCTAGATGAACCCTAACATGCATGAAACTGATGCTAACATGTAGAGCACTTCGATATGAACATTTTGATATATCATACATGCAAAACGGAGCACCGAGCACAAAGTTGTGACATGATGAATGAGGCATAAAAATTACTCAGATCCGGGTCTTAGTGGAATTTACCCCTTCGAAAAAGTCAACTCGGGACGGATCAGAGTGGGACGGAGGGATCCAGGCTGCGGGACATGGTGTTTGGATCGGGGACCGGTGGATCTGGTCCCGATTCAGATCCGGGCGGATCTCGCCGGAGTGGGGGCGGCGGCTCGCCGAAGTGAGGCGGCGCGCGGTGGTCAGAGTCGGGCCCGCGGCCGGCGAGGAGGGACCCGCGGTGGCGGAGCTTGGAGGCGGTGGCTCCACCGCTGCGGTGGGCGCTGGCCGGCGCGACGGCGGGGCGCGCACGCCGGACAGGCCCGGTCGGCACGGAGGTGAGAGGCCGGCTGTGCGGGGCCACATGGTGCCCTCTGGTTAGCTGAGGGGGTGGCGGTGGACGTGTCCGGCGCCGGGCGGACGTGTCCGGCGCGGCGCGGAGGGAGGAGGAGCTAGGGTTTGCCCGAAAATGGAGGAGGAGATGCCTTTTTATAGGTAGAGGGAGCTAGGAGTGTTCAAATGAGGTGCGGTTTTCGCCCACACGATCGCGATCCGACGACCAAGAGGATGCATGTGGTTGTGCTGGGCTAGTGGGCTGTTGTGGAGGGGTGCTCGGCCAAAAGAGATAGGGGTTTTCGGCCCACGTGGTTAATCGTTGGAGTATCAAATGACCTCCAAACGAGACGAAACTTGACGGGCGGTCTACCGGTGATATACCAAGACCACTCGACAACTCTCGGCCCAATCCGAGGATGTTTTTAACCCACTCACGAACAAAGGCTTGGGAGGTGCGACGAATGCTGTGTGAGAGAGTCGGAACTCGAAACGGACAAGAGAGATGACGACGACGATGCAACTACCACATGGATGCAAGTCAGACTATGCCAATGCAATGCACATAATGAAAATGACATGGTGACATGCAACACACACACAAGGAAAAAACGAAGAAACCCAAAATGAAGAAGGAGCCCAGAATGGAATTGATTAAGTCAACGATGACTATATTGCCATATTGGGAATTGTTACTTCCGGGGCGTTACAAACTCTCCTCCACTACAAAAAATATCTCGTCCCGAGGTCTAGGACTGAAAGAAAGCGGAATACACGGAACGGAGATGATCTTCTCGTTCCCATGTTGCTTCTCGGTCGGTATGGTGTGACCACTTGACTTTCAAGAATTTGATGGACTTGTTGTGGGTCTTGCGCTCAGTTTCTTCAAGTATAGCAACGGGGTGCTTACGATAAGACAAGTCTTGCTGAAGATCAATCTCTTCGAAAGGAATGGTGCGTTCAGGCGTCTTAAAGCACTTGCGGAGTTGTGACACGTGAAACACATCGTGCACATTTGCACAGTTGGAGGGAAGCTCGAGTTGGTAGGCTAGATCGCCTCTCTTGCCAATTATCTTGAAAGGGCCCACGTATCTTGGAGCAAGCTTGCCCTTGATACCGAACCTCTGAGTGCCCTTCATTGCAGAAACACGGAGATAGACATGATCTCCAATGTCGAAAGCCAAGTCACGATGCTTGGCATCATAGTAGCTTATTTGGCGCGATTGTGCGGCTTTGAGATTCTCACGTATGACTTTGCACATTTCTTTGGCCTATGAGATTAAATAATTTCCAAGGAGTTGACGTTCACTAGTCTCGAACCAGTTGAGAGGGGTACTGCACTTTCCGCCATAGAGAATTTCAAACAGTGCTTTGCCTGCACTTTCTTGGAAGCTGTTGTTGTAGGAGAATTCGGCAAATGGAAGGCAATCTTCCCATTTCATACCGAAGGAGATTACACAAGCTCTGAGCATATCTTCAAGAATTTGGTTCACTCTTTCGACTTGGCCACTAGTGTGAGGGTGAAAAGCTGTGCTGAAGCGAATCTTGGTACCCATAGCTGACTGGAAGGAATCCCAGAATTTGGAAGTGAACAAGCTTCCACGATCTGAGGAGATTACTTGAGGGATACCATGCAAAGAGACAATTCTGGAGGTGTACAGCTTTGCCAGTTGTGCCGCGTTGATGGATTCTTTGTCTGGAAGGAAATGAGCCACTTTAGTGAGCTTGTCAATCACCACAAGGATATCATCATTTCCTCGCGTGGACTTGGGGAAGCCGGTGATGAAATCCATCTCAATGTGATCGAATTTCCACTCGGGAATAGGTAGAGGTTGAAGGAGTCCGGCTGGACGTTGATGCTCTGCCATCACTCTTCTGCAGACATCACACTCGTTCACGAATTGAGAAATTTCTCTTTTCATGCGAGTCCACCAATAGGATTGCTTGAGGTGATGGTACATCTTGGAGCTTCCTGGATGTATCGAGAGGAGTGAGTCATGTGCTTCGTTCAATATGAGCTTCCTGAGATCACCTTTGGGAACCACAATTCTGTCCTCAAAGAACAAAGTGTCTCTATCATCAATGCGATAGCACTTGTACTTGGGAGTACACTTAGCAATACCATGTTTCACCTTCTGCACCATAGCATCATTGAGTTGGGCCTAACGGATTTGATCTTACAAGGTAGGAGCGACTTGAAGCGTCGCAAGAAATCCTTGCGGAACAACTTGGAGGTTGAGCTTCCTGAATGACTCACAAAGTTCAGGTTGGAACGGTTTGAGGAGGAGACTGTTGCAATAAGCTTTTCTGCTCAAGGCATCTGCAATAACATTGGCCTTGCCAGGAGTATAGTCAATGCTTGGATCGTACTCTTGAATCATTTCAACCCAACGAGTCTGGCAGAGGTTAAGGTTTGGCTGGGTGAAGATGTACTTCAGGCTCTTGTGATCGGTGAAGATGTCCACTTTTCTGCCCAATAGAAGATGTCTCCACATGATCAAGGCATGAACAACTGCTGCTAGCTCAAGATCATGTGTGGGTTAATTCTTCTCATTTGGTTTAAGCTGACGCGAAGTGTATGCAACGATCTTTTTGTCTTGCATGAGAACACCACCGAGACCTTGCAATGAAGCATCACAGAACACTTCATAAGGCTTGGACTCATCCGGAGGAGTAAGTACCGGAGCATAAACGAGCTTCTGTTTGAGTGTATTGAATGCCACATCACAATCAGGAGTCCATGAGTACTTGACATTCTTCCGCAACAGGTTGGAAAGAGGCTTGGCAATCTTGGAGAAGTTCTCAACGAACCTTCTGCAATAGCTTGCGAGACCGAGGAAACTTCGGACTTGTTTGACATTCTGAGGAGGTTCCAAGTTGACAATAGCTTCAACCTTCTCGGGGTTAACAGAAATGCCCTCGGCAGAGATAATATGGCCAAGATAGAGGACTTTATCAAGCCAGAATTCACATTTGGAGAACTTCGCATAAAAGCGGTGCTCACGGAGCCTGTCGAGGACCAAACAGAGGTGCTTGGCGTGGTCTTCTTTATTCTTGGAGAATACCAAGATGTCGTTGAGGTACACAAGCACAAATTCATTGTTGTAGGGGTTGAATATGAAGTGCATCATCCGAGAGAAGGTGGGTGGAGCATTTGCAAGCCCGAAAGACATGACCGTGTACTCATAGGAGCCATAACTCGTCCTGAATGCGGTCTTGGGAATATCCTCTTCATGGATACGAATCTGATGGTAGCCCATCCAGAGGTCAAGCTTCGAGAAAACCTTGGCTCCTTTGAGCTGCTCGAACAGTTCGTTGATATTGGGGAGCGGGTACTTATTCTTTATTGTCTTCTTGTTCAATGGCCGGTAATCGACGCACAATCGTTCCGTACCATCCTTATTCTTGACAAAAAGAACACCGCAGCCCCAAGGAGAAGTACTTGGTCTGATCAGACCCATTCGTTCTTGCTCATCGAGTTGTTTCTTCAGCTCCTTCAACTCTTTAGGAGAAAGCTTGTACGGACACCGACAGGCTGGCTCGGTACCAGGTTCAAGTCCAATGACGAATTCAACTGGACGGTTGGGAGGCATGCCTGGAAGCTCTTCAGGGAATACATCCTCATATTCACAAACCACCGGAATCTGGGATATAGCATTAATCTCGCCCTTGTCATTGAGAGAGAATAGCCCGATTGTGTTATCTCGAGCTGCGAAGATAATCACGTCTTCGGAAGAATGAGTTAGATTGACTTCCTTGTTTGCACAATCAATAAGAGCATCATGCTTAGAGAGCCAATCCATCCCAAGAATAAGATCAATGTCCGAGTTATCGAGAATAACCGGGGAAACCAGAAAACTATAATCGCCCATATGAATAGATATATCAGGAGCCATCAAATTAGAAGTAATGTGTTTGACCGGAGAAATAATTGATAACTCCTTTGGCAAAGCCACTATGTCCATGTTGTGCTGAGATGCAAATGGATATGACATGAATGAAAGTGATGCACCAGAATCAAACAAGACTTTTGCAGGTTTAGAGTTAACTGGAAGATTACCTATTATCACATGTTAAGAATTCTCTGCTTGAGCTGCATTCATCATGTTCACTCTTGCATGCTTGGGATTGTGCTTGACAATAGCATTGCTGACAGGTGGAGGAGGTGGAAGGCGCCTCTGGTTGGTGCACTTGTTGGAATAGTGACCCTTCAGACCACATTTGTAGCAAGTGACCTCTGAAACTGGACGGGGAGGAGGAACACCTGGTCTTGGAGCTTGGAACTGAGACTTGGACTGGTTGCTTGGGTTGGGTGGGTGGGAAAATCCACGACCACCTGAGTGCTTGTTCTGACTCAGAGGACGGAGCACTGGAGGAGGCAGAAGCCAGAACTTCTACTGCTTGGCAACCACTTGAGAGGAAGAGGAGGAGTGAACAACATCTCTTATCCACATTTTGGAAGCTTCACATTTGAGCTGAGCTGCCTCTTGCTTGAGAGCCATGTTGTAGAATTGATCAAATTCCTCTGGCTAGACCAGAGTGAGTGCAAGTTGGAGTTCATCTTTCAGACGACCTCGGAACTGGTAGATTTTGCTCTTGGCATCGGGGATGTCTTGCTTCGCATAACGGGCAAGATTCTGGAACTTGACATTGTATTGTTAGACAGACATGGTGCCTTGCTTCAGGTTGTGGAATTGCTCACGCATGCCTTCAATGACACTGGTAGGAATGTGATGAGAACAGAAATCGCGACAGAATTCAGTCATCGAGATCTGACGACCCGCTCTGGAGTCTTTGTACTGTTGCCACCAATCCGCAGCTTGATCTTTGAGTTGGAAAGTGGCAAACTTGACATAATCCTCAGGTCTGACGTTACTACACTCAAAAGGCTTCTTGATGTCTATGATCCAATCTTTAGCATCTAGCGGATCCACACAGTAACTGAAAGACTTGGGCCGATTTGCCAGGAATTGGTTCAGAGTCGCAAAGTGAGGTTGATTGAACGGATTTCCATGGCCTTGGTTCCCTTGATTGCCTTGATTTGCTTGATTTTCTTGGAAGCTCTGCATCATTTGCATGAGCATCTAAGTGTTTTGATTGGTTGCCTGCATAATTGCTCTCCATGCCTCAGACGGAGGAGGAGGGGAAGGTGGACGCTCTTCTTCACCCTCTGGGTTCTGGTTGGGAAATTTCTTAGGTGCCATCCTGAAGATGATGACAACTGTTAGCCATTGAAGCAAATAATAGATAAGCTGAATCAATGGCTAGATATTTGCAACATATAGTCTTCACAATGAACATCCGAACAAAAATTGAACGAATGAATTCCATAGCTTAATGGTACATTAACTTGTTGAGAAGCCACTTGGTAGAACAAAATACATAATAGAGGTTTTGTCCCACATGTTCATGCTGAATGCCCCATGGCATGTGTTACAAAGGGCATGGCAATCCCCGGATCAGCATAGCCAAGGATCCTTTAAGATGCAACCCCCTAGTGCAACAACGCCCATGATAGCCTCCCCACTAGATGTTGAACCCCAACCTCATATCATGCACCGGTTGGAAGATTACCTACGAGCTACTTGAATCCCACCTATTAATTCCTGAAGCTTTCCGATTATGTAATATGGTGTTGGGGATACAGGGGAAGCACCGCATATCACTCAACTAATAATCCTACATCCAGCTGTATCCATCCGTCAACACATAACCAGGCACCTTCGGAAACTTTTTACCTCGGACCTTCGAAACGCATCCGCTATACTAGCTGTGGCAATACTCTCGTACTATCCCCCCAGTACTGGGTGACTTCGGGGTTATCTCACCACCAGACATGCATAGAAGAGTTTTCGATGTCGGCCGCCTATGGTATTCTAGAACTGGCACGATACATTTGTGACGACAACACCTCGGAGCTCAACTCCCCGGGACACTGCCACAACCCCTAAATGATAGGAGGCACCAAGAACAATGTTCTCATCACAATGATATCAGAACAATCCAAACAATACCCACGTGATCCTAAAAAACATTTTGGTGAAATTTTGAGAATAGTGAAGATAAAACAATGTCAGGAGTCCTCACCAGAGCGACGAAGGGGATGAGGAGTAAATAGAAATCCTACTCTCCGATATATATATATATATATATATATATATATATATATATATATATATATATATATATATATATATATATATATATATATATATATATATATATATATATATATATATATATATATAGACTCAACCGTCAGTGGTTCGATCAATCAGGGGGCCCCTAGGTCGGAGAAGGCTCTGAGTACCAACTTGTAATGCCCAGGATGCGACTATATCTCCTACGTGTCGAGGCACGACTTAGAGATATAAGCGCATTCTGGAATGATCGCAAGCATGGTATCTTTGCACAACTCATGTAAAAGTTCAGGGATGAAAGAGTAAAATAGTTGGCTTACACTCGCCACGTCACACAATGAATACAATATCATACATTCATCCAAATAACTCAGGGTCCGACTACGGACGAAATCCAAACGAGAAAAGATACCATGAACACAAGTCCGGATCGCCCCTAGTAGGAACCACTACTAATCGTCTGGATATGATACATAGTAACGACCACGCTCTTCATTGACCTCCCATTGAAGTTCTGATCAATCTCCTGCATCGTACTCGGTTGTACCTGCATCTGGTGTGTGTTGTAATCTGTGAGCCACAAGGACTCAGCAATCCCATTCCCGGGTATCAAAACTAACAAAGCCTTTAGGTGTGGAGAGGTAATGAAGTGTTTGCAGCAAGCACTAAGCAGCTAGCTTACGAGTTCAGAGCGAGAGGAGAATATGTGCCAAAGGTCGCCAAAATTGATCAAGAAGTGATCCTAGCTACTCACGTTCATGCATAACCCCGTCGTGTTCACTTTTCGAAAACCCCTTCGAAAAGAGACCATCACGGTACTCACACAGGTAGTGTATTCTTAAGGATATGGTGTCAAGTTATCTACAACCGTATATTAACAAATTCCCATCTGCCACATAACCGTGGGCACGACTTTTGAAAGTTCAAAACCCTATAGGGGTGTCCAACCTTAGCCCATCACAAGCTCACGATCTGCGGAGTCGCAACTCCAAATTGGGAAGACCCGAGTATTCTCGGAATCCCGTGCTCAAGATATTTCGACAAAGGTAAAACTAATCCAGCAAAAGCTCCCAGCGTGCCGACACCCTGATAGTAGCCGCGCGTATCTCGTCTCAGGCCACGACTGGATGGGACAGCCTACATGTATATACCAATCCTCGAGTTCCCTCGTGGTGGCCCCGCAGTCCGCCCAGTTTGGACCAACACTCATGAGGAGCACTGGCCCGGGTTGTTGATTAAGAACTCGGATTTATAACTCCCTATGCAAGTCTTAGTTGTTAGGCAAATGTAGGACCAATGTTGGGCCTTGCTGGAAAATCTTTAAGCAGTGCGAATTATCAAGGGGGCCCATAAACCCCAACCGTGTTAGGAACAGAAAATCAAGGAACATAACACCGGTTTATCGGGTCCTAAGGTGGCATGAGTGGAACAAAACACCAAGCAGAAGGCCAAGCCTTCCGCCCATTACCAACATATATGTGCATTATTTTAATTAAGATATATATTGTGTTATCCCCATAAACAAGTCTGAACATGGAGTAATCTTCAAACTTCACCTGCAACTAACAATGCTATAAGAGGGGCTGAGCAAAAGCGTACTTAGCCAATCAACGGTTCGCTAGGAAGGTGGTTAGAGTGTTTCATGGCAACATAGGAGGATGACAAGACAAGGATAGGCATCGAGGCATATCTAAAGAGCGAGACAACTAGCAAGGCAAAATATAGGGGTGATATCGGGGAACGGTCATCTTGCCTGATAAGTCCTCGGTGGTATGGTAAGACGGCTCCTCAAACTCAGTCTCGACAAGATCGTCGAAATCGGTATCGGCTCCCGACTCTACCCGACACAAGAGCACAACAACGCTACAAGATCAATCACGGTGCAATGCACAATCAACATGATGTAAGACATGTCATAGAATGCAAGTATGATGTGTGTATGCATGAGGATGCTCTCGAGCCTAAAGAAGAATATGATGGAAATGGATTTTTCTTGGGCAACCAAGCAAGCTACTGGATAGATGGGAAGATTTCGGTCGAAATCGACATAAAGATCATGGAAAACGGATGCACGGTTTTTAAATGGCAAGCAAAACAAGATGCAATGCAAAACTGCAGTTAACAACAACATGCTATCTTTGGAGCAAGATATAATTATGCTACAGCACCCAAACATGAAGACAAAAGGCATGGATGTGGAATAGACATGAATCTTAACAAGCATGAACTCAGAGCACACCCAAAAGCTTGCTGGAACACAATTAAATAAGCATGGCAAAATTCAATAAGTTAACAGATTTCTCAGACAGTGAAAATTACAAAGCATGGCAACAACAACAACAACAAGTAGGCATCTTTGCAAGCTTGTGCAACTCATCCCAGAGCATAGCATGGCATGTGAATATAACCAACAGCAAGAAGACATGTCTGTGAAGCTACTCATGGAAAGAACATGGTCATATGATGCATAGAACACTAGCTATTCACATGGCGAAACTGAACTTGCTGATAACAGGCTGACAGAAACATTTTATAGCAACTTGAGAGCATAAAAACAACAAGCTGCAACAAGGCATCATGGCAAACAAGATCATGGATAGCTAGAGCATAACATATACTTCAAGGAACACCCACTGGACAACTATAATCATGCACAACAATGACGGGAGCCTCATGGAAACATGGCATAAAAATTAACATATTCACACTTAGCAGAAATTTAACATCACGATGGCATGTTAACAAGCTTGTTGCACTCATCTCCAGACATATCATGGCATGAAAATAAATCTATCATGTAGAGCACATTCCAATGAGCAAAACTCATGTTGACACCTAGCTCATATGACACATGGATTAATATACACGAACAAGACAAAACATCATCTCATAACAAGATTAGAAACTTATCAGCCACATGCACTTTTGCAATAGGCTTAAACATGGCATAATGCAACCAAACATGCATGCAAATGCATCCATCATGAAGAGCATCACAAGACGAACATTTTGACATATCATACACTCCATTCGGATTAACATGCACCAAGTTGTGACCTCACGAACATGCCAACAAAATGTTAATAGACAACTAGTGTTGTAACAGTAACATCACGAAGAAGTCTTGCAACGAATATTAAGACATCTACATGAACCCTAACATGCATGAAACTCATGCTAACATGTAGAGCACTTCGAGACGAACATTTTGATATATCATACATGCAAAACGGAGCACCGAGCACAAAGTTGTGACATGATGAAGGAGGCATAAAAATTACTCAAATCCAGGTCTTAGTGGAATTTATCCCTCCGAAAAATTCAACTCGGGACTGATCAGAGTGGGACGGAGGAATCCGGGCTGCGGAACGCGGTGTTTGGATCGGGGACCGATGGATCTGATCATGATCCAGATCCGGGCAGATCTCGTCGGAGTAGGGGCGGCGCGCGGCGGCCGGCGAGGAGGGAGCCGCGGCGGCCGAGATTGGAGGCGGCGGCGGGCGCTGGCCAGCGCGGCGGCGGGGGGTGCGTGCCGGCGCCCGAGGCAGGAGGAGGCGGCGGCCGAGACGCGGGGACGCGCCGGGCCGGGCGGGCCCGGTCGGCGTGGGGGAGAGAGGCCGGCGGCGTGGGGCCAGGTGGCGCCCTCTGGTTGGCCGAGGGGGCTACAGTGGACTTGTTTGGCGCCGGGCGGACGTGTCCGGCGCGGCGCAGAGGGAGGAGGAGCTAGGGTTTGCCCGAAAATGGAGGAGGAGATGCCTTTTATAGGTAGATGGAGCTAGGAGTGTCCAAATGAGGTGCGGTTTCGCCCACACGATCACGATCCAACGTCCAAGAGGATGGATATGGTTGTGCTGGGCTAGTGGGCTGTTGTGGAGGGGTGCTGGGCCAAAAGAGATAGGGGTTTTCGGCCCACGTGGTTAACCGTTGGAGTATCAAACGACCTCCAAACAAGACGAAACTTGACGGGCGGTCTACCGGTGATATACCACGACCACTCGACAACTCTCGGCCCAATCCGAGGATGTTTTTAACTCACTCACGAAACAAAGGCTTGGGAGGTGCGACGGGTGCCGTGTGAGAGAGTAGGAACTCAAAACGGACAACAGAGACGACGGAGATGATGCAACTACCACACGGATGCAAGTGAGACTATGCCAATGCAATGCACATAATGAAAATGACATGGTGACTTGCAACACACGCACAAGGCAAAAACAAAGAAACCTGAAATGAAGGAGCCTAGAAAGGAATTGATTAAGTCAACAATGAATATATTGCCATATTGGGAATTGTTACATCCAGGGCGTTACACGTTATCAATATACAAATTGCCCACATGGTCCTTATATTTCAAAAAATAGAGTTTCAGAACTATGATCAAAAGTTGCGTGTTTATAGACTGTTCTGTTTTTTGACAGATTCTATTTTCGTTGTGTTATGTGCTTGTTTTGATGATTATATGGTTTCCTTTGAAGAATTTTTGTGATGGAAAAGTTAGAATACAGTAGATATAATACAATTACAAAATATGAATTGGTTTTCTACAATACTTCAAGTAAAGATTGGTTTTGTTATACTAACGGATCTCACGAAGTTTTGTTGAGTTTGGTGTGATTGAAGTCTTCAAGTTTTGGGTGAGATCACGAAGGATGAAGGTATAAGGATTAGCAAAAGGCTAATCTTGGGGATGCCCGAGGCACCACAAGATAATATTCAAGAAGTATCAAGCAACTAAGCTTGGGGATGCCCCCGAGTGGCATCCCCTCTTTCTTTTAACGACAGGGGCATCCCCTCTTTCTCTTAACGACCATCCGTATTTTACTTGAGACTATATTGTTACTCATCACATATTATGAGTTTTGCTTGGAGCATCTTTTATGATATGAGTCTTCGCTTGTTTTGTTTGTTAGTTTGTCACAATCATCCTTGTTGGACACTCCTATTTTAGAGAGCCAAAATTATGCGATGATTTGTTAGAATTGCTCTTTATGCTTCATCTTAATTTTTTTAGAGCTATGGAATTGCTCTAGTACTTCACTTATATCTTTTTGAGCACAGTGTACTTTATTATTTTTGAAGAAATTCTCTCATGCTTCACTTAGATTAATTTGAGAGAAAGAAAATTTTATGCTCATGTTCTTCACTTAGATTTGTTTGAGCTTATCAAAAGCAACATATGAAACTAGTCCCAATATGATAGATATTCAAGAGGGATATAATAAAAACTTTCATGAAGATCATTGGACAAAAGAATCATGATTCTTTGTAATAGTTTTGAGATATGATGGTAGTGATATGGGAGTCATGTTAACGAGTAATTACGTTTTAGTAAGAATATTGATGTTAAGGATTGTGATTCCCTATGCAAGCCCAAAAGTCAATAGTTATGCAATGAAACTACATCCTACTTGTGGTGCATTGTTCCGTGTTATTTATGCTCAATGCCCGCTTATGTGATTTTTGGTTTCTTGGTTGGTTGCTTCTCAATCTATTTGCTACCATCCACTTGTACTATGTAGAAATACTACTTGTGCATCCAAAATTCTTAAACCCAGTTTTGCCATATGAGTCCACCATACCTACCTATATGCGGTATTCCCGTTCCATTCTAAGCAAATTTGTATCTGTCATCTCTAAATTTGAAAAAAAATTGTCTTTTGCATGCCCGTACCGCTCATGAGGCGGTGAGGGGTGACCGATATTTTTCGATGCTACATGTCTTATTCTCAAGATGAGTGTTTATTCACTTGTCATTGCACGAGAGTACGGTAAAGGTATTAGGGATGCCCAGTCCCGAAATGAAAAATGAATTTACTTTATGTTGTCAAATAATAATTTCTTTGGAAATTGTTGGTATGGAGGGCCCCCGTGGATACGGTTAGCCATGGATTGTGAAAGAATGGTGGAAAAAGGAATAAACTTTATTTTCTATATGGGAACCGCCTATGATCTAGCATGTAAAGTATTGGGAACTCTAAGTCGTTTTCGTTGACGGGAAAATTATGATTCTCAAAAAAAAATTATATCTCAATTTAAGCTTTGAGCTCTAGCACCTCTACAAATCCCTACTTCCCTCTGCGAAGGGCCTTTCTATTTACCTTCATGCAATTTTATTAGTCTCCATCTTCTCTTATGAAGCACCAACTAAGGGGCACTATGATCGTACTTGAGCATTGGTTGTAGCTAATATGCGAGTGTGTTTCATGAATGGATCAATAATTGAGCATGACGGGCTAGGGATAACTTGCTTTAGTATTTATATTTTGAAAGACATGTTTGCTTGTTGGTATGCTTGAGTATTAAAGTCTTCAGTTCAAAACTAGACTATTTCTTTGAACAATATAAAAGTCCAAATGTCCATGCTATAAAGAAGAAAATATGTGATGAACATGATAAGCAACATTCCACATCAAAACTTCTATTTTTATCATTTACCTACTCGAGGACGGGCAGGATTTAAGCTTGGGGATGCAAATACGTCTCCAATGTATCTATTATTTTTTATTGTTCCATGCTGTTATAGTATCATTCTTGGATGTTTCACAATCATTTTATATCATTTTTTGGGACTAACCTATTGACATAGTGCCCAGTGCGAGTTGCTGTTTTCTGCTTGATTTTTACATCGTAGAAAATCAATACCAAATGGAGTCCAAATGCAGCATAACTTTTTGGAGATTTTTTCTGGGCCAGAAGACACCCAATGGGTCAAATAAGCACCGGGGGGTGCTCCAAGGGGAGCACAACCCACCAGGGCATGCCCAGGCCCCCAGGCGCGCCCTGGTGGTGACGGTGCAATAAACCCGGGCGTATGTTTCTCAAACTGTACATAGGCACGGAGCCAAAAGTTGAAGCGCCCAAGACCAAGCAAAAGGAGATAGCCCTTTGAGAAATCAAGGGGCAGCCCAAGAAGACCAAGCCAAAGGCAGAGATGTGAAGCACCAAGGCCTCCCTTGCCGGGCAGGCGAGCCCGACAAGGACGAGGCTGCCCCGAAGGCAAGCCTCAAGAATCACCCGGCAAGCCTACCAGGGACGTGAGGGGAATATTATCCCAACAAGACACCACCGCACCACGTCACAACAGCACAAGTCATCCATCAGTGCGGTGTCAAGCTCTCAAATGACTAAGTGGCTGTAATTCGGTATGTGGCAGCCATCTCCTGAGGAAAAAACCCGCAGATGACACCCGTCCAGCAATGTGTCAAGCAGGCATGCGAGGAGATGGAAATTTTGGCCCAACAAGGCTTGCTGGGCAGCTCCTTGACAAGACACTAAGCGGCGCATTTAATGCGCCTTTTCTTGTCTACAGAGTTAGGTATGATAGCACTGTTTGCTATCTAATCAGTGCATAATGAATGATTTGCCACTATGGTTGTCGGCGTTCTGGGAACCAGGGTACCCAGACTTGACTGTCTGCAGCCCATGACGTGGCTCCTTCACCGGCCTGGTACGGCCCATCTTCAGCATCGACACTCAAGACCCTCGTGGGGGGGGGGGGGCAGGCCTTGCGAGGCGGACGACACCAAGACCTCCAGAGGGAGCAGTCTTGCTAAGCTGGTTCCCGATGGGCGGAGAACTCTATGCAGTCTCTCACCTCGTGAGGTTCGGATGACGCATGCCATGACGACCAAGGCTAGGCGAGCGGCAATGGGCGCATGACGACCAGTTTCCTCTTTGGTGCTAAAGAGGCAAGTGCAGGTGCGGAGTACCAATGCAACAACCAAAGGTTTCCATTTCTATGCAATAAGACCAGGATTGCCAGGATGGCAGGATGAAGGTCATCATCGAGCCAACCGTGGCGTCAGGATTAGAAGCTTTCCAGGCGAAGACCACCTTTAGTCAGGATAAGATGTACTAGTTGTCTCCCTTCAAATTTGGCGTTTGTGGAATCCGTTCTTGCCTATATTTTCATGGAAGAGGACTAAGGCCACTATAAATATAGGTTAGCCACCACCATAGAAGGGGACCAGATCCAGATCGAACAGATCATTGAGACCTCCCTCTAGACACACACCACCAAGAACACACCTCGTGAGGTTGTTCACCCACTTTAGTAGTTCTTCCTCAGCCCACCTTGAGGCAATCCACCAAATTGCAGGAGTAGGGCCACTCATTTCTAGGTGGCCTGAACCTGGGTAAGCTGCCCAGTGCCGTGTTCTTTCTCGTTCCTTGAGCTAGTTCATAGAAACGGCGAGTGGACTGATAGGAGGAGTTGAGTTCTTCGCACACACCCTAGTGTTCAAACTTACAAGATTTTTGTGGAGCCCTGAATCCAACATTTGGCGCGCCAGGTAGGGGTACGTATCAAGGAACCAGCTTCCCCGTCGTCATGCTCTACCCTCGCTGTCCAGCCTCCGACCATGGCAAGCATTGTAGCACCCGCTGCCCCGTGGGCCACGCTCGGAGGTGGTGCGGGCCACCGGGCCCTCTCCCCCGCCCTGTGACAAGTGCGGTGGCCGCTAAGGTTCACGCCGGCACTGCTACCACGGTACAACGGCTGGGCCGACCCAGAGGTGTTCCTCCAAGCCTACGCAGAAGCCGTCTGGGTGGCTGGCGGAGACGACAAGGTGATGGCAAACTGGCTCCCCATGGCCCTGGTGGGGGGAGCCACGCGCCTGGTTTCTAAGCTTGCTGGATTTTTCGGTGGCCTCTTGGGAGGTTCTTTGCGACTTATTCGTCACGCGCTTCGGGACACTGGCACACAACACGGTCCCTGCACTCCTCAGCGGATCGAGGGTGCCGGCATCAGGGCACCACATCAAGCAATTGATGCAGCAGGCAGGGGTCGCGCAGTCGGCCGCAGGCTGGGCGGCCCCCGAATCAGACCTCACTTTCGACTCAAGTGACCACCCTGCATCCACAGCGGGTGTGGGCGCACTTCCTATGCTCTGCACCCCCACCATATGCAACCTTGTTGTCACCAATACTCTTATTGATGGTGGCGCAGGCCTGGACGTCCTCTCTGCTGAGGCGTTCGACCTCCTTCATGTGCCCTATGGTCGGCTCCTCCCCACCAAGCCCTTCTCCGGGGTCGTAGACGGCTCCACCTGCCCCTGGGGCAGATCCGCCTTCCCATCACCTTCGGCACACGCAACAATTACCGCACCGAGCTCATCGACTTGGACATCGCCCGCATCAACCTGCCGTACAACGCAATCCTCGGCTACCCAGTGCTGGCCAAGTTCATGGCGGCAACTCATCCTGGCTATAACCTCATGAAGATGCCGGGGAGCAGCAGAGTCCTCACCGTGGCAGGCGATACCAAGAATGCGCTCTTGGTCCTCAAGCTGGCCACCAAGTCTGCGGCTGCCGCGCAACCAGGCAAGGAAGGAGCTCCAAAATCCCTGGGGGTTGCATCTACTAAGAATAATCAGTTGTTCTCTCAAGATCAGGCCGAAACAATTCAAGTTCCGGTGGACAAAGACGGGAGGTCAGGCTCCACCTTCACCATAGGCGCCGGCCTCCCCCTGGACCAAGAAGAGGCTTTGGTTAGTTTCCTGCGTGCTAACAGGGAGGTGTTCACATGGGAGGCGGCGGACCTGGTCGGAGTTCCGCGAGGAGTGATCGAGCATCACTTGATGGTGTACCCGAACATGCGCCAAGTGAAGAAGAAGGCACGACGACAGGCCCCGGAGAAGCAGACGTTCATCACTCAAGAAACCCGCAAATTGCTAGGGGCAGGCGTCATCAGACAAGTGCGGCACCCAGAATGGCTCGCGAACCCTGTGATCATCCCCAAGAAAGGCGGGAAAGAGAGCATGTACGTCGACTTCACCAACCTCAACAAGGCCTGCACTCAGGACCCCTTTCCTCTCCTACACATCGATCAAATCGTCGACTCCACCGCCGAGTGTGATCTGTTGTGTTTCTTGGATGCCTTCTTTGGCTATCATCAAATCAAGATGCCGGTGCAAGATGTTGAGAAAATGACCTTCCTAACCCCATGTGGGGTATATTGCTACACTTGTATGCCCTTTGGCCTGCGCAACGCAGGAGCAACTTTCCCACGGTTGATGCACATCACGCCGGGGGAGCAGCCCAAGAGGAATGCAGAAGCGTATGTCGATGACATAGTGGTGAAATATCGGGAGGCCATGACTCTTATCGATGATCTGGAGGTGACCTTCGCCAGCCTGTGCAAAGTGGACCTGCGGCTCAACCTGGAGAATTGTGTGTTCGGTGTCCCATCAGGTAAGCTGGTGGGCTTCTTGGTGTCGCACAGAGGAATCGAAGCTAACCCCGAGAAGGTCAAGGCCATAGAGAAGATGAATCCACGGAAGACCCTCAAGGAGATGCAGAAGCTAGCAGGCTGCGTGACATCGCTCGGGCGTTTCATCTCCAAGCTAGGGAGCGCGCCCTCCCCTTCTTCAAGTTGATGAAAAGGAAAGGCCCGTTCGAGTGGACTCCAGAGGTTGACGCAGCTTTCGAAGACCTCAAGAGATACCTTACCAGCCCCCTGGTGATGGTAGCGCCGCGCCTCCGCGAGCCATTGGTGCTCTGTCTGGCTGCCACGCTGCACTCTGCCAGTGCGGCGTTACAGGCAGTCCGGGAGGGGCGCCAGACCAAGGGCACGTAGAAGCGTGGCACCCCGCGCTTGGCCAAGACACCACCAGCTCAAGATGGAGCTCTAGAAGCCACGTCCATCTCGCCAACTGACGGCATCCCTGACACCCTGGCCAATCCTCAAGATACCAAGGCTCCCGAAGATGGTGCTCGAGAGGCCTTGGCCGCCTTGGCATGCGACGAGGTCCACGAGGACCTTCCACCTCGGGAACTATAGGACTCCACCAACACCTCCACCCTTGTCGAGCACCCGGTGTATTTCGTCAGCACGGTGCTGCCTGACACATGGGCGCGCTACCCCATGCCCCAAAAGCTCCTGCTGGCGCTCCTTGTGGCTTCTCGGAAGCTACACCACTACTTCCAGGGTCACCGATCAAGGTCATCTTAGCTTACCCCTTGGAAAGGGTACTCCAGAGCCCCAATGCAGTAGGAAGAGTCGCCGAATGGAATATCGAGCTACAAGCGTTCGAGTTGGAATTCAGCACGACCGGGATCATCAAAGGAGCAGCCCTCGCCGATTTCGTGGCAGAATGGACTGATGTCCCAGACCAAGGAGTGACCGAGGACAGGTCCCTCGCCCCGGGAGATGAAGTCCCGGATGGCTGGGTCATGTACTTCGACGACGCCTTCGCGCGTCATGGCATGGGGACCGGATCCGTGCTCATCTCGCCCACCATGGACAAACTCTACTACTCCATGCAACTATGCTTCCAGAATGACGAAAAGGTCTCCAACAATATTGCGGAGTACGAGGGCCTGATTGCTGGCCTCAAGGCCGCGGCGCCGCTTGGTGTGAAGCGCCTTACCATCAAGGGTGACTCCCAGCTCCTCATCAACTTCTCCAACAAGGTGTACGCACTGATGAAAAAGCACATGGAGGCCTACCTCGAGGAGGTATGCAAGATCGAGAAACGGTTCCTAGGTTTGGAACTGCAGCACGTGCCGCGTGGCACGAACAAGGAGGCGGATGATATTGCCAAGAGAGCATCTCGGCGATTGCCCCAAGAGCCTGGCGTCTTTGAAGAGCGGCTTTTTAAGCCATCGGCAGCCCCCCGAAGCGTCGAACCGGCGTCGCCTCAGGAGGAACTTCCTTCAGCGCCAACCTCAAGTACCCCGGCCTGTGGCCCGACCTCCGGAGCCCACTTACTTCTCGCACTAGAACCTCTGGATGGGTGCTGGACTGAGGAGTTCAGGGTGTACCTACTCCAGGGAACCCTGCCGGAGAAGGGATAAGACGCGGAGCGTGTGGCCCGGCAGGCCACCGCGTACTGCATTCAGGATGGTGAGCTCTACCGGAAAAAGCCGAATGATGTCTCTCCGCAGTGCATTTCCAAGAAGCAGGGGAGCGAGCTACTGGCTGACATACACGGCGGAGACTGCAAGCATCACTCCTCCTCGCGCACCCTGGTGGGCAAGGCGTTCTGCAGCGGATTCTACTAGCCCACAACACTCGACGACGCCACCAAACTAGTAAGGTCCTACGAAGCCTGTTAATTTCATGCGAAGGAGATCCACCAGCCCGCCCAAGGCTTCCAAACCATCCCACTATCCTGGTCATTTGCAGTCTGGGGTCTGGACATCTTGGGCCCATTTCCTCGAGCGCCTAGGGGCTACCGATACCTCTACGTCGCCATCGACAAATTCAGCAAGTGGGAAGAGGTGGAGGCCGTCCACACTATCCCGGCAAGCTTGGCAGTCAAGTTCATCAAGGGCCTCATGAGCTGTTTCGGGGTCCCAAACCGCATCATCACCGCCAATGGTTCGTAGTTCACCAGCAATCTCTTCATAACATATTGTGCTAACCTTGGAACGCAGATATGCTATGCTTCGTTGGTGCACCCGCGAAGCAATGGCCAGGCCGAGCGTGCTAACACAGAGGTGCTGAGGGGCCTCAAGGCGAGAACTTTCAAGAAGAAGCTCGAGGCCAGCAACAGGGGCTGGCTGGGCGAGCATTAGTCGTGCTATGGTCCATCCGCACCATAGCAACCAAGCCAACGAGCGAGACTCCATTCTTCCTCGTCTATGCAGCTTAAGCGGTTCTCCCCCACGAGGTCAAACATCGCTACCCGTGGGTCTTGGCATTTGACGAGGCACGCCAGGATGCCTCGCGGGGGGAGGACCTTGTGCTGGGGGAGGAGCGACGTCGACAAGCCTCGCTCCGTGCAGCGAGGTACCAGCAGGCGCTGCGACAGTACCACTGCCGCAACATCTGTCCTAGGAACCTCGAGGTGGGTGATCTCGTCCTGAGGCGGGTGCTCTCCAGGGAAGGGCTGCATAAGCTCTCACCCATGTGGGAGGGCCTTTTCAGGATCGCCCATGTCTCCAGGACTCGCGCCGCGCACCTGGAGACACAGGACGGGAATCCCCATCCAGAATGCCTGGAACATCCTTCATCTCCGAAGGTTCTACCCATAAAGCAAGGCCCCATGCAAGTGAAGGTCTCTGCTCGTGACACTCTCATGTAAAAATGAGTGGGGCTGTACACGCCCCAAAGTCTCCTGAACATCACCCTTGGGCCTCACGGGGGCTCCCACGCACGTCTCAGTGGTAGCACTTAGCTCCGTGCTGGTGAGAAGATGAAGACTAGCTTAGGTGCCGGACGCGGCTTTTCTTTTGCTTGCTTTCTATAGCTAGTTTGCTTTTCTTGGAATGATGTTTGGAGGTTTTTGTGCTTTCTGTTTCCGTGGGTTTGAATTCCCTTCCTTTTTTGTTCGCTCTTTTCACCCTCGCCCCAGGGAGAGCGGCAGTTTCCCGTCGCTCCTCCGCGTGCACCCCGCGTGTCGAGGCTGGGTAGGTGTGTACGCTGGCCTAGCCCACGACCACACCTAGCCGATGCCTGGGTGCCCCAGAGCCCCGACATCTTTGATCCTCACGAGACACACTCGAACAAGCTCATGGGTATGTGCGCTCCTCTTATGTCAGTGCCTCCGGCTATCGCGATGAGGCGCACCAGCCACGGTACTCCTAAGCTCGGGGGATGTGCAAAGGGACATGATGTCGCGCGTTTCTCCTCGACACGGTAGCCGCCCCGCCCATGGCGGCCCTCATCGCGTGAAGGAGCACCACCGTGGCACCCAGAAGCGGCGCCTGCCCTTGAAGAAACGCGCTCGCGCCCCTGAGGGGTCACCACTGGGGTGGCGACGTGTTTGTGTGGGCGCCCGCGGCCTCTCTTAGGAGGTGGAGAACCTGGACCCTCCTTGGGAGTTTTTCCGTTCTCTTTGGCGGAGAACTTCCTTGGCGGCGCCATGGGTACCAAGGAAGAAGGCAAAGGAAGGAATGACGAGAAGCAAGGGATGGAAATGACCAGAGGGCTCCACCCCTCCTCATTTATAGCAAGAAGGAAGCGAACCGCCGGCCTCCATGCTCGCAGGTAATGATGATTTTCCTTACATGCAGTAGGCTCTAGTCGTTGAAGCAGTTGCCGAGGCAGGATGGGGAAGTGGAGACGCCCATGTCCCATCAGGGAGCCACACGTCGATCTGGGCCACAGGCGATTGGGGCCTGCGGCGCTTCGCCCTTGCCCTTTGGCTTCGCCTCGAAGCCAAGTCCGAGGGCGCCTTGGGCCCCGGGGCTACTGTTGGCATTCTAGGAACCAGGGTACCCACACTTGCCTGCATGTGGCCCACGACGTGGCTCCTTCACCGTCCTGGTACAACCCATCTTCAGTATTGACACTCAAGACCCATGCGAGGGGTAGGCCTCACGAGGCGGACGTCACCAAGACCTCCAGAGGGAGCAGTCTCGCTAGGCTGGCTCTCGTGGGGCGGGGAACTCTATGCAGTCCCTCACCTCGTGAGGTTCGGATGACGCAAGCCATGATGACCAAGGCCAGGCGGGCGCCAGCGGGCGCAGGACGACTAGTTTCCTCTTTGGTGCTAAAGAGGAAAGCGCATGCGCAGAGTCTCGAGGCATCAACCAAAGGTTTCCATTTCCATGCAACAAGACCAGGATTGCTAGGATGGCTGGACGGAGGTCATCATCGAGCCCACTGTTGCGTCAGGATTAGAAGCTTTGAAGGCGAAGACCACCTTTGGTCACGATAAGATGTACTAGTTGTCTCCCTTCAAATTTGTTCGTTGTGGAATCCCTTCCGGCCTATATTTTGGTGGAAGAGGACCAAGGTCACTATAAATATATGTTAGCAACCACCATAGAAGGGGAGGGGAGCCAGATCGAACAGATCATTGAGACCTCCCTCTAGACACACACCACCAAGAACACACCTCGCGAGGCTGTTCACCCACTGTACTAGTTCTTCCTCAGCCTAACTTGAGGCAACCCACCACATTGCAAGAGTAGGGCCACTCACTGCTAGGTGGCCTAAACCTGGGTATAATGCTATGTGTCGTGTTGTTTATTGTTCCTTGAGCTAGTTCGTAGAAACGATGAGTAGACTGATAGGGGGAGTTGAGTTCTTCGCACGCACACCAGTGTTCGAACTTACAAGGGTTTTGCGGAGCCCTGAATCCGACAGTGGTGACCCCTTAATCTATAAAAGGAGGCCCATAGCAACAGGGAAAGGGATTCGAACCCTGGACCTTTGTACCCACGTACGCGCATAGCTGCTCTAGCCCCAAGGCAACCCTTGCCGGGCACGAGCATTGCATTTTTCCACCAACGTCCACCCATCAATCCACCAAAGCAGGCATAAGGTTTTACACCTCGCGGCGGCCCGAACCTGGGTAAAAATTGCCTGTGTGACCATCGTCGTACTACAGTGTGCCCTCTGCTCTTTGTGAAACGTGCCACTCCCCCTTGCCGAACCACAAAGGGACCGTAGGTCCCATAGGTGTCCGTGTTTCCCCATAACATCTTTGGCGCACTAGGTAGGGGGAGCACTTGTGCGAACCCGAGCACATGCGTAGCGCGTTGTCTTCGTCATCATCATCTTCATCAGTGGCTTCATCGTCCATGGCGCCCAAGAAAAAATCTGGCGCAACAGCTCATCCGTCCACCACGAGAGCTCCTCCGCCCGCAGCCGCTGGAGACGCGGAGGCTACAGAGGAGCAAGGGAATGCGGATGTCACAGAGGGCACGGCCGGCGCAGGTGGCGCCGTCGCTACCTCCCCTGTGGTCAAGCACGGACGGGAGGCGTCAAGGGAGAGAAACTCCATCAACATGTCAGCGGCCACACACCTCAAGGTGTGGATGGGGAGATTATCCCGCCTCCACCTCTCCATCCCACCGAAGGACGTAGCCGCAGCGTCGGCGCTCGCTCTGGGGCAAACCGCGACCCTGTGGCTGTTCCCGCTACGGGTACGGCCGCGGGGCATGTGCCAGCACTAGGGCAAGCCGCCCAAGCCGATGCATCGAACGGAGTCGTCGACCACCAAGCATCTCCGCCTTGCCATCACACCACCTTGGCGACTGGCTCACGGTGACGAGAGCATGCCGTTACCATCGCTGGCACCATCCAGAGCCAGGCAACACCATGCTCTGCATCATTATCCATGCTAAGCACTACTGCGGAGGCTATGACAAGGGCCCAGAAATTCCCACCAGCGGCCGATCAAATGGATGAGTGGAGAGCCACCATTCAAAGCTTGATTGGTTTCGCCGAGGCAGGAGGATCGTAGTGACTAGCTTGATCCGCTGGTCGCATGGAGGGGGTCACTCCCACGGTGCAATCCCCTCTGTGGCGGACGGTTCGGGAATCACAGACAGAGCCACGTGATCAAGCGCCTGACAACATGTCGATGGCTTCATCTGATCCCCGAACACGTCAAGACCCGTAGCAGGCCTTGGAGGAAATGCGGAGGGACGACACGCGTGTTACCAACAAACCACACCGCGAAGCCCGCCACCAGTCCAATGGGTGCGGTGGACCCGCCATCGACGAGCCCGCTATAGGTGGAAGAGAGTATCTACCTTTCGAGGTCGGGTGCCCCGCTTTCACCCATGAGTTGCGGCAAGTCCGCTGGTCGTTCGCTCGCACATTCAAGCCAGAGATACCAGAGAAGTACGACGGAAGGCTAAATCCGGCAGAGTTCCTGAGCATCTACACCATCGCTGTTCAAGCTGCCGGTGGAAGAGATGAGAAGGTATTTGCCAATTATTTCCGTTTAGCACTCAAGCCAAATGTGAGGTCTTGGTAGATGCACCTGACAGCTGTGATAGCTGCGTTCCAGTCCAACGTGCGCAACCGTAGGTTGCATTCCAAAATGCACGTGCGGTTGCCCAAGACTGTGAGCGAGCTATACACACTGGTGGATCAGTGTGCACGCATGGAGGAAGGGAGGCGACTCCTAGGAGAGGAAGGTTGAGAAGTCGCCGACTCCGAGGACGATGCCGACGCCACCAGTCAGAAGAAGAAGAGCAAGAAGCGCTATCAGAAGAGCAAGGATAAAGTGGTCATGACTGTCAAAGGATCGGGCTCTCACAACACCGGCAAGAAGGCAAAGACCGAAGCCCCTAGCAAAGAAAGTGCCACATGCACTGACTGCCGGGACACCGCGGCTGCCGAGCAAGCTGGGAGGGGTGACGAACCATACTATAAGATCCGTAGGACGAAGGGCCATGATCTCCAGGAGTGTCGCCAGGTTGAGAAGGTTGTCAAGAAGCATAGGGCTGAGTATGAGAAGCGTGATAAGGAAAAAGGTCAGGATGTCACTAGCATGAAGGGCCGTGGCAATGGAGCAAATCATCCCGGCAAGGCACCTTGGTATGAAGGAAAACCCGCTAGGGGCCGTAAGAAAGAGGATTGCGATGACGAAAGTGAGGAGGGGGATGAAGAGGAAACCAGTGAGCAGGAGTTCTAGAGAGCCACCGATGCCCTCTGAATTGACGGAGGCGCATCTTTGCACTCCTCTCACCACCAACTTAAAAAGTGGGCATGTGAGGTCAATGCAGTGGAGCCAGTGGCAGACCTCCAGAAACCACTCAAATGGTCCCGCACGCCCATCGTCTTTGATGAAGAGGACCACCCTGACCGCAGCACAACAGTGGGGTGTTTGCCATTGTTGGTTTCTCCAACAATTCGCAACCTCAAAGTCACAGAGATGTTGGTTGACGGCGTTGCCGGGTTGAATCCGATATCCCCAAAGGTCACTAGCAAACTGCAGATATCAGATGAAGAGCTCAAGTCCATAGACATGTTTCAAGGAATCAATGTCAGGACCGGGTTTTCGGGATATTAATTTCCCAAAAGCGGACCTTGTGCTCACCAGCCCCAGGATTACTGTTAGCTGATGAGGCACCAACTTCTTACAGAAACACCAAGCGAAATACAAGATATGTAGTACAAGACCATTCTGGTCTATGAGTACAACACATGGTTTCTAGTGGCTGATGGCGGAAGCAGTTTGTGGTTCATTGGTGACTATGAGACTCCATTTCCCACAGGAACAGCTGACCAGTTTGACTCCTATCTTCGCGAGGCTGCTATCTCCATTTACGTAGGTTCCGGGGCTGTCATCGCATCGCTCCTTCCCATGCAAGGAATCTGGCCAAGACAATAGCCAGGGACAAGCCAGTGAGTACTTTGAATGTACTCGCAAACATTATGAACATGGGTGAGATGTATTCATGCTCGAGATGAAATGATGATCACTATGATGATAATGATATAACAGTCCATAGTGCAAGTAGGTCATTCGTATAAAAAGGCATATGCAATAAGGCAGGGATAATAAAATAAATAGCACGCATGCCGCAGTCCAGCGTCTGAGCGACACCACAGAAGGGGCTTATAAGGAAAATAAATAGCAAGCATGCCACAGTCGGGCGTCTGAGCGACACCACAGAAAGGGCTTATAAGGAAAATAAATAACAAGCATGCCACAGTCGGGCGTCTGAGCGACACCACAGAAAGGGCTTATAAGGAAAATAAATAACAAGCATGCCACAGTCGAGCGTCTGAGCGACACCACAGAAAGGGCTTATAAGGAAAATAAGTAACAAGCATGACACAATCGGGCGTCTGAGCGACACCACAGAAAGGGCTTATAATAAGAGTAGATAATAATGAATATCCGGGAGGTAGAACCGTCCCAGGGATACTCATTAATCCAAGGAACACAAATGGTTAGTCCACCATATTAATCACCATATATCACAGATCATACTCAATGTTCTGGTTTAGTAATTTCTCCTCCGAAGACCGACACTAAGACCGACACTCGACCAACCCAGAATGTAGTCCTTAACCATGGAAATGGCTATTCAAATAGATTTTTATATCTGTGCAGAGGGTGTTCTCTTTACCCACGAGTAACGGTTTTCTTTAGTCCATCGGACTAATACCGTCTACGGTCTTTTAGTCGAAAACTCGCCTGACTTGCACACACCAGCTTAACTTACCAGTGTCTGGAATCACCCACGACACTTGTTAAGCAAACTCTCAGTGGGGAGGCTACAACCTTGCGTAGCATGGGATCACATTTCTATCGCGCGCTCTAAGGGGTGCCCCCTCTTGGTCCCAACCAGAAACACCCATGCCCCGGGACCAGGTGGCATGCCTACCGGTTGCAACCGGTATCTTCCACCATGGCCTCTCTGTATGGTGTGTGCTAGGACAGGGGTTAACACTTATTGAACCATACCCTACCTGTGGCAGGGACAAGTGGTAGCACAAGCAAGTATGGGGGTTACTGGAACAAGACTCGATCTACGGTCGACTTAGGAGGTTTCAGCTTTACTTGTATGATTAGTCGAAACCAATATATTTTGCAACAACAGTCGGAAACACCATCCGTCATGCCTTACCAAGCCATACCGGATTCCACCGTCCCGACGGGGAGCTAGTGACAAGCTCGCGTCTACACAAGACCGCGACTTTCTCGACTTCCTTCCGTTAGGCATGAGAGGCATACGGAGGGGATCACCGTCATGCAAACAAATTATTCTCAGCAAGAGTTTTACCTCATGCCCTCATGGGTGTGATCATATCACCACATAGGAAATAAAAATGAATGCTTTCATATCAATGCAAACGTGTCAACAATAATCATATGAGTTAAACCAGGGTTCAAAAATGCTTGCCTTCAAGTAGAGGGGAGGAGAAATGCATTCCAATACTTTTTGGAAGTTTCTGCCTCTTCAAAAATCCTATTTGAAATAATACGAAATCAATACATAGACCCAAAGCAGCACAAAAAGTTGCTTGGAACATTTTGAAATAAATATGAAAATAAACTAGACAATATTTGGGAACCAACAGAAAAAGAATCAAGTCATTTGGATTTATATTTAAAAAGAAATTGCCAGTCAAAGTTTAGTCAATTCTGTTTTTAGAATAAAAAAAGAAATAGGAAAACGTTTCGATAGGAATACGCCTTCGGAGTAGGGGAGACGTACTCTGGGTTCTGCGCCTCCACTTACGCACGCGAGGGCTGGCGCTGGCTCGCTGAAAGATGGCCCAGGGGGCCCACTGGTCAGGTTTGACCAGTCGCCCCCGCCTCCTTCTTCCTCTGGCCGAACGGAGGCGCGGCTCCGACGATCAACGCCGGCGAACGGCGGCTCCTCGAGGGCGTCCGAGTGCAGGGATGGATCCGCCAGACTGGGGCGGTCCTCCCGGTGGTTGAGGGGGCGACGGAGGTGCAGGAAAACGCCGGCGACGAGCTTCGCGGCGGACGGCGGCCTTGGGTGGATTTGGGGTTCCGTCCTATGGTGGTTCCCGAGCTAGTTTGAGACGTTGGGCGGCTTCGCAGGATCATAGGGAGTCGAACAGCGGCGCTGGCTGGATGGTAGGGGCTCGGGCTGCGACGTATTGGACTGGATGGCGGCGGCGGCTGTACTTGCCGGAGTTGGAGAAGAGAACCTCCTTGGGGCGATTGGTTGCTATGGGGGCGCTCTGGGGGTGGCTAGGGGTTGTCTGAGACTGCAGAGGAGCTCGGGGCATCCTTAAATAGGTGGGCGATGGCGGTTCCGCGGCGGCCGTGGATAAGGACGCCGGCGACCGACGTTCTATAGCTTAGGGCAACGTGGCGGCGACGTACGCTAGGGGACGAGCTCGCTGACGAATTGGAGCTGTTCTAGGGGGCAGGTGGCGAGCGCTGGTGGCCTGGGCGGGTCTGTCCATGGCAGGAGCTGCCGGGGCTGCCCGCTAGCTGTCGCGGCCGACCTGACGGCGGCCCTGTGGACCTCCAGAGCTGTCTCTGCTGCGAGGGGAAAAGGTGGCGTGCTGTCGGTGCGAGGGGAGCGGCCAGAACGGGCGTGGGGCATCGGCAGAGGGACGCGGCGGCTCGATGCGCGCGCGTGCAAAACGTGCGCTCTAGGCGCGCCCAGAGCACGCACGTGAGCCGCTCGACGAAATGCCAATGCTAGCTACATAGTTTGGATGAAGCTGGGATTTAGCAGGTCTGGGTTAGAGTCTTAAGGGAGATCAGTGGACATGGCATTATACACTGAGGACCAAGATCACCGTGCAAAGCAAAAATCATGCCAAAGTTGGCCATGCATACCAAGTGCTCGACAGAATGCCATGAGCATGAGGGTATCTCTTCTGGTGGCCAAAATCTCCAGATCAGGGTCTCTTTAGGTGAGTGAGATGATGGCAAAGCTAGTTGGGCAAAACCAGAAACCTGCTAGTGCAAGTTTTGCAAATCTTCAGTTCTGGACAGGAAATGAAGGGCATTGTTTCATGAATCAAAATTCTTCCAATGGGTCCACTCTTTTGGACTTAAGGGTTTTGCAAGAATGGTTATAAGCAGGAGGAAGCTCAAGGGCACTTGAGCAAAATAAACTAGGGTTGCAGTGCAAAATACCAAACTGGACCAGAATTGAAATGAGGTTGTTTCACTCAAATTTTCCAAACCCCCAAATGGGTTTTTGCATAAAGTTGAGTAACATACTCCTATGAACATCCCAAAATTTTGGTGGAAGCATTAAAGAAATATTTAATGGGGTTGTAGTGCAATTTGGCCTACTGGACCAAATTGGAAATCATGTTGTGGGGCTCAAAATATTAAAAGGATGAACTATATTCCTGCATAAAAGTGATCTAACAACATCACATGACATCTCCAATTTTTGGTTGGAATTTTAGATAAACCTATCAAAGGGTTGTAGTTCATTTTGGGGCCTTTTCTTAAGGGGAAACCATTTTTAGAGTGAAGGAGGTTAGGGAGAAAATTATATAATTATTTTTTTATTGATAACAGAAAAGTTTAATTAAGGGAGCATGAGGGTCTAACAATAAATGGAAAGTTATTACTTGAGGCAAAAACTCCAATATAAAAGGGAAAGAAAGGTCCAAAAATCAAGAAGAGAATCAAGCAAGAGAAAATTTTAATTTCCTGGCAAAATTTTAATTAATAAAACATGGTTAAATTTTTGGGGTGTTACAACACTACCCCCCTTAAGAAAAATCTCGTCCTCGAGATTTGCTAAGGGTTGTAATGAAAAGAAATAATCCTACTATCACAAAGCAATATCACTCAAATAATCATCCTATTCCTGTAGTAAAAGAAAACAAATATAGCTACAGTGAGAGCGCAACTATCTTGTCGGTTCTGCTCTATGGGGTCGGGGTCAATGTTACAGGTACACATATCCCGCAAGAGTGACGTATTACTGTGAGTGTCGTCGGGGTTGTTTTTGGTGGTTACACCCGTAATTAAAATTGCAGTCGTACACCAATGTACTCATGCATGGCTATATATAAAAGAAAAGAAAAAGGGGGCGCACGAGCAGACCGTATTTAAATATAGCGGTACAAGATCATATAATGGCAGGGCGTGGACATACTAGGACTTGGCGCTACTCGAGCGATTTACTCTACCTCGTTTACATCTAAGCGGGCATGCCCTGTGGGCGTCGAGGCTTCTCGCGGTTTTCACCATCGTGGTTAGCTGGAGGGGGTTGAGGGACTGCATGGTCGGGGTAATGATGATGACCATTGCGGGGGTTGTTGGCCACAATCCCGCTGGAGCGTGTTCCTAGGAGGCGACGAATCACTTCTGGGGACACCAAAACATTTTGGTCGATGGCTGGGGCAGGCCTCAGGGTCTTGATCTGTTGTCCGAACAGCACGACTAGGTTGTCGGTGTCGGGCTCGTCTTCTCTTCTTGCTGGGGCTCTGCGGATCAGTTCTCCATGAGCTGCGATCAGATCTAGGGTGATCTGATCGAACAGTTCCTCTAGTGCACTTACATAGCGCACCAGATGCAATAATGCAGGATCCGTCTCGTGATCTCCGTTGGTAACCTGGGATGGCCTACCATACCTGTCACGACTGGGGTAGTAGTAGAATGAGTGACAGTTGACTCTGGGTGACACATGCCGGAGTTGAACTATAGCCTCTCGAGTAGCTAGTTGGAGGGCTTGCGGCTCAAAGGAAGTGGTCCTTTCGGTGAACCTGTAGGGGCGTTCTGGCGATAGACCCCTACCATAGACGTGCACGGTGGCCCAGAATTGACGGTTCTCTTGGTACACAACATATTCTGGGGGCTCTTCTAATGCAAAGGCACGGCGGGTGAGGTTTGCTAGTACGGTCACAAAACCTCCAAGGTTGGTTGCTGTGGTTTTATTGTGAACAATGGGTCCTGGCATTACGGCTTGGTTTGGGGTAGAGGCTGTGCTGTGCTGGGTTGAGGCTAGCGTGCCCTTTTTATAGAAAAATGGGACGGAGTCTTCCTTCGCACGCTTGCGAATGAGACAATTTTGGTGTCGGTCACTGTGTGACTATCTTACACGAGAAGCTTGGCCGGGGTTTGGTTAAGGTCTGGTGGGTTGGTTTACCTAAGTTTTTCGACCTGGCTAAGATAGGATTAGCCAATGGTCAGCCTGGCTCTGATACCAAATTTGTCAGGACCGGGTTTTCGGGATATTATAATTTCCCAAAAGCGGACCTTGTGCTCAACAGCCCCAGGATTACTGTTAGCCGATGAGGCACCAACTTGTTACAGAAACTCCAAGCGAAATACAAGATATGTAGTACATGACCATTCTGGTCTATGAGTACAACACAAGGTTTCTAGTGGCTAATGGCAGAAGTGGTTTGTGGTTCATCGGTGACTATGGGACTCCATTTCCCACAGGAACAGCTGACCAGGTTAACACCTATCTTCGCGAGGCTGCTATCTCCATTTATGTAGGTTCCGGGGCTGTCATCGCATCGCTCCTTCCCATGCAAGGAATCTGGCCAAGACAATAGCCAGGGACAAGCCAGTGAGTACTTTGAATGTACTCGCAAACATTATGAACATGGGTGAGATGTATTCATGCTCGAGATTAAATGATGATCACTATGATGATAATGATATAACAGTCCATAGTGCAAGTAGGTCATTCGTATAAAAAGGCATATGCAATCAGGCAGGGATAATAAAATAAATAGCAAGCATGCCGTAGTCGGGCGTCTGGGCGACACCACCGAAGGGGCTTATAAGGAAAATAAATAGCGAGCATGCCACAGTCGGGCGTCTGAGCGACACCACAGAAAGGGCTTATAAGGAAAATAAATAACAAGCATGCCACAGTCGGGCGTCTGAGCGACACCACAGAAAGGGCTTATAAGGAAAATAAGTAACAAGCATGCCACAATCGGGCGTCTGAGCGACACCACAGAAAGGGCTTATAATAAGAGTAGATAATAATGAATATCCGGGAGGTAGAA
>LR738711.1:510343007-510495730 GCA_902687465.1 Secale cereale
GTTGAACTACCAGACTGAGAAGCTGTTTTTGATGTGGTAGATCTCCCCTTACCGTACAACAGGATCCTTGGTCGTCCAGCTCTGGCAAAACTCATGGCGGCATCTCGCTATGCCTACAATACCCTGAAGTTGTCGGGGCCTTCATCTCCATCCCGTCAGACAAGAAGGACACAATCATCTATGTGGATAAGATGTATTGAGACGCATTTGCGGCAGATGCCGCGGAGGTTAAGAGTCCCGCCTATCGGCGTACTGGGAACCAGGGTACCCAGACTTGCCTGTCTGCGGCCCGCGACGAGCTGCTACTATGTCCTGGTACGGCCCAGCTGATCAACCAGCTACCCAAGACCCTCGCGAGGGAGCCAAGCCTCGCGAGGAGAACGACGTCAAGACCTCCCCAGGAGCAGCCTCAGCAAGGTGCTCCGGAGGGGCGGAGAATCCAAGGCCAAGCCTACCTCAGGAGGAGGCAGTGATATCAGCAGTGACGCATCACGCCAGCGGGTGCCAGCGCGCGCCAGCGGCGCAGTTACCATTCCAGTGCAAGGGGGACAGCGCAGCCGCAAGTTCCCGAGGAGCCGGGCAAAGGTTTCCTCACTGGTGCAACGAGACCGAAGACTGCAAGGACGACAAGGAGGATGTCATCGTCGAGCCCACCACCGCGTCATCACCTGATCCTTTTGCAGGCGAAGACTGCTTTTGTCGGGTTAGGAACGTCCTTGTGTTCCCGCTCAAAAATGGCAGTTGTGGGATCCCTTCCCGCCTAAACATTTCGGGGGCAGAGGACCATGGCCGCCTATATAAGTAGCTAGAACTCCCACTGCAAAGGGGATCGACGGATACACTCCGCCACCACACAACGAGCAAGAACACTAGCCTCCTGACCGTCCCGAGCTCACCTCCTGAGCCCAGGAACCATTGTACTAGCTCGTATCCCAGCTCGCCCGAGGCTAATCCACCAAAGCAGGAAGTAGGGTTTTACACCACGCGGTGGCCCGAACCTGGATAAACTCTTGTGTGTTCTGTTTGTTGTTTGCTTGAATCCTTCCACCGAGACGAGAGCGAGGCGCTAGGTAGACGTTAGTGGGAGAGATCTTCGTTCACGCCCCTGTGTTCGAACTTATCGGGTTTTGCGGAGCCCTGAATCTGACATTTGGCGCGCCAGGTAGGGGGCGTGTCGAAATCTCGCCTCTCCGACGACCTCGCACCGCTCTCGTCCATGAACCCCTCGTCGCCCAGCTCCAACAAACCGCGACCACGATGGCGGAGGCGCACCAGACGCGTGCGGAAGCCCATGGCGCTCGTGCCGCTCAGGTATCACCCTTCTGCCGCGGGACTCACCGCCACCCGTCGTTGATCGGGGCCGACGGCACGATGAGCATCACCAACCCGCCGCCAGAGGACCAGAAGCACCCATCGCCCACTCGACGCCAAGGCCGTGCGGCAGCACGGGCCGCCGAGCACGCGGCGGTAAGCTCATGGGACCAGCGCGAAATGGTGAACATGAGGGCCACAATACTGGTGGCAAGGGAACTATTAAGGTGTCGATTGCTCGATAGCGGCCACGACGCGCCACTCCTCAGGGTGGCCAAGCTCCTCGACGCTGCCAGCACCGGAGTCGAGCCATTCTGCTTCCACATGACGATGTCGGGGACCGGGTGCCGCCCCAGCCACACACGGTCGCCCGTATGGTCAAGACCTGCGGCGACCTACGAGGGCGACATGGGGTATGATCCGCTGAACCCTGCATATGACGCCGCTCCTCTACCTCGAAGCCCTTTGTATTCAGGAACTGCCCCCGTCGAGGAGCCTCCAGGAGGCGACCCCAGGACTACGCCAAACGCCAGGTGCAACCAGGCGCCGGCACAAGGGGGCTCAGGAGCGGAAGGTCGGGAGGCAGACCCCCCGCTCTTAGCCCTCAACCCTTCATCATCATCGCCCATGGCCATGGAGCATGAATGAGACGCGCGCTGGTGCCTGCGGGGGCCGGCACTCGCAGCACCAGCCGTAGGCCTCGGGCCAACAGTGTCTCTGGCCCCGAGCCTCGGCAGGCCAGGGGGCTACTCTGGTTGCCACGTCAAGACAGAAACGGAAGGGAAGGCCCGGGTCAGGCCCTTGTCCCCCCGCGCGTGACCCATCGTGCATGAGCCCGCCCTGGATTTCACCAGGGGCTCGCTGGCGGCGGGTATGATGCGTGCGGGGAGGGGCCTTCTCCCCCCTCCGTTCAACCTCAAGACGCCGCGCCTCCCGGCGTACCATCCCCCGGGCTGCGGAGGGTGCGTCTGGAGGTGGTACAACAGCCCGTCCTACGCGCACTAGGAGGGCCCAAGACCATGGCTCCGTCCCCCTGCTCACGAAATCTTGTACCAGATGGGCCCGACCCTAATCAGGAAGGGCTTAGGGGCCATTAGGAGTGTGGGTAGGGCGGGGTCCCCCTAGCACTTTAGGACTCCGCGTCTCTGAATGACGTTAGCCCTCAGGGGCGAAGCGTGCTCGGAGATCGCGTGAGCGGCGCGCCTGGTGCTCGGAGGGGGGCCTATGGCCAAGGTCCCACCCCCCATCATGCACAGTTTCCCACTTCTTGGATGCCGCCTTCAGGTGAGTTCATGAGGGAGCAGACTAGTGTGGCGCGGGGCCCTCAAAGCGAAGGGGCGGGCACGTCAGAAGATCTCCGCTCGTGACACTCTCACGTAATAATGAGTGGGGCTGTACATGCCCCGAAGTCTCCGGAGCATCGCCCTAGGACCTCGGGGGCTCCCTCCCACGCCGAGTGGATGCACCATACTCCGCGCTGGCCATCGACACTGCCCCCAATGGCTATGCCCACATCCGCTGGTGGTAGCCCTATGCTCCGCGCTAGGGAGAAGACTGAAGACCTGCTCACGGGCTGGATGTAGCCCCTCCTTTTTGTCGTTCGCATTTCCTCCCTTTGTATCCGCTTTTTCAAGCCAATCTCGGCACCGCGCAACTCGTTTCTTGAATAAAAGGGAGAACTTTTGTCTGTGTTTTGCGATTTCCGCCATGTTTCCTTCGCCAGTCCGTTTTTTTCGTCTTGCTCAGCCGAGCTAGGCTATGTCCGCCACCCCGCCCTGTCACTCCTCGCGAGCAGGGGCCGAGGCATGGGCGCACGTTCTGTCTGATCCGCGGCCGGACCGCCAACCACTCTTGCGCTCACAGCAGGTACTCACGAGGCGCGCTCGGACAAGGTCGGAGGACGCTCCTTCCTAACACGTGACAAGGGCTTAAGGCCACAACCTCAGGAACAACCAAGGGAGTGCCTAAAACCTATCCTTACGGTATTCAATTACATCATCAAGAGTTTAAGCCTTGTGACACCCACCTCACCCGGCTCTGAGCCACAACCAAAAACAAATTTATAGCAGGAACTGGACTAAGCATCAACGCCTTCGCTGGAACTGTCGATGTCGCTCCCCTCAGGCACCGGCGCATCCTCGATAGCTGGAACGAGCTCCGTCACCAACGCGTCCACGTGGTCGCTCACACAATTCTCCGAGGGGCCGGCGACCGCCTCAGGCGCAGGCTCCGGCAGGGCCTCGAAGTCCGTATGAGGGTCAAGATGGTGCAAGTTGCCGAAGATGCGGGAGACCGCGCTCCTCAGGATGTCGCTGCTTTGCTCCTCGATGAGCTGCCGAGCCTTCTTGACCCCACCTTCAAGACGCTCCACCACCCTGGTAAAGAACCCGAGATACCCGGCGTCATCGTTAACAAGGGGGCCGGCGACCCCCGAGACCAAGAAGTTCTCCTAGGGCCCGGCCGGCCTGGTGCCGTAGGGCCTCAAACATCTCCGAGCGGGTGTGCTGCATCCCACGGACTCGTGCAGCCTCCTCGGAAGTTTGAGCCGCGAGGGCGGAAATGTCTTCCACTTGCTTATGAAAGCAGGACAGTTCTGCCCTGGCGATGGCGCGAGCCTCCTCCGACGCCCGCTCGCGGCGTTCCGCCTCGGCACAGGCCTTCTTCGACGCCCGTTCACGGCGCTTGGCTACAACGCGAGCCTTCTCCGACACCTGCGGACGACGTTCGGCATCCGCCAGTTTGCTCTTAAGAGCCATGATCTCCTTCTGAAGCTCCTTGCGCTTATCAGCGAAGCGAGTCTTGTGAAGCCCCAGCTTCTCGTGGTAATACTTCCGGAGACGTTCCGCCTCCTTGGCAGCCTTCTTCGCGACGAACTCGCGATCATCAAGGTTGCCCTCGGCTTCGGCTAGTTGGCGCTCCATCGTCTCTAGGCGTTCGCGCTCCATGCACAGCTCCATCGCCTCAAGTGCCAGCGCCTCCTCCCGTGATGAGAGGCCCGCTGGGCAATCACCATCAACCATATGTGCAGCAAGGGCAGCCCTTCGAGCACGAACCTGGCGCTCGAGCGTCGCGTTTGAGGCTTCAAGCTCGCGCTCACGCTCCTCGGAGGCCGTGCGGTGGCGCTCGGCATCTCGGGCCTCCTCCAGGGCACGGTCGCACGCCTCCTGAGCCGCGGCGGCCGACGCTTCCGCCTTTCTTAGGGCGGATTCATGCTGCAGCTGGCTCAGGTTGACGGCAGTCCTCAGCTGGCGCCAACCCTTCGCCAGAAGCAGACCTTCGGCCTAGACACGCCCATCTACCTCACAACCTCGACTTCAAGACGCTTCAGGGTGTCCGACGCCTCCCGCACAAGGTCATGACAGACCACGCTCCTGCGCACTGCAAGTTCCAGAAGACGACCGGGCTCGTCCCCGGCATCCGCACCGCCCAAAGGGGCTCCCCCTCTCCACCGTGTTCTGCGTGTGCCTCGGGGCTAGCCCCGGGGGCGCGCGGTACTTCCGGCGCAGGGAGCAGGCGTGGTCCTGATGGACAGACAGCTGCTTGAGCTGCCTCAAGAGCTTGCTGACCCATAGTGAAGGCAAGACCCAGGACACCGAGTGGGCTCCCGATGTACCAAGAGCTGCCTTGCCCCAGAAGCACTCGGGGGCTGGGAGCACGACCTGCGCAGTAAGATCCGGGTGCGGCTTCAAGGTCTCGTGCGAGGCCTCCCGAAGGCCCGACATGGTCCGAAGGAGGGATGTAGGCGGAGGCTTCTGCAGGCCTCATCGAGCGGCGTGAGGACAAATCGGAAGAGACCCTGCGGAGCGAGGGGTCAGCAGAACCACATTGGGAAAGACAGGAATAACTGAAGAACACGCACCTGCTGGGTACAGCCAGCTTCATCCTCTTCAGGGCCCTCGGGGCAGGGCCGTAGATGCTCCTCAACCTCCGCCTCTTGCCTAGCGCCGCGAAGGATGGCTGGAGGCCGCTGGAAGCAGATGTGCCCAGACCAAGGGCAGGGTCGCGGCCGACACTCCTGGCCGGCACCCCGATCCCTGATGCGGTGTTCCCTAGACTCGCTCCGACCAGAGACCGCTGCGCCTCTCCTTCCGTTGCTTTGGGAGCCAGCGGCGCCTCGGCACCTTCCGCCACCTCCGTCAACACCGACGCCTGAGCTTGGTCCGCTTGCTCGAAGGACGAAGTCGACCCCAGGCCAGGAGCTCTGCCAGGTGCGTCCACCCTGAAAGGGGAGGATGGGCTCACAAGCCCTGATGTCACCACCGAGGGGTCGCCATGATGATCGGCGATGCCCCCCGACAACAGGCCCCATGCATCGAAGCGGGTCATCCTTTCAGCAAGAGCCTTTCCGGCTACGGGAGCCAAGTACAAGGGAGCCGCGGAGCCAGGGCGAGCTTCAGGCACTCCACTGACGAGCAGCCGCAGCAGTCCCTGGAGCGTGTCAGGAGGGAGCTGCTTCCGCTGGAGGCGCGCGCGATCATCAAGAACCCACATTGGGCTGGAATGGCGCTGGAGTGGGGCGACGCGGAGGACAAGGAAGTCCCTCACCACCATCGCCAGGGTCAACCCGCTCTTCCTCGGGTTGGCCAGTCGGCGCATCACAGGCTCCGCCCATGGATCTCAAAGGGCCTCATGCCCCCAGCCCGAGTTCGGCACCGCCGGTGCATCAGGAAGATGGAATTGGGGACTCTACGCGGAGGCGTCAACGAACACCCATTGTTGGCGAAACCCTTCTGTGGTTGGGTGAAGCGAGAAATCAATTCCGGAGGCAGGAGTCGCTTCCACCGCGTGCAACGACACGCACCCCGAGCGCTGCCCCCTGTCAACCAAGGAGAGAGTGAAGAAGTGGCGAAGCAAGGCCATGGAAGGGGAAACGCCAATGAAAGCTTCACACAGGAACGTGAAGCCGGAAAGCAGGATGATGGACCCAGGGTCCAGGTGTAACGCCTGAATCTGGTAATGCGTGAGCACTGCGTAGAAGAATGCGGAGAAAGGGGGAAGGAGACCCCCGAAAATAGCATGGAGATGAAGCTGGATGTCGTTAGCACCAAGCTCCACCACCGGTCGGGAAGCAAGCCAGACCCGGGTCGGCCCCCAGTCGTTAGATGCATCGGCCAAGGCGCGATGCACCTTGTCTAGACCCTCCTGGTTCACTATGGCGGAGCGGCCCAGCGCTGGCTCGAGCACCGGCGGCGACGCGGCAGCCTCGCCGCCCCCCCTCTTCTTCGCCTTGCGCAGCATGATGGCAAGGGGGAAGGGGCAGAGAAGGCAAGCAGAGAAAGAGAGTGATTGGGAGGCAGAAAGCAGAGGCGGCAGCAAGAAGCCCTACCGGTCGTGCGATTGGCAAGGCGCGCGACTACCAAGACTGCGTGGGAGGCGGGGCCGCCCACGTTCCATCCAACCATCGCACGCCAGCCTGGCCCGCAACCTTTGGGGCCCGTGAAACTTCGTCCTCGACTATGGCTTCGCCCCGAAGCCAACTCCGCGCGTGCCTTGGGCCTGGGGGCTACTGTCGGCATACTAGGAACCAGGGTACCTAGACTTGCCTGTCTGCGGGCCGCGACGAGCTCCTACTACGGCCTGGTACGGCCCAGCTGATCAACCAGCTGCCCAAGACCCTCGCGAGAGAGCCAAGCCTCGCGAGGAGAACGACGTCAAGACCTCCTCAGGAGCAGCCTCAGCAAGGTGCTCCGGAGGGGCGAAGAATCCAAGGCCAAGCCTGCCTCAGGAGGAGGCAGTGATATCAGAAGTGACGCATCGCACCAGCGGGTGCCAGCGCGCGCCAGCGGCGCAGTTACCATTTCGGTGCAAGGGGGACAACGCAGCCGCAAGTTCCCGAGGAGCGGGGCAAAGGTTTCCTAATTGGTGCAACAGCACCGAAGACCACAAGGACGACAAGGAGGATGTCGTCGTCGAGCCCACCACCGCGTCATCGCCTGATCCTTTTGCAGGCGAAGACTGCTTTTGTCAGGGTAGGAACGTCCTTGTGTTCCCGCTCAAAAATGGCTGTTGTGGGATCCCTTCCCTCCTAAACATTTCGGGGGAAGAGGACCGTGGCCGCCTATATAAGTAGCTAGAACTCCCACTGCAAAGGGGATCGACGGATACACTCCGCCACCACACAAGGAGCAAGAACACTAGCCTCCTAACCCTCCTGAGCTCACCTCCTGAGCCCAGGAACCATTGTACTAGCTTGTATCCCAGCTCGCCCGAGGCTAATCCACCAAAGCAGGAAGTAGGATCTTACACCACGCGGTGGCCCGAACATGGATAAACTCTTGTGTGTTCTGTCCATCGTTTGCTTGAATCCTTCCACCGAGACGAGAGCGAGGCACTAGGTAGATGTGAGTGGGAGAGATCTTTGTTCATGCCCCTGTGTTAGAACTTATCGGGTTTTGCGGAGCCCTGAATCCGACACTGCCAAGGAAAACAAGAGAAAGGAGAAGGCTAGTGTGGATTCCAACAAGAAGTTCGGGAAATGTGCGCATTTGGGGCACGTTGCGCCTGTCGACGACTTGCCTAAGAGTTCAAACAGCAAGAGATCAAAGGCTATGACGCCTGCTGTGAAGAGGGTCCCAGCAGGACTGGCTGGCATTGACGGTACCTTTACCATCAACGCCACCCTCAATGACAAATAGGAAAGCGCGTTCGTTGCCTTCCTGCGGGCGAATGTTGATGTGTTTGCATGGCAACCATCTGACATCCCCGGTGTTCCCAAGCAGGTAATTGAGCACCACCTTGCTATCTGCCCACACGCCAGACCCGTTAAGCCGAAGGTCCGGAAGCAAGCATTGGAGCGGCAATAGTTCATTGCCGAAGAGATCAAGAAGCTTGAGGCAGGTGGTCTGGTCAGAGGAGTGTTGCACCTGACAAGGTTAGCTATTCCAGTGGTAGTGTGCAAGGCTAATGGGAAATGGAGGCTTTGCTTTGATTTTACAGATCTCAACAAGGCGTGCCCGAAAGACTCATTCCCCTTGCCGCACATTGATCAGATTGTGGATTCAACGTCCGGATGTGACCTCCTTTCCTTCCTGGATGCTTACTCTGGATACCACCAGATCTCCATGTCGAAGGAAGATGAAGAGAAAATAACGTTCATTACCCCTTGCGGCACATACTGCTTCGTGTGGATGCCTTTCGGGTTGAAGAGCGCTGGAGATACTTTCGCAAGAGCGGTACAGATTGGGTTTTATTCATGGCTGCATAGAAATGTTGAAGCTTACATAGATGAAAAAGTGGTTAAAACCAAGGACAGATCAACTCTCATTCATGACTTGGAGGAAACCTGTGCAAATCCGCGTAAGCTTAACTTGATGTTGAATATAGAGAAATGGGTGTTCGGTGTTCCTTCCGGCAAGTTACTTGGTTTCTTTGTGTCCCACTGGGGATAGAGTCCAACCTAGACAATATCAAGGTCATCGAGCAGATTCGCTCACCCAAACAGTTAAGGATGTGAGGCATCTAACTGGGTGCGTTGCCGAGTTGAGCAAGTTCATTTCCAAGTCCACTGAGTGCGCCTTGCCGTTCTGTATGATCCCAAAGAAGGCAGGACCCATGGAGTGGACCCCGGAGGCAGATGCTGAGTTACAAGAGTTGAAGACATACCTCTCTTTTTGCCCCACCTTAGTTGCTCCCAAACCACAAGAGTCGTTGCTGCTATACTTAGTGGTAACCAATCAAGTGGTTAGTGCTGTGTTGGTGGCGCAGCGGGAGGTGGATGACACGGCAGTAGCCGCTGCGGCTTCCTCTGGGATGGAAAGTGAACCCATCCCAGCAGGGTCAGAGGCAGTTCAAGATAGGGAAAATCAGGGTAGCGGAGGCAACCCCATGGTCACAACAAGGAAGAAAGTGGTGCGGCGCCCCGTGTACTTCGTCAGCTCCTTGCTGCAGGGGGCTCGGTCAAGGTACTCTGGCATGCAAAAGTTGATCTTTGGCATCATCATGGCCTCAAGGAAGTTGCGCCACTACTTCCAAGCCCATGAGATCATAGTAGTCACCCGTTTCCCTTTGCAACATATACTCCGGAACCCTGAGGCCACCGGCAGAATTGTGGAGTGGGCCTTGGAGCTATCCAGTTTTGGTTTGAAGTTTGAGAGCACAACAAATATCCAAAGCAAAGCACTAGCAGAGTTCATTGGAGAATGGACACCAACCCCTGATGCAGAGGTATTGGAGACAGTTATCCTCGGCAAAGAAGCACCGCAAGACTAGATCATGCACTTCGATGGTGCCTTCTCTCTACAAGGTGCAGGGGCTGGCGTTCTTTTAGTTTCTCCTACCGGGGAACACCTCAAGTACGTCGTCCAAATGCATTTTCCTCGAGAAGAGGCCACCAACAACACTGCGGAGTATGAGGGGCTTCTTGTCGGGCTCAGGATCGCCACCAAACTAGGAATCAAGAACTGATCATTCGAGGAGATTCACAGCTGGTGGTTAGACAAGTGAACAAGGATTACCAAAGCCCATTGATGGATGCATATGTCAAGGAAGTTAGAAAGATGGAGGAGCGCTTTGACGGGTGGCAAACAGAGAACATACCTCGTGCGGAAAACATCATAGCTGGTCACCTGTTAAAGTGTGCTGCGCAGAAGCTCCCTGTGGAACCATGGACTTTTGTTCTCCATCTGACTCAACCCTTCGTATCTCCGGCAACAATGGCCAAGAAGAGGAGGAAATTGGACTCCAACAAGCCTTGCCTGACAGAGTTTTCCAAAACTCCCGACAGGGTGCTTGCCGAGAACAACTCCCCATCAAACGGCAAGCTGCTCCCTCCCACCAAGGAACCCATTTCCGCTGTCGAAGAGTATGCTCCCGCAGATGAGGAGATGCCGCTGATCCTCATTTCCGAGCCACAGACTCCAACTTGGGCACGACACATTGTCCATTTCCTCCAAACTGGAGAATTTCCCAAAGAGCAAGAATAAGCTGCAGGAGTAGCCCGGAGGGCCAGTATGTACCAGTTTGTCGATGACACACTATGCAGAAGAATGCCCAATGGTATGAAATTGAAAGTGCATTTGCCGAGAAGGAGGAAAGGAACCGCTGGCAGATATACACAAAGGAATGTGCGGCTCACATAATGGATCAAGGGCTTTGGTTGGGAAGGCTTTCCGTCAAGGATTTTATTGGCCCACCGCCCTCCAAGATGTAATTGAGCTCGTCACCAAGTGCCAGGCTTGCCAGTTCCATTCCAAGAACATCCATCAGCCTGCCCAAGCTCTTCAAACAATCCCTCTATCATGGCCCTTTTCGGTCCAGGGGCTCGACATCCTGGGCCCCTTCCCCCATGCTGCCGAGGGCTTGGAATACTTGTTTGTTACAATCGACAAGTTTACAAAGTGGTCGGAAGTGGAGCCCGTGAGAACAGTGACTGCTCAGTCAGCTGTCAAGTTCTTGACAGGATTGGTCTGCCACTTCGCGGTCCCTGCCCGGATCAACACTAACAATGGTACCCAGTTCATGTGTCGTGCCTTCAAACAATACGTTCATGCCCTCGGAAGCAACATTTCATTTGCATCAGTGGCTCTTCCCAGGAGCAATGGACAAGCTGAGAGGGTGAACACTGAAGTGCTGCAAGGTCTCAAGACAAGGACATTTGACACGTCGCAGAAGTGTGGCAGGCGATGGATTGATGAGCTTCCGATGGTTCTCTGGTCCCTCCGTACGACACCAAATCGAGCCACCGGACAGACACCCTTCTCCCTAGTATATAGGGCAGAAGCAGTTATCCCCACAGAACTCATTTATGGGTCACTTCGAGTGCTTGCCTACTATGAAGTAGCGCAAGAACAACACCGTCTTGACGATGATGTGCTACTTGAGGAGAACCGCCTCCGGGCTGCTATGCGTGCTGCACGCTATCTGCAAGCCCTGTGTTGCTATCACAGCCGCATGATTAACAACCATAGTTTTGAGGAAGGCGAGCTTGTCCTTAGGCGCATCCAGTCCGCCAAGGGTACAAACAAGATAGCGCCAAGGTGGGAAGGCCCTTACTAGGTAGTACGAGTCACCAGACCTGGCGCAGTCCGTCTGGAGACCGGAGATGATATTCAATTGCAAAACTCATGGAACATTGAGCATCTCTGTAAGTTCTACTCGTAAGGCGTGGCTGTTGGGCCCTACCCCGGCAGCCACCCTTTTGTACAAGCTTTGCCTCAGTTGCATGTAACCCTTTCTACAAAGCCAGACGCAGACCCTGAGCACCAGAAAAATAAATGAATCGCTGGGGGCCCCCAAAGAATATTGCATGCGTGCATAAGCATATCATGAGCATTTCATATTCATATATATAGGATCATGCATAGCATTGTTTTCATCTGCGTCTAACGGCAGGGTTCTTGCCGTGCACTTAAGAGAAGAAATGAAGACAAAGCTATGTAGCGATCCCCAGTAAGCCAACAGATAAGTTCTCTTCTTATCCATACACGTTTTTTAAAATAAAGACTTGTGCATAGTAAAACCCCGCCCCCTTGAAAATTAGGTGCTCCCATCCTCTGCTTCGAATGATGCCTCGACCAGGGTGGTCGCAGTTGCCTTTAGCGAAAAGGAGTTTGTGGAGGGCTTGCCCCCTTTAATGGATTTCTGCCCGGTAGGCTTAGCCCTGCGGCAGAAAACCAAGGGTGCCGGTAGGATAGCCTACCATCGAAAATTTGTTTACTTGGGCGTATAGAGGTATCCCACCTCCGCGTGGACACTATACATGCACAAGTGCACGGCAAGGCTTACTTTTTCATTAATATGCCAATCAGAAAGTACAAGTTGTACATAACACGAACATGGATTAGAAAGATTACATGATTTAGACTAAAGTTTGGCTAGTGCCTACATATTTTAGACTGAAAAAAGATAAGTACCCCTCTATGCCTTCACTCTACCTTTCTTTTCCATAGGGATTGTAAGGAGGGAGCAAAGGGAACAAGAAAAGGCCGGCTAGGATTCAGCGCCTCCCCCGAACCAGGTGGACACCTCGCCCAGGCTAGGAAGAAGAAACCAGACGACATGAGCAAATGGTGGCGATGCCGAAGACCAGTCGATGATGATGGCGCCTCCCGTCACAAGTAATGCGTTCTCCGTGCTAGCACAGACTAGGTAATCAATAATGCACTTTCCCATATAAGGGTAGAGTGGTTGCACATGTAAGGTTGGAGTAACGGTCGCAACTTAAACCAATACATTTTTGAAAACAACACACACTTGCCTCGGTACACCACTTCATCATCAAGTGGTTACCTCTCTCAACATCTCCCTCGAGCATTAGTGGCACCGACGAGGTTTCCAAAAGTCTTTGAAAATATTTTTGTCTCCATCACCAGGCATACACCCATCCCTTTTTGCGTAGCAACTGCTTTAGCATCCTATCTACTTCCACCCGCATAACCCTGATAGGAAGGTTGGGTCATGCACAATGCAAGTATCAACAAGGAAGTAATGGAGGTAACCCATGAAAGTGGTTACCACCTCATCATGATTCTGATGCAACAATGATAAAGTGATATATGACATTCATAAAAAGGGTTTCAGAGACATGGTCAAAGGGTTGCTTGCCCGGCTCCGCAAAGTCTTCAATCCTTCTGGTCCATCTCCTAGTATTCCGTCTACTTCGTCAACTAACGTCGAAAACAATAACGATAAGCAAGACAACAAGGCAAAAATAAAAGTGCACTCAAAATGTGAATTGGACTTTTCTAGGATACCTTTGGTCATATGAAAGATGACCAAAGTGGTTACATTGGGATTGGACCAAAGTATACCTTTTAATATTTCAATATGATGGAATCAAGAGATTTCGCGATTTGCAAGAAGTATACAGATATTATTATTTTTGAAAAATGAGCAAAGGCACCATTTAACAAGGAATGATTTTAGAAGCATCTAGCTTCACTGGATTTGGAGTTGAAATGAATTTCCTATGAATTTGGAAATTTGGTAATATATGGAGAAATGGACCAACATTTCATGTGCCATGGAAAGTATTGGGGAAAATGCTGAAAAACTAAGTTTTGAACTTATAAGTATCTATGAATTTGAATTATGGAATTTTGGATCAAAATGGGCTCTTTGTCATTTTCTAAAGTTCATCAAAGAAACAGAAAATGGGGTTTTATTGAATTTGTGTGGAGAAAAGTGTTGTGGAAAAATGTGCATGTTTCATCAATAGGTAGAGCATGATTTAAGGAATCACTAGAAATATGAACAATCAAATTTGGAGTTAATTTGAATAGTTTATGGACTTTACAAGTCTATAGAAAAAGAAAAAGAAAATGATTTACCTAAATGGGCTGGATCTGGGCAGCGGCAGTGCGCACATGGCGGGGTTTAGCGTCAAGACGCCATTGGCCCGGCCCAGTGGCTCGTCCGCATGCTCACAGGTGGCCACGTCAGAGGCGGCTTCGAGAAAATACTCCTTCGTGCGGGGGAGGCGGTTAAGGTTGAAGCCGTCTCCACTTAAACGCGTTCGGCCCACCCTCTAGGTCACAGACCTGCGGGTCCCACCCGCAGGGTTGTCCCCTTCCTCCCGCTCCCGTGACAGAGGGAATCGAGGCTCAGCTGTGCGCCGGTCGGTGCTTGCCCTGGCGGCACAGGACACCCCCAGCCGATATCCGGCCACCGGTGGGGTCGACAGGGAGCGGCGCGTCAGGGGGATCCCTCGAGGATGGCAGGAGATGGCCCAGGCACATCCAACACTGGCCGTGGCGGACGGCCCCATCGGGCGGTGGTGGCGCCGGCAGCATAGGGCACGGGAAGAGGCAACGGGGAGCGAGGGAGATCCTTTGCCCTCCAGCAGTTCTCCTGGAGGTCGATGGAGAGGCGGAGAGGCTCTGGTTCACCGAAGCAGGGTGGAGGTCGATGGCAAACAGGGTGGCCATGGAGAGGGCAGGAGGGAACAAGGGGGAGAGGGGGCTTGCCCGGGAGGTTTGTGAGAGAGTGGGAGAGAGACGAACTGAGAGGGAGGCCTGGCGAGTGGTACTTGCAGGGAGTCAATGGTGCACCGTGGGCCATGTCCATGGACACGCTCGGTGAGCTTTGCAGAGGGAGAAGGAAGGCCAGCAAGGAGGGGCCCGACATCCTTGCGTGTTGTGGACGTCGAGGTGACCTCGAGAGAAAAAATTCCGATGCCCAAGGCCGCCGGCTTGCCTCAGAATGGGCAAGCTACAGTGTTAGAGTGAAGTGTAGCATGCTGCCGAGCGTGTCCATGGCATGCCATGGCATTTTAAATGTGCCATGGACATGTCCTCTAGTGTTTGGGGGTTTTGGGGGTGAGTAAACAATGCCGAGATGGCCTTGGAAGTCTTAGTGAACCACTAGGAGAGAGGTGGGGTTGAGAGAGAGTGAGAAATGGGTTGTCCAAAAGAGTAAAATGGGGTTTTACAATCCTCAATCATTGAGTTGGGGAGGAGTGGAAGCTATTGGAGGTTGATGGTGATCAGGCACACCTCTTGTACAAATTTGAGGTGAAGGGGATTAGTAGAAAGGGGCAAAATGATGATTTTGTCAAAATGCCAAAAGGTTTTTGATGCTAGTTTGGTCAAGCAAATGGATTCCACTTGAGATGAGAATTAACATGATCAAATGGCATACATAAATAAGGATGATCACCATGTTTGAGTCCATTTGAAGAAAGTTGCCAATGTAACTTTGGCAAACCATAGAAATCAACAGAAATGGATTTTCCTAGCTTTAGTCATGCAAATATTTTCTCCTTGATGCACCACTTGGTGTAGTGTCATCATTTGGATATTTTATCATGTACACAAAATTTGGTATGCAAATGAGAAAGTTGGCAATGTAGAGTTGTTCAAACTTGGATCTGGGCAGAAAGGGTTTTGGGGCTTTTTTGTGAACCAAAACTATTTTTATTGGGATAAAATTTGCAAGACCATCCCATTAGGCATGTGTGGCAATGTAGAGTTGTTCAAACTTGGATCTGGGCAGAGAGGGTTTTGGGGCTTTTTTGTGAACCAAAACTATTTTTATTGGGATAAAACTTTGCAAGACCATCCCATTAGGCATGTGTGACTTGCTATAATTTTCTTGGAATTTTTAGAGAATATTCCCTTTGTAAATATTTCAAAACCTTGAAATATCCAGAAGGGGTTTTTGAGGGATTTGACCAATATTTTGAACATGACCATGTGTTGAAACTCAAATGTTTGGACAATATATGTCCACTGAGCTTCCCCAAATTTTCTCAAATATTTTTTGAACATTAGAATAATTTTAACCTATTAAAGACCATTTTTGGCTTTAAGAAAAAGCCTTTAAATAAAATAGGAAAGTAACTTTTAGAATAAATATTTTGTGGTTTGTGGGAGTCCTATGTCTAATTGTAGTCAAATATAATTTTTTATTTTTTTTCACACCTTTAATTAGGTACTCGTAGTTCAAGTCTCAATTCAAGTGGTTTTGGAAAACCTAATTTAGAAAATACTTATTGGCCAAATTATTTTTGTAAGAAAATACTATCCTGTTCTATACGCGTGGCATGATCATTGGACAAAGTTTTGGATCAAGGAGGAGTATAAGAGTTGGAGATTTATTTGATTTTTAGAGTACGTGCAAACAATAGACAAAAATCCAATCAAGAAAAGTCCAAAACACTCAAATGTTTTTGTAAAACCACATTTTATCATGATTTACTAGCTTAAGTGTTGTGGCATGAAAATTCGGGTGTGACACTATGTGTCCTAGGATTGCATATTTAGTCATTCAGTATGATGCATGTTGCTATGTAGCCTCACATATGTTAGATATGGCGCTAGTTAACCTATCGGTAAATGGGTCATAGATATATTCAGTTAAATGTATGATTCGTCGATTAATCCTGTGTCAGCCCCTGGCCTTGGACCTAGCTACCGATATCCTGAACAGTGCGTATATATATGCCATGGGATGAAACTAACCTCTATGGTAAACAACAGTTGTTCCCAATATTCTCCTGTGTAAGTACATCTAAAGGCATGTTAAGCACAACAGGCTAAGCATCAACCAAATATATCCGTGGTAGACAACATAATCGCCAAAAGATAGCTTCATGGCGAAGGTTTAAGCACCCTATTTAAGAAAAATAAGAAGTGGAAAGGTGTGTTAACTTCAACAGGCCTAACATTTAAAAACAAGCAAACATAGTCATTCAAACTGGTATTGTGCTGGTCTAAGTACACTAGTTATTGTTAAATCAATTGGAAAGGTGCGTTAAATACAATGTGCTTAACAACAACATAAACCGTTGAAATAAACAAGGCATAATGCAAACAACCAATATAGCAATATATATTGGACATGTTCTCACTACAAAAGGGGGTTCGAGAAAACAAATCATGGGATTCCCCCAGCGAAGAGGCACGGCAAAACAAATCATGTGTTTCCTCACTTGTCACTGATGGGCTCCTCCTCGTGGTGGCCACCGATGAGGTCTGGCATGGCAGCTAAGGATCCCAAGCCAGCGTCGTAGAACATGTCCTTCAAAAATGACAAAAGGGGCTCCATGGTGATGAAGGATGGCAAATTGTTCATAACGAGCCATTGGAGATCAGTGGCGGGGCCATCGATGAGATCGACGGTTGTCGTACCCAAGGGGTTGGGGTGGGCAACTTAACCTCTGACGTAGCCCGCATCAGTCCGTCGGTGTGGACTACCTCGATATCATAGCCGGCGTCCGCGAGATACCAGAATAATATTGCCCATTTATTGAAAGGTTACGGTCAGTCACCGTCGTCAGCTTCCTCGGTGGCCACCTTCTGATGTCGGGCAAAGAGGCAGCGGTAAACCTCTTCTAGGCCATTCACTCCTCGAGCTTCTTGGGAAAGGGGGCATTTCGCAGGCATCATCTAAGAAACTTAGGGCAGCGAGGCTATGTATATCGTTGGGTAACTTGCACGGGCAGACCAACAGAGGTTGATGATGCAGGCGCCTGCGGCCTATATAGGGTTTCGAGGGAGGGAGGGGTGGTGTGTGTTTGTGTGTGTGTGAGCAAGGGATTTGGGGTATGTGTGAGCGAAGGATTTGGGATGTTTGTGTGGAAGGGGGCAAAGGTGGTCTTTGAGGAAATGCCGTGTGTCGGGGAACGTTGCATGGAAAACAAACAAAAAATCTACGCACACGCAAGATCTATCCATGGAGATGCATTGCTATGAGAGGGGGAGAGCATTTTCATACCCTCGAAGATCGCTAAGTGGAAGCGTTTATCAATGTGGTTGACGTAGTCGTGCACCTGCACGATCTGTCCCGATCAAGTACCGAACATACGGCATCTCCGCGTTCAGCACACGTTCAGCTCGATGACATCCTCTCCTTCTTGATCCAGCAAGAGGGGCGAAGTAGTAGATGAGTTCCGACGGCACGACGAGTGGTGACGGTGGTGGTGAAGAACAATCTCCGCAGGGATGCACCAAGCACAACGGAAACTATGACGGAGGATAAACTAGAGGGGGCGGGGTTGCCGCCACACGGCTGGGTGAATCTTGTTGAGTTCCTGGTGCTAGCTCTGCTCCTCTATTTATATGTTGATCCTAAGGGTCATTTCTTGGAGAAAGAGCCTTCTCAAAGTCGGTTTAGCATGCAAGGCAAGAGTCCTTCTCGGACTCCAGGACCAGACGCCAGGGTCCCTGGCATCTGGCCCTCTGGCCTTCGCAAAACTCCTTTTGCACCTTCCTAAAGCCTCATGAGCTTTACCCCTTTGGCCCAAATAAAGTGTTCTCGTACCCGAACATTTCGGGAAACATTCGAAACCCCTTTCGGTGAAATCTGGAACCCTTCCGGAGATGAAACTCTATTATTCGACATATCAATCTTTACCTCCGGACTATTCCGGGGCTCATCGTCATGTCCGTGATCTCATCCAGGACTTCAAACAACATTCGGTCACCAACATACATAACACATATAATACTATATCGTCAACGAACGTTAAATGTGCGGACCATACGGGTTTGAGAATGATGTAGGCACGACCGAGACGCTTCTCCAGTCAATAGCCAATAGCGGGACCTAGATGCCCATATTGGTTCCTACATATTCTATGAAGATCTTTATTGGATGAACCTCTATGACAACATACATAGTTCCTTTTGTCCGTTAGTATGTTACTTGCTCAATATTCGATCGTCGGTATCTCCATACCTAGTTCAATCTCGTTACTGGCCAGTCTCTTAACTCATTCTGTAATACATCATCCTGTAACTAACGCTGTAGTCACTTTGCTTGCAAGCTAATAGTGATTATGTATTATCGAGAAGGCCCAGAGATACCTCTCCATCATACGGAGTGAGAAATCCCAGTCTCCAGTATCGATCCATGCCAACTCAACAAACACCTTCAGAGATACCTGTAGAGCACCTTTATGATCACCCAGTTATGTTGTGATGTTTGATGGCAAACAAGGCATTCCTTCGGAGTCTGGAGTTGCATGATCTCATGGTCAAAGAAACATGTATTTGACATTAAGAAAGCAGTAGCACTAAATTGAACGATCATATGCTATGCTAACGGTTGGGTCTTGTCCATCACATCATTCTCCTAATGATGTGATCCCGTTATCAAATGACAACTCATGTCTATGGTTAGGAACCTTAACCATCTTTGATCAACGATCTAGTCAAGTAGACTCTCACTAGGGACATGTATTTTAAGTTTCCGATCAATACAATTATAGCATGGATAATAAACATTTGCCATGAATAAGGAAATATAATAGCAACAACTTTATTATTGCCTCTAGACCATATTTCCATCAGTCTCCCACTTGCACCAGCATCAATAACCTAGTTTACATCACCCTGTGATGAACACCCATAGTTCACATCGCCATGTGACTAACACCCAAAGAGTTTACTTGAGTCAACAATCTAGTTCACATCGCCATGTGATTAACACCCAAGAGTTCTAAGGTGTGATCATGTTTTGCTTGTGAGAGAGGTTTTGGTCAATGGGTCTACGACATTCAGATCCGTGTGTACTATGCAAATATCTATGTCTATAATGCTCTCCGTAGAGCTACTCTAGCTAATTCCTCCTATGTTCAATACATATCCAAAGTTAGACTCAGAGTCATCCAGATCAGCGTCGATGCTAGAATCGACATGACCCTTTACAATGAGCTCTTCGTCACCTCCATAAACGAGAAACATAAACCCCCTATTACTCTCCTTCTTCTACCTCTCGTTCTCTCTCTTTGTTGCTCCTAACTAACTACACCACCTTCATTAATGCATCTCCTTTGTCTTTTCCTTCCCCCTCCACTAGCTGAACTTATCTTCTTTCCAAACTAGCTAGGTAGATCTAACATTTAGTGAAGTGACCTATGTGCCTCCCTAACTAGATCTAGACTTGTGAAGAAGTAAGCTTTGTCCACTTTTGGTCATTCCATAGGTGTCTGGCAACACCGATCGACATAATCATCACCGTGCTTGATCTAGAGATAGGTGATTAAAATTTTGTGCTTTTGCAAGAATGGAAATTTGTGTATGTGTGCGATATGACATAATCAGACGATATGATGGAAATTGTGTGTGTGGCATGAGTTGCCGCCAAATTGTGCTTGAGTTGCCTATGTTTTCCCGAAATGTCGATTTATTTCCGTTTCGGCGAATTTCAGGCAAACTCTATATGACCTATTTTTAGGAAAGATCATGCCGAAATTTTGTATGCCTTTTATGCATGCATGCATCTTTATAATCAATTTGATTTTTATTACCGTGCATGCTTTCATGATAGTCAAAGGAACAATGGTAGAATGGTGGTCGTGGTCGGCGGTGCAGGACATGAATGAAAATAACCGGAGAAAGATTATATGTCTGTGTCGAAGATGCAAAGGAGGGGTTTTGCTCGACCCCTATGAGGATGGTAGTGTGATGGCACACCTGCTTGTGACTGGTTTCATGGATGGCTATACTCAATGGATAATTGAAGATGATGATGACGACGCCGACGGGGCAGGCAATGACGACACGGGGCAAGACGAAGAGATGACCGATAATGGCGGCAGAGAAGGGGGCGGACATGGCCGCAGGCAAGAGGCTGGACATGGCGGCAGAGAACAGGCTAGACATGACGGCGGAGACGGGGCCGGACAAGGCGGCGGGGAAGAGGCCAGATATGGCAGCGGAGAAGAGGCCAGACATGACGGCGGAGAAGGGGCCGGACATGGCGGTGGAGGAAACATGGACTCCACGCCATGGACTTCATCGGTACTAAGTTCAATCATGCGGGACCCTCATGTTCAAGAACTACTTCACAAGGAGACGAGTATTGACAGAGCTGCTTCTAGAGAGGAGGCCAAGCTGCAGCAACTGGTGGTAGACTCGAACACTCCATTGTATGATGGTTGCGATCCCGAGGTGACCCGCTTGAATTTCATGCTCGAACTTCTGAAGACGAAGGCTAAAAACGAATGGACCGACACTAGCCTCGATGAGCTTCTCAAGTACCTAAAGGATGTTCTTCCCACGGGGAATCTATTTCCTACTAGTGTGGATGAGGCTAAGAAGATTGTGTGCCCACTTGATCTGTCGCACGTTAGATACCATGCATGCATCAACAATTGCATAATTTATCGGAAGGAGCATGCGGAAAAAACCAGCCGTCCGATGTGCAATGCTTCTCGATACAAGAAGGCCAGGAAGTAGTATCCCCAGAAAGTTGTATGTTACTTACCGATCACTCCCCGTCTGCAATGTTAATTTGTAGATCCCAAGGAAGCAAAGCTCATGCATTGGCACGCGGATAGGAAAAATCCCGACGATGGAGATAAGTTGAGACACCTCGTGCATGGAAGCCAGTGGAGAGCGTTCAACGCGAATATCGAGATTTCACATGTGATGCAAGGAACATCGTGCTTGGCGCGTGTACCGATGGCATGAATCTGTTTGACACATGGCCCGTGTTTGTATGGATGTACAACATCCCCCCTAGTTGTGCATGAAGTCGAAGTACATACATATGAGCATGCTGATTCAAGGGCCGAAACAATCGGGAAATAATATTAGTCTGTATCTGGGGCTACTTCAAGAGGATTTAGGCACGTTATGGGAAACACCGGCCAAGACATGGGACGCCAGCAAAGGTGAGTATTTCTATATGAGAGCCGTGTTGATCATGACGGTCCATGACTATCTCAGTTGCAGATATGTCGCAGGCCAGGTGTGCCATGGATATTGAGGATGCACGTGGCGCATGGATGATACGACGTCTCAGCCGTTAACATCAAGGAAAGATGGCGGGTCTGAGAAAATCGTGTACACGGGGCATCAAAGATGGCTCGAGAAGGATGACCCATGGATAAACCATGGAGATCTATTCAATGGTGAGGCTGAGCATCAAGGGCCTCCATGTAAGCGGAGCGGCGCCAAAATCAATGAGTTGTTGAAAAACTGGGAACAGTGCCCCACGCCGGGAAAGATGATGAAAAAGGCGTCGGAGCTGCTGTTGAAGGTATGGAAGACGAGGTATGTTTACCGGGACTTGGAGTACTGGCACATACTTGACACGCCTCATTGCCTTGATCAATGCATATATGTAAGAATGTCCTTGAGAGCTTGCTTGTGACACTGATGAACATGCCGAATAAGACCAAGGATGGGCCGAAGGAAAGAAAAGACTTGCAAGGTTTGAATATTAGGGCAGATCTGCACATGCCACCCCGTAAAAACTTGGAGGAGACAGAGACGGAGACAGAGGCGTGGGATAAAAAGGGCAAAAAAGTACAGGAAGAGGATTATTTCCCCCCTTCTTGCTTCACCTTAAGTTCGGCTGGGATTGATAAATTCTTAAAGTGCCTTACCAAAATCAAAGTTAGTTCCTGTTATTGTAGGAAGATAAGCAGATTTCTAGACACGAAGAAGAAAAAGTTCAGCGGGATGAAGTCCCATGACTTTCATGTGATGATGACGCATATACTACCTGTTGCCCTTAGAGGGATAATAGACGAGCACGTCCATGACATGCTTGTTGGTCTCTGCAACTTTTTCGACGTCATCTCTTGAAAGTCGATCAGTGTGAAGCAGCTCCGAAGGATACATGAAGAGATCGTTGTGATACTAAATGAACTTGAGATGTACTTCCTGCCCGTGTTCTTTGACGTCATGGTGAATCTGTGTGTCCATATTGTGGATGACATAATAGACCTAGGGCCATCATTCCTGCACAACATGATGCCATTCGAGAGGATGAATGGGATCATCAAATGATTCATTCATAAAATGTCCCGTCCGGATGGACGCATCGTCTGGGCTATGTGACACAAGAGTGCATCTATTTCTACGAGAATTATCTATATGGTGGAGACCTTCCTGGTGTTGGTTTGCCCGTTAATAAGCATGTTGGGAGGCTCGAAGGAGAAGGTCACTCCAACGGTCGCAAGGTACTGCATGTGGCCTACTCAGATCGACGCAACGACTTTGACAGAGCAAACTTAGTAGTGCTACAACACCTAGACGAGGTAGATCCTTTCGTGACACTGCAAAAAGAAACCATCCCGAAGAAGTATCGTAACGGAGAGCACAACTCCACTTTCCTGTCTTGGTTCAAAGAGCATATTCTTTCTAATCCCCCGGAAGAGGGCTCTAAGGACGGATTACTCATATACGCCTTTTAGCACATGCCCCCACTCTCAACCTCGTGACCAGTCAGGCATACAATATCAATGGATACATGTTCTACAAGGAGGCCAAAGATATGAATAGTGATTTTCAGAACTCACGGGTGACGATGAATTGCATGATTGGCAGCGACAATAGCGCAACTGAGAGATTTTATGGAAAGGTTGAGGAGATCTGGGAGCTTGAGTACTCTGGATTTCACAATGCAACGATGTTCCTTGTCAGATGGGCTAAGAATGTCGAAAGAGAAAACCGGTATTTCACTACCATGACTATACCCGACACCAAGAGTGCTACCGTGAATGCCATCGCAAAAAACGAGCCATGGTACATGCTAAGCACGTGACACAATGTTTCTTCATAACCGGCCCAAGCAATCCCATCCGTGTTGTTGTGAGGAGAGGCAAAAGTAACACCATTGGAATGGATGGAGTCGCCAAGGAGGAAGACTGCGACCAGTACGACAAACCGATGAGGGAAGATGACGATTTCGATCAGTTATACGTCAAAAGAAGAATTAATACTACATTATCTAAGAAATATCATACCCCATGGAAAAGGAAAAGTCACAATGAGGGGCTCAATTATTCGTCAACTAATAAGAAGGGAAAGAAGCTCACTCAAAAATGAAAATGCCAACGCTGAGAAACCGTTAACGGTCAAATAATGTAATATATATGTTCCTATTTTGTGTGGACACTTAACCGTTATGCATGGGTCAAATGATGTAATATATATGTTCCAATTTCGTATACAAACTTAACCATCAAATGATGCAATATATATTGCCTTAGTTATATACATATATTCTATCGCCTTCCCTTCGTTCCTGCTCTCAGAAAAAAAAGGAAAAGAAAAGAAAAGAAAATAAATAAAATAGAAGAAACAAACTGGAAAAGAAAAGAAGAGCAGTAGCTCTGGTTGAAAAAAGGGCTATAGTTACCAGAATAGTAGTAGCGCTTTTACAAAAATTGAGCTATTGCTTCCAGAATAGTAGTAGCGTGTTTCCCTAAAAACGTGTTATATGTACTTAGACAGCAGTAGCGCTTCTCATTGAAACACGCTATAGCTACCTTATCTATAGCGCGTTTCTACTGCTATCTTGACGTAAACCCCGCGCGGACTTCCGCCTCTTCTTCTTTCCTCCATCCCATTCCCCCCATTCGATACCTCTCCTCTGATGCTGCCGTCGCCCTCCGATGCCACTGTCAACCGTATTCTTCCCTCGCCGCGTGCTACTTCTCGAGCTTGCATTGTTTTCCTCGAAGAGGAAAGGGTGATGCAGCACAGTAGCATAAGTATTTCCCTCAGTTTTTGAGAACCAAGGTATCATTCCAGTAGGAGACCACACACGAGTCCATCGTACCTACACAAACAAATAAGAACCTTGCAACCAACGCGATAAAGGGGTTGTCAATCCCTTCACGGCCACTTGCAAAAGTGAGATCTGATAGAGATGATAAGATAATATTTTTGGTATTTTTGATATAGGGATTAAAAGTAAAGATTGCAAAACAAAATTAAAGTAAAGATAAATAGTTGATGGAAGATTAATATGATGAAGATAGACCCGGGGGCCATAGGTTTCACTAGTGGCTTCTCTCAAGATAGCAGATTTCTATGGTGGGTAACCGAATTACTGTCGAGCAAATGATAGAAAAGCGCATAGTTATGAGAATATCTAGGCATGATCATTGTATATAGGCATTATGTCCGTGACAACTAGACCGAAATGATTCTGCATCTACTACTATTACTCCACACATCGACCGCTATCCAGCATGCATCTAGAGTATTAAGTTCATAAGAATAGAGTAACACCTTAAGCAAGGTGACATGATGTAGAGGGATAAACTCAAGCAATATGATATAAACCCCATCTTTTTATCCTCGATGGCAACAATACAATACGTGCCTTGCTGCCCATGCTGTCACTAGGAAAGGACACCGCAAGATTGAACCCAAAGCCAAGCTGTTCTCCCGTTGCAAGAACTACCGATCTAGTAGGCCAAACCAAACCGATAATTCGAAGAGACTTGCAAAGATATTTAAATCATGCATCAAAGATTTCAGAAAAGAATCCAATATTGTTCATAGATAATCTTGATCATAAACCCACAAATCATCGGATCTCGACAAACACACTGCAAAAAGAATTACATCGAATAGATCTCCACGAAGATCGAGGAGAACTTTGTATTGAGATCCAAAGAGAGAGAAGAAGCCATCTAGCTAATAACTATGGACCCGAAGGTCTGTGGTAAACTACTCACAACTCATTGGAGAGGCTATGGTGTTGACGGAGATGCCGTTTGTGATCGATTCCCCCTCCGGTGGAGCCCCGGAACAAGCCCCAAGATGGGATCTCACGGGTACAGACGGTTGCAGCGGTGGAATTAGGGTTTCGTGGTGCTCCCAGATGGTTTCAGGGTACGAAAGTATATATAGGAGGAAGAGGCACGTCAGGGGAGCCACGAGGAGCCCACGAGGGTGGGGGCACACCTACCCCCCTGGGCAGGCCCCCTTCCCTCGTTGCTGCCTCGTTCGCTTCCTGTCGTGTACTCCAAGTCTTCTGTGTTGATATTGCTCCAAAAATGACTCTCCCGAAGGTTTCGTTCCGTTTGGACTCCGTTTGATATTCCTTTTCTGTGAACCACTTAAATAGGCAAAAACAACAATTTGCACTGGGCCTTGGGTTAGTAGGTTAGTCCCAAAAATAATATAAAAGTGTATAATAAATCCCATTAAATATCCAAAACAGATAATATAATAACATGGAACAATAAAAAATTATAGATACGTTGGAGACGTATCAAGCATCCCCAAGCTTAATTCCTACTCGTCCTCGAGTAGGTAAATGATAAAAACAGAATTTTAGATGTGGAATGCTACCCAACATAATTCTCGATGTAGTTTTCTTTATTGTGGCATGAATGTTCAGATCCGAAAGATTCAAGACAAAATTTTAATATTGACATAAGAATAATAATACTTCAAGCATACTAACAAAGCAATCATGTCTTCTCAAAATAACATGGCCAAAGAAAGTTCATCCCTACAAAATCATATAGTTTGGCTATGTTCCATCTTCGTCACACAAAATGCTCAAATCATGCACAACCCCGGTTTTAGCCAAGCAATTGTTTCATACTTAATTTTTTTCAAACTTTTTCAACTTTTACTCAATACACGAGCGTGAGCCATGGATATATCACCATAGGTGGAATTGAATGGTGGTTGTGGAGAAGACAAAAAGAGGAAGATGGTCTCACATCAACTAGGCGTATCAATGGGCTATGGAGATGCCCATCAATAGATATCAATGTGAGTGAGTAGGGATTGCCATACAACGGATGCACTAGAGCTATAAATGTATGAAAGCTCAACAAAAGAAACTAAGTGGGTGTGCATCCAACTTGCTTGCTCACGAAGACCTAGGGCATTTGAGGAAGCCCATCATTGGAATATACAAGCCAAGTTCTATAATGAAAATTCCCACTAGTATATGAAAGTGACAAAACAAGAGACTCTCTATCATGAAGACCATGGTGCTACTTTGAAGCACAAGTGTGGAAAAAGATAGTAGCATTGTTCCTTTTTTTTCTTTTCTTTTTTTCTTTTTTTTTTCTCTTTTTCTTTTTTTCTTTTTTTGGGCCTTTCCTTTTTTCTTCGGTGTTTCTTCTTTTTTTTCTTTGGGACAAAGCTCTAATAATGAAGATCATCACACTTTTATTTACTTACAACTCGATATTACAACTCTCTACTAGAAAAAGTATGACTCTATATGAATGCCTCCAGCGGTGTACCGGGATGTGCACTGAATCAAGAGTGACATGTATGAAAAAATATGCATGGTGGCCTAGCCACAAATACGATGTCAACTACATGATCATGCATGGCAATATGACAATGATGAAGCATGTCATATGAACGGAACGGTGGAAGGTTGCATGGAAATATATCTCGTAATGGCTATGGAAATGCCATGATAGGTAGGTATGGTGGCTATTTTGAGGAAGGTATATGGTGGGTGTATGGTACCGACGAAAGTTGCGCGGTACAAGAGAGGCTAGCAATGGTGGAAGGGTGAGAGTGCGCATAATCCATAGACTCAACATTAGTCATAAAGAACTCACATACTTATTGCAAAAATCTACAAGTCATCAAAACAAAGTACTACACGCATGCTCCTAGGGGAAGGGTTGTTAGGAGTTAACCATCGCGCGATCCCGACCTCCACACAAAGGATGACACTCAATGAAATACCTCATGCTTCAAATTTGTCACACAACGGTTACCATACGTGCATGCTACGGGACTTGCAAACCTCAACACAAGTATTCCTCAAATTCACAACTACTCTACTAGCATGACTCTAATATCACCATCCTCATATTTCAAAACAATCATCAAGTATCAAACTTCTCATAATATTCAATGCACTTTATATGAACGTTTTTACTATACCCATCTTGGATGCCTATCATATTAGGACTAATTTTATAACCAAAGCACATTACCATGCTGTTCTAAAAGACTCCAAAAAAATATAAGTGAAGCATTAGAGATCAATAATTTCTACAAAATAAAACCACCACCGTGCTCTAAAAAGATATAAGTGAAGCACTAGAGCAAAACTATCTAGCTCAAAAGATATAAGTGAAGCATATAGAGTATTCTAATAAATTCTGATTCATGTGTATCTCTCTCAAAAGGTATGTCCAGCAAGGTTGATTGTGGTAAACTAAAAAACAAAGACGCAAATCATACATGACACTCCAAGAAAAACACATATCATGTGGTGAATAAAAATATAGTCTCAAGTAAAGTTACCGATAGACGAAGACGAAAGAGGGGATGCGTTCCCAGGGCATCCCCAAGCTTAGGATTTTGGTTGTCCTTGAATTTACCTTGGGGTGCCTTGGGCATGACCAAGCTTAGGCTCTTGCCACTCTTTGTTCCATAATCCATCAGATCCTTACCCAAAAACTTGAAAACTTCACAACACAAAACTTAGCAAAAATCTCGTGAGCTCCGTTAGTATAAGAAAACAAACCACCACTTTATGGTACTATAATGAACTCATTCTTTTATTATATTGGCGTTAAAGCTAATGTATTCCAACTTCTCTATGATTCATACCCCCCGATACTACTCATAGATTTATCAAAATAAGCAAACAACACACAAAAAACAGAATCTATCAAAAACAGAACAGTCTGTAGAAATCTGTAACTTTCGAATACTTCAGTAACTCTTAAAAATTGAAATAAATTGGTGGACGTGAGGAATTTGTCTATTAATCATATGCAAGAGGAATCAACTTAAAAGCACTCTCCAGTAAAAAATGGTAGCTAATCTCGTTAGCGCTAAAGTTTCTGTTTTTTACAGCATGATCGCATAAACTTCACCCAAGTCTTCCCAAAGGTTCTACTTGGCACAAACACTAATTAAAACACAAAACCACATCTAACCAGAAGCTAGATGAATTATTTATTGCTGAACATAATCAAAAACAAAGAAAATAAAATTGGGTTGCCTCCCAACAAGCGCTATCGTTCAACGCCCCTAGCTAGGCATGATATAAGAATAGATCTAGGTATTGCCATCTTTGGTAGGCAATCCATAAGTGGCTCTCATAATAGATTCATAAGGTAATTTGATTTTCTTTCTCGGAAAGTGTTCCATGCCTTTCCTTAACGGAAATTGGAATCTAATATTTCCTTCCTTCATATCAATAATTGCACCAATCGTTCTAAGGAAAGGTCTACCAAGAATAATAGGACATATAGGATTGCAATCTATATAAAGAACGATGAAATCTATGGGAAAATAATTCCTATTTGCAACAATAAGAACATCATTAATCCTTCCCATAGGTTTCTTAATGGTAGAATCCGGAAGATGCAAATTTAAAGAGCAATCATCAAGTTCATGGAAACCTAACATATCACACAAAGTTTTTGGAATTGTGGAAACACTTGCACCCAAATCACACAAAGCATAGCATTCGTGATCTTTAATCTTGATTTTAATAGTAGGTTCCCACTCATCATAAAGTTTTCTAGGGATAGAAACTTCTAAATCAAGTTTTTTCTTCATAAGATTGTATTAAAGCATCAACTATGTGTTTGGTAAAAGCTTTATTTTGACTATAAGCATGCGGAGAATTTAGCACGGATTGCAAAAGGAAATACAATCTATTAAAGATCAAATATCATAATTAAATCCCTTGAAATCCAAAATAGTGGGTTCATTACTATGTAAAGTTTTGACCTCTTCAATCCCACTTTTAATTGTTTTAGCATCAAGATCTAAAAACTCCGAATCAATGGGACGCCTTTTAACTAAAGTAGACTCATCTCCAGTACCATCTTTATCAAGATTCATACTAGAAAACAAGAATTTAATAGGAGACACATCAATCACTTTCATATCTTCATCTTTATTATCATGCAAACTAGCAGAACACGCTTTCACAAAGCAATCTCTTTTAGCACGCATCCTAGCGGTTCTTTCTTTGCACTCATCAATGGAAATTCTCATGGATTTGAGAGACTCATCGATATCATGCATAGGTGGAATAGATCTATGTTTCAAAGAATCAACATCAAGAGAAATTCTATCCACGTTCCTACCAACTCATCAATCTTAAGCAATTTTTTTCAAGCAAAACATTGAAATTCTTTTGTGAATTCATAAATTCTTTAACACTAGTCTCAAATTTAGAGGGCATCTTATTAAAATTTCCATAAGATCTGTTGTAGGAATTACTATAATTATTAGAGGAATTACTAGGGAAAGGCCTAGAATTAAAGTTTCCTCTGTATGCATTGTTACCAAAATTATTCCTACCAACAAAGTGCACATCTAAAGATTCATTATTATTCTCAATCAACATGGACAAAGGCATATCATTAGGATCAGAAGAAGCACTCTTAGTAGCAAATAATTTCATAAGTTCATCCATCTTTCCACTCAAAACACTAATCTCTTCAATAGCATGTACTTTTTTACTAGTAGATCTTTTGGTGTGCCATTGAGAGTAATTAACCATAATATTATCAAAGAGTTTAGTAGCTTCTCCTAAAATCCTAGATAATAATGGTATTGGAGAAGTCACACAATTTGGTATTGTCTTGAGCCATAGTGACGAACAAGCAATCCAACACACAAGCAAACAAGAAGCAAGCGAAGAGAGATGAACAGAAAAAGAAGGGCGAATAAAACGACAAAGGTGAAGTGGAGGAGAGAAGACGAGAGGCAAATGGCAAATAATGTAATGCGAGGGATAAGTGTTTGTGATGGGTACTTGGTATATGGCTATTGCGTAGATCTCCCCGGCAACGGCGCCAGGATATCTTCTTGCTACTTCTCGAGCTTGCGTTGTTTTCCCTCGAAGAGGAAAGGGTGATGCAGCACAGTAGCGTAAGTATTTCCCTCAGTTTTTGAGAACCAAGGTATCATTCCAGTAGGAGACCACACACGAGTCCATCGTACCTACACAAACAAATAAGAACCTTGCAACCAACGAGATAAAGGGGTTGTCAATCCCTTCACGGCCACTTGCAAAAGTGAGATCTGATAGAGATGATAAGATAATATTTTTGGTATTTTTGATATAGAGATTAAAAGTAAAGATTGCAAAACAAAAGTAAAGTAAATATAAATAGTTGATGGAAGATTAATTTGATGAAGATAGACCCGAGGCCATAGGTTTCACTAGTGGCTTCTCTCAAGATAGCAGATTTCTATCGTGGGGAACAAATTACTGTCGAGCAATTGATAGAAAAGCGCATAGTTATGAGAATATCTAGGCATGATCATTGTATATAGGCATCACGTCCGTGACAAGTAGACCGAAACGATTCTGCATCTACTACTATTACTCCACACATCGACCGCTATCCAGCATGCATCTAGAGTATTAAGTTCATAAGAACAGAGTAATGCCTTAAGCAAGTTGAAATGATGTAGAGGAATAAACTCAAGCAATATGATATAAACCCCATCTTTTTTATCCTCGATGGCAACAAGACAATACGTGCCTTGCTGCCCCTGCTGTCACTGGGAAAGGACACCACAAGATTGAACCCAAAGCCTAGCACTTGTCCCATTGCAAGAACTACCGATCTAGTAGGCCAAACCAAACCGATAATTCAAAGAGACTTGCAAAGATATTTAAATCATGCATAAAAGATTTCAGAAAAGAATCCAATATTGTTCATAGATAATCTTGATCATAACCCACAATTCATCGGATCTCGATAAACACACCGCAAAAAGAATTACATCGAATAGATCTCCACGAAGATCAAGGAGAACTTTGTATTGAGATCCAAAGAGAGAGAAGAAGCCATCTAGATACTAACTATGGACCCAAAGGTCTGTGATAAACTAATCACAACTTATCAGAGAGGCTATGGTGTTGATGTAGAAGCCCTCCGTGATCGATTCCCCTCCGGTGGAGCTCCGGAACATGCCCCAAGATGGGATCTCACGGGTACAGAAGGTTGCGGCGATGGAATTAGGGTTTCGTGGTGCTCCCCGATGGTTTCAGGGTACGTTGGTATATATAGGAGGAATAGGCATGTCAGGGGAGCCACGAGGGGCCCACGAGGGTGGGGGGCGCGTCTATTCCCCCTGGGCGTGCCCCCTGCCCTCGTGGCCGCCTCGTTCGCTTCCTGGTGGGTACTCCATGTCTTCTGTGTTGATATTGTTCCAAAAATAACTCTCCCGAATGTTTGATTCCGTTCGGACTCCATTTGGTATTCCTTTTTTGCGAAACACTGAAATAGGCAAAAAACAACAATTTGCACTAGGCCTTGGGTTAGTAGGTTAGTCCCAAAAATAATATAAAAGTGTATAATAAAGCCCATTAAACATCCAAAACAGATAATATAACAGCATGGAACAATAAAAAATTATAGATACGTTGGAGACGTATCACCGCGCCCCTGCCATGAGCGTCGCCGGAGCCCTGCCCTCACCCACACCGGAGTCTCTGCCTCCTCCTCCTTGACCTCGCAGGAGCCCTGCCCTCGCCCTAGCCGGAGTGGCCGTCTCCCCCAACCCCACCTCATCTCCGACACGCCTCGGTGCCACCGTCTCCCCCTCGTCGCCACCGGAGCCCGTGCCCTCTGTAAGCCCTCTCCCCTCCACTCTTCTCTGCTCTCCGCTCTCTGCTCTCTCTCTCTCTCTTAGTATGAACCCTAGCTATTTAGTGCTAGTTAGTATGAACCCTAGGCTATTTTTTGTGCTAGTTAGTTAATAAGAATTAGTATGAACCCTAGTTAATTATATAGTATGAATCCTAGTTAAAAAGAACCTACGACAGATTAGTGGCTATTTTTAGTGGTAGTTTGTATGAACCCTAGGTTTCAAACTATTTCTATTTTTAAAGCATTTGTTGCTATTGAAAAAAAACAGAATTAGCATGAACCCTATAGTTAATTAGTTTGTATGAACCCTAGTAAAAAAACATAATTAGTATGGGTTAAATGAATTCTAGGTATTTTAGGTGATTTAGGTGTAGTTAGATGTCGGGGTTTTGGTGCGACATATGCCAAAGGATGGCTTATCATCCATGGGGACAATAGAACGTCGCTGGGCCCTGGAAGCGGGGTAAGGCGATACTTAGGACACCTACGAATCTTACCCAGGTTCGGGGCTCTCCGTGGAGATAACACACCTACTCCTGCTCTGCGAAGACTCCGCTCACAACTAATGTCAATATGTTTGCTATAAGGTTGCTCCTAGAGCTGTGTCGTCTAGGGGAGGAAGAAGGGCAAGGCTAGCTCTCTACCTCCGCTCTAGGGAATGGGAATGGTCGCTAGGGTTTCTCCCTATCTCTCTTTGTGTCTCTCTTCAACTTCTTCTTAGGGTCCAACCCCTCCATACGGAGGACCCTGGGGGGTTTATATAGGCCTACCCCCCAGGGGTACAACGGTAATTTGGGCGGAATGGCCCCCAGCTGTCAGCGTCTTTGGGTGCCGGCCTTCTCGCATGTTTGCTGGGGCCCGCCGTCTGTGGGCCCTCGTGATTGCTTTTCACCGTGGGCGATCTTCTGCTGATGGCAGCATCGTCAGGAGAGGAATGGCTACAGTGCCGCCGCCCCCTGCCGTACGCTGCCGCCACGTCCTGTCTTGTCGTCTTGATGGGGTTCATACTCCTAGGGCACGGTTAGACGTCTGCTACCAGGCGGCCCATCCCCCAGGCCGCCTGCCAGGCGCCGCTTGCTTCTTGTTCACCCACTGGCAGGTGGGGCTGGCCGCCTGCTGGCTTTGCCGCCTGTGGGTAGTGGGATGATGGCTTCCTCTGACCGGGGCTAGGTCGCTGGCAACATGGCGACAGCGATACACCGCTTAAGGAGCGTGCGTAAGATACACCCTCACTTTAGCCACGCCCTCATGGATTCTCTAAGGACATGTTCAACTGTAGCCATGCCTTAGCCTTGTCATGGTTCCCCAGCACGCGTCCCGAGGGGGAGGCGTGGGGCCGTCTTCTGGATGCTGGCCATGAGGCTGCCGCCTGTCCAGGCCCCCGCCGCCTACTGGTAGCCGCCTGCTCGGCGTTGCTGCCCCAGGAGGCGGCCTGATGAGCAGGCGGCCGGGGGGTGACAGGCGGCCCCCAGTTGTCTTGAAATACCATGTGTGGTCGATGAGGACACCCGTGGTCAATATCTCCGACATTAACAGAACCCTAGTTATATAGAATTGATTAACCCTAGGTGAATTAGTATGAACCCTAGGACAAATTAGGCATTTTCTTCAAGTTCTATATTTTTATTGCTGATATATGCAAATGTGAAGTGGACATGTGATATGAGGACATGTCATAGTTGGACATGTGATGTTGAGACATGTCATATTTGGAAAGTGCTGATTATGTGCAGGGTAAATGATCAGAGTGGCCTATGTTTCGCCCCATGTTGATTCATTTCCATTCCGGTGAATTTTAGGCGCTCGATATGTCCACTTTTTAGCAAAGGTCATGCCGAAATTTCCTGTGAATTTTGGCATGACTTGTGCTAGAAAGTAGGCATACCGAGTGCCAGGATTTGCTGCGACAGGAATGAAATGGCATTCCGGCAAACCATAGACCCTTTTTTATGTCATTTCTCATTTTATTATAGTTTAAGAATTGAACGAGGAGACTTAATCGTAGGAAACATGTCAAAAAACGAAGAAACTAGGCCTTCTGACCACGATGCAGATGAGATGGATTATGACGGTGAACAACAATACCTCGACTTTTTGTCTGCTAAGCAGAGGCAAGGTTAACAAGGCGGCCTCGATGATGGTACCGATGCCGACATCAACATTGACAGCGCCAGCACCGATGGCGGCGCCGAGATCGGCGGGGAAGGTACCGACGCCGAAGCCGCTACCGAAAAGAAGAAGCAGAAGAACCAGATGATTTGAAAACCTAACAAACTCGACATCAGATGACTCGTGATCACAAAGATGGCCCTGGCAAGTTTGAGCCATTAGAGACGGAAGAACCTTGCAAGTGCTACGGGAACCAAGTCGGATGCATCCTATGGGATTGCACGAGCATCAACGACGATGACTTAAGGGGTAAATAACATCTGAGGCAGTTGCTCTTGACGAAGTTGCATAAGAGATTCAAGTTCCCCGACTGTGATGACGACATAGAACATCGGTGGGATGATCCCTAGATGGAAAAGATTAACAATCATGCCATGGGCATGTTCAACAATGATTTGGCCTCTTGGAAAGGGAGGGTGAAACAAGCTATTGAGGCCGAGGAACCCCTATCCAAGATTCTGGAGGAGAATCCGACACTTATGGAAGAGGAGTTCCAAAAGTTCAAGGACACTTGCGCTATCGGGGCAGCCAAGGCTAAGGCTACAAAATTCAATAGCCTTCATCAAAGGAACACAGGGAACCAACGCCTCGGAAGCCGTGGCTACCTTGGCAAAAGGCCCATCCGAGATAAGGATGATGAGGAACATGATGTCGAGGGTCTCCCAGACCCCTTCGCGAAGTTCACCAACCCCTTGGAGCGGGACTTCATCAGGGCCCTCTATAAGCGGGACAAGGAAAAGAAGAATTTTTACCCGGACCCGATCATGAGGAAATTGATTAGAATACTCGTAATTAATATTTTACCACCTTACATTTAGCTTCCGATCAAGTCGACTACAAATTTGTAAACAGTTCACGTTCCTTCTGCAGGACAAGCAACACAAGCTTGCAACTGAAAGCCAGTCTTCATTGATGAGGCCCAAGTGGGACACCCCTCTCAACTGCGCCTTGAGCGAACTTAAGGGACTCCCTTTGGACCAGCGGCCACAACATGGATGTGTGCACGGCGCTAGAGATAGCGCCACATGGAATGTCTTTTACAATGAGGGCTCGAAGGCTAAGAAGCAAAAAAGAAGTTTAGTCAGGCGGACATCGACGAGAAGGTGAAGCTTGCGTTCGAGAAAAAAGCAGCTGAGGACGCGAAAAAGGAGCTGAGGATAGAAATGAGTTGCTACAGCAGGCAGTCGCTGCAGCTGTAGATGCCTGCAAAAATGATTTTGCTACTAACTTGATCCCGACTATCATCAACTGAACAAAGGAAAATCCAGACAAGACGGTAGATGATATCCCCATGCCTTCGTCGGGAGCAACTCGGTGAACAACACAACCGCTCCATCAACTACTCACACAACCACGCCTGCTCCCGCACCCACTCATAGCAGCCCATCCTCAGTCTCTGGTGTGCTAGGCGGGCCTTCCTCTTTGGCTGAGCTCGACGCCCTAACGGTAATTACATGTCGCACCCACGTATATCTAGAATATTCCATTTTCGTTGCCTTTCAGATGTTTTAGGCCGCAGACATGTGTTTGTAGGCCGACAAAACCCCATGCACTGTATTCTACTTGATCAAAGGCCGAAGGTGGACTTGGGAAAGGCGGTGATAATGAAGTCCTTGGAAATTCTATTCCTTGCTCCTGTTTTGAATAAAGAGGCTGTAAAGTCATCATCTGTTAATCTTCAGCCCAAACAGAAAAATCCTCATGTTACAAGGTAGAAATTCAAGGCTGATGATTTCTTTGTTGAGCATCATTTCTTCACGGATTTCAAACCATATGACGCAGCAAGACATCGACGCAAGAGGTTCTGGACATCGAGCCAGATGAACTTCTATTCCTCGCTCCTGTTTGACAAAGACAAGGTATTTGAACACAATCAAATTCCTCATATTGACAGGGAGTCTATCCCTTGCTTCCAGCCTGTCCTGAATGTTCTTCACGAAGCTGGACTTGTGATTTTCTGCGCTGACATCTGCGATTGGAATGAAGAACTCATTCTTCAATTCTACACCACTCTTCACCCCACTGGTAATGTGGCTGATGTGAACTCATGGGTACTTGACTGAATGACTGAGAACACGCACTACAAAGCACCGGCCTCAGAATTGCTTCATGCCATAGCAGTCAGTCTTCCTGCTGGAGGCGCGAGATTGATCTATGATGAACCTCAATTTCCAAGTCATTTGATGAAATTGCTGATGAAGCCTTTGAAGGTTGGCCAACCTCCAAGAACCTCCTTCCTTGTGAAGGATTTGCTTTATGTGCTTTGACAATCTACCGCATTCTGACCAAAATCCTCAGCCTAATCAAAGGCCACAACTCTGAAAAAAGACGATGTTGGCATCATGAAGAATCTGCTGTTCAATATCATGCATGGGATTCCCATCAACTATCACGATTTCTTCATGAGGACTTTGGCAAATGTTGCACTGTCACCGTTTGAGTTGAAGCCTTATACCCCTTGGATTATAAAATTCATCAGAACAAGGTCTTCAATCAACTACAAGGCAGATTGTCAGAATCATCTCATCCATTTTCCACCCATTGAAGTGCTCAAATGGACTATTTCCTCAGTTGATAGAAAGGGCAAAGCTGCTATTATTGATGAAGGTACTCGTCCATTGGATGGTCAGATTCGCAAAGCTGCATCCTATTCCACTAATGATGACTCTGCAACCCAAGATTCTGCCGCAAAAGCTTCAAAGCAAATTCCTCAAGCCACTCTTCCATGTGTGATGACTAATCGCGAGCTTCTCCTAAGTCTTCATCAGGAGGTCGATCACAATCACAAGTGGGTCAAGCGTTAGTTTGCTTCAATTCTTCAAAATATGACTGTCACACAAAACTCCGTGAAGAAGAATCACTACTAAGCGCATGAAATATTTGACCACACTTGGGCCATTGTTTCACACCTCTACAGTGTTGAAGAACTCAAGAACATGGACTTTCAACAGGACTTTGACTGGTCTCAACTACCTTCGAAGAAATTAAAGAAGGTCAAAGTTCCTAAGCTGGTTACAAGTTCATTTTCTTCATCGCGTGAGGCGGATGAAGCTGAAGATTTGGACGACACTGCGACAGGCCCTACTATAATGGACGACCCCAACAACGTTGGCGGTCCTCCATCGACTTCTTGATGATATTTTGCATGGGCGTTAATCCTCATTTTTCGTCCCGTTTGGTCATTTGATGACAAAGGGGGACAAATTTGAGTTAGTCTTCAAGCTGGTCTTATATTTGGGTTATATTTTCTTAAAGTTACAACTCTTGCTCTTCTGAGTTGTTTGCTCTGATGAGTTGTAAACTTAAGTCCTGTGGTGGTCCGACATTTTTTGAGCTACTTTCTGCTTGCTCATTTCCTCAAGTACCTTAATGCACGCATGCTGAATTTTGTCAGACACCATATTTCATCATGCATTTCAAATTCTTCAAATCATATGTTAAATGAGTGTATGAGTTACAAGATATAGGGGGGGATCTCCATGATATTATTCTACAATGTGCATTTGCTACTCAAGAAAAATCCTCAAATATGCACATCTTCAGGGAGAGTTCTTCTATGTCTTGCAATCAAATTCCTCAATATCAGTAGTTACACTTCATATTTTTATCCCCGTTAAAAACTTAACCTATTTGTCATCAATCACCAAAAAGGGGGAGATTGTAAGTGCGTCTAGTGCCCCTTAGTGTTTTTGGTTTATTGAAGACTTATAGGTTAAGGGACTAAAGTGTTTGTGAGTGTACACAGGTTCTATAATTCTATGACAAGTTTGATATTTACGAAGAAAGTCGACCCCTAAAAATGTATGTCTTCAGTTGAAAACTTTGGTTTTCTTGAAGACTTTGAAAATGAGGAAATTGGTGTGACCTTGAAGACTTGGATATTAATGCGAGGATTATGAAGCACGAAGACTTTTGTTTTCGTAGTTTCATTTTCTCTTTCTTGAGTCATAGGAAACACCGCACTGTTGAAGGGGGTTGAGGTAAAACTAAGGAAAAACTTTCCAAGTGATGCTCATCTCAAAGCCTACACTACCCAATCCTTTCGAGTGAAGCCATTGGAAATGTCATACTGTTCAGTCAATTTCTTCAGTGATGGAGACGAATATCTTCTGGTCCGTGAGGAATTTGATCTGACTGAGGAGTTAGGAATTCACAAGTGCGGATTGCCTACAACTCAGGAACATGATAGCCCTGAGGAATTTGAGAGCTCAAATTTTCAACTGTTGCTGTGCTATGCGCCAGCTGTCCCAGAATATCCTATCCACATTATTGAAGGGAATTCATGTCTTATAATGTTGGGCTGCTCCCTAGGTTGTAAATAGCCGCCCCCTCAACCACTAGCTGGTTGGCAGCTCTAAGAGAAACTGACACTTTTCATTTAGAGCAACCCATCCTCCGAGGACATTGAGCGAAAATCATCAAGTGAGGAAAAACCCAAAACCCCAACACCTGAAACCCAAAGTGATTGAGCATCACTGAAGAGAGTGTTCCTGTGTGGAACCGACTGTAATGCCCAGGATGCGACTATATCTCCTATGTGTCGAGACACTACTTAGAGACATAAGCGCATTCTGGAATGATCACAAGCGTGGTATCTTTGCACAGTTCATGTAAAAGAACAGGGATGAAAGAGTAAAATAGTTGGCTTACACTCACCACGTCACACAATGAATACAACAACATACATTCATCCAAATAACATAAGGTCCAACTACGGACCAAATCCAAACGAGTAAAGATACCACAAACACAAGTCCTGATCGCCCCTAGTAGGAACCACTACTAACCGTCGGGATATGTAATATAGAAACGACCACGCTCTTCATCGAACACTCAGTGAAGTTCTGATCCATCTCCTGTATCGTTCTCGGCTATACTTGCATCTGGTGTGTGTTTTAATCTGTGAGTCACAAGGACTTAGCAAACCCATTCCCGGGTATCAAAACTAACAAAGCCTTTAGGTGTGGAGAGGTAATAAAGTGTTTGCAACAAGCACTAAGCAACTAGCTTACGAGTTCAGAGCGAGAGGAGAATATGTGCCAACGATCGCCAAGTTGATCAATAAGTGATCCTAGCTACTCACGTTCATGCATAACCCCCACCGTGTTCACTTTCCGAAACCCCTTCGAAAGAGACCATCACGGTACTCACACATGTAGTGTATTCTTAAGGATTTGGTGTCAAGTTATCTACAACCGGATATTAACAAATTCCCATCTGCCACATAACCGCGGGCACGGCTTTCGAAAGTTCATAACCCCGCAGGGGTGTCCCAACTTAGCCCATCACAAGCTCACGATCCGCGAAGTCGCAACTCCATATTGGGAAGACCCAAGTATTCACGGAATCCCGTGCTAAAGATATTTCGACAAAGGTAAAACTAATCCAGCAAGACCTCCCGACGTGCCGACACCCTGATAGTAGTCTTGCGTATCTCGTCTCAGGCCACGACCGGATGGGAAAAGCTACGGTAGAACCAGAACCTTGAGTTGCCTCAAGTCGGCCCCGCAGGCTGCCCAGTTTGGGCCAACACTCATGAGGAGCATTGGCCCGGGGGTTGATTAAGAACTTGGGTTTATAACTCCCTATGCAAGTTTTTTAGTTGTTAGGCAAATGTAGTACCAAAGTTGGGTCTTTCTCGAAAAGCTTTAAGAAGATCGAATTATCAAGGGGGACCCATAAACCCCAACCGTGTTAGGAACACCTAATCAAGGAACATAACACTGGTTTATCGGGTCCTAAGGTGGCATGAGTGGAACAAAACACCAAGCAGAATGCCAAGCCTTCCTCCCATTACCAATATATATGTGCATTAATTTAATTAAGATATATATTTTGTTATCCCAATAAACAAGTCCAAATATGAAGCAATCTTCAAAAACTTCACCTGCAACTAACAACGCTATAAGAGGGGCTGAGCAAAAGCATACTTAGCCAAACAACGGTTTGTTAGGAGGGCGGTTAGAGTGTTTCATGGCAATATAGGAGGCTGACAAACAGGAATAGGCATCGAGGCATATCTAAAGAGCGAGACAACTAGCAAGGCATAGATAGAGGTGATATTGGGGAATGGTCATTTTGCATTTTAAGTCCATGGAGGATCATAACCTTGCTCCTCCAACTCAGTCTCGACAGGAACCTCGAACTCCGAATCATCACCGGGCTCTAACCAACACAACAATACAAACACCGGAACAAAATCAATCACCAAGCAATGCTCAAACACATGATCCAAGCAAGATGCATATGGGCATGGACATGATATGATGCAACACGAGGAACATGATGAGTGCAACATGTGGCATGGCCTAGGTGCAAGAACACAATTCATGTAAGTGACCACAATCATGCAAAAGAATGCAAGAACAAAATAGTCACCCATGTAGTTATTTAATTTGAACTAACTAAGCACCCAACAAGTTTAATATGTTGTTTAGCATGGAAAGTGGTGCATCACAAAACAAATTACAACATACAAGCAATTTAAACGGGGCCGGAAGAAACAAACAACAATTCCAGAAAATCCCCATGTGCATAATTATGTTTGGTACTGTTCTACCTATTACCCCATTATATTTTTATTAAATAGCAAAACAGATTGTACCATGCTGTTCTATGCAAAATTCTACCCCAAAAGCATATAAAGATCATTCAAAATAGAGTTACGGTTTAAAAGTTATGAATTAAACCAATTTCAACATGTTAATTACAAAACATATACAAACAGCATTTTAACTAACTAAGCACCCAACAAGTTTAATATGTTGTTTAGCATGGAAAGTGGTGCATCACAAAACAAATTACAACATACAAGCAATTTAAACGGGGCCGGAAGAAACAAACAACAATTCCAGAAAATCCCCATGTGCATAATTATGTTTGGTACTGTTCTACCTATTACCCCATTATATTTTTATTAAATAGCAAAACAGATTGTACCATGCTGTTCTATGCAAAATTCTACCCCAAAAGCATATAAAGATCATTCAAAATAGAGTTACGGTTTAAAAGTTATGAATTAAACCAATTTCAACATGTTAATTACAAAACATATACAAACAGCATTTTAAATGTGTTTAACATGGATGAGTGTTGCAAAATATTAATTGACATGAAATTCTGACCATCTAGCATATATGACATGTTATATTTGGATGCATGGATAAAGAGTTATACACAAAACAAAAGAAGGCATTTGTGAATATGCAAAGAAAATGCAAGAAAACCAACGAGGTACACAGGCTGGGCCAGCCACTGTCAATGACGAGCGGGCCCTGGGGGTTGCTGAGGTGGCGGTGGATGGGTGTGAAGAGGGTAAGTGCGCAGGGGTTGCCATGTGGGGCCTAGGTTGTCATAAAGACAGAACAAAGCACAAAAAAAATACTGGGCTTATGCCACTGCTCCGTGGGGATTCAATCCTGGGTCTGCAGGTTAGGCGGGAGACGCTGAACCTCTACGCTACACTACAGGCGGCTCACAGAAGGGAGACAGAATAGTAGTTCAACAGCTGCGCGCCTGAGAAACAAAACAAACTAAAGAATAAGAGAGGGCGCTGGAGTCGAACACAGAACCTCTCTGGTGGCATGCCTGGGCCCTGGCCAGTGCACTATGATGCATTTGCTGATAGAAAGAGGGCGCGGACTAATAAGACTAATATAGGTTCGAGCTCCTCTGCCTCCGACAGAGAAGACAACGACTCCGACGACGGCGCCGGCGAGCAGAACAACGACTTCTGGCCAAGCAGAGTACCCGCGGGGGTGCGAAAACTTGTGTGGGTGTGGTTGCGCGAGCGGCGGAGCAATGGCACGAGCAAGGGTTTGAGAACAAGCTCGGGAAGGAGCTCGTCTCGACCATGGCAGTGAGGCGGTGGCAGCGACAGCTTGGCGGACAAGGCGAGAAGCGAGGCGAGCTGCGGGCGTGCGGGAATGTGTGGGGGAATGCGGGGTGCAGTTGCGGAGAGATGGGCGCGTGTGTGCATGTTGAAGATCCGGAGTGCCTAAACAAATAAGTTGCATCTATGGCCAAGACACGATGGACATGAACTTGGCACGAACATTAAGACACCTACGGAGATCTATGGACGACAAGAAGAAGCAGGGGAGAAGTTCGGTATACCTCGTATATCTATGACGAGAAGAAGAGGCCAAGGACTCGAAGGATACGGCGCGAGGCGGCTCTGAACTTGGCGGGTTTCTGACCGTGAAGAAGAGGAAGAAGACAGCATCGGGGAGGTTGATCCAGATGCCGTGGAGGTGCGTGTGTCGTGGAAAGAGACGTAGAGGGACTTGCCGGTCTTCTCCATGGCGTCCAAGTGGGTTGGGGCACGACGACGAGCTACCCTGAGCACGAGCTCGAGCTTGCTCGGGCCATGGAGGACGCAGCTGCGCGATGGCTTACCTGGGCGGCGGCTAGGGTAGGAGAGGAGGGGGATCGGTTGAGGGGTGACCGGTGTAGGGTATGGACAAGGTTTATAGGGCTCTAGGGCGCCAGACAGCCGTCAAATCACGCCCATGTCTGGCGTGGACACGCCGGATGCACGCCGTACAGGAGGTTGAAGACGCCTCTGTATGTGGAGGCTGCTTGGGCTACGCTGGCAGGCTCTTGCTGGGCCGGCTCGGGAGGCCGAGGCCCAAGCAGGCTATTGCTTTTGGGCTGCTGCTGCTCTGTTTCTGCTTTCTTTCTTTTTTCTTTTTCTTTTCATCAAACAGAAAATATAACAAGAAAGCATAGAGAGCTAGGAGTGGAGTTAGGGAGACATAAAAATATTCCCAAGCTCCTGGATTTATGCTCTATTTTATAAAAATGAGTTGGACATTTTTAGAGGTAAAAAAATAAAACAAGTTTGAATATAATTCAAACTTGGGTCATTTTTGAAGCTAACCAAATCCTTTTAAAATAGGTTGAGGTTTGGCATATTGGCTTAGGACATGGAGCAAGATTTATTGTGAGGAGAAGAACATTAAAGGAGGAGGCTAGATGGCACTTTGCAAAAATGAAAGAAGGAGAGAATGAGAGAAGGGGAGGTGGTGAAGTTTGGAAAGGCTTATGGATTGAGCATGCCCTTGCATCAACCACCACATCTTGCAAAGAAAACTCACTTGAACATGTTAAGGATGAGAAATGCAAAATTACAAGATGGAATGCCATATGATGTGACCATGATGCAATGATGGTAATGAAGCAATATGCATGATAATGCAATAATGAAAATCATGACATTGCAATAAGATGACAAAGCATAAATGAAAAATAACACCCAAGGAAAAATGATAAGGACCAAATGGTAAGTGTATATATTGCCATTAAGGAGGTTTTACATCTGGAGTGTTACAAACTCTGCTACACTACGAAAGATCTCGTCCCGAGATCTAGGACTGAATGAAAGCGGGATAGTCGGAACGGAGATGATCTTCTCGTTCCCATGTAGCTTCTCGGTCGGTATGGTGTGACCATTTCACTTTCAAGAATTTGATGGACTTGTTGTGGGTCTTGCGCTCAGTTTCTTCAAGGATAGCCACAGGGTGCTCACGATAAGACAAGTCTTTCTGAAGGTCAATCTCTTCGAAAGGAATGGTGCGTTCAGGCATCTTGAAGCACTTGCGGAGTTGTGACACATGGAACACATCATGCACATTTGCAAAGTTGGTAGGCTAGATCACCTCTCTTGCCAATTATCTTGAAAGGGCCCACATATCTTGGAGCAAGCTTGCCCTTGTTACCGAAGCTTTGAGTACCCTTCATAGGAGAAACACGGAGATACACATGATCACCAATGTCGAAAGCCAAATCACGATGCTTGTCGTCATAGTAGCTCTTCTGGCACGATTGCGAGGCATTGAGATTCTCACTTTTGACTTTGCACATCTCTTTGGCCTCTAAGATCAAATCATTTCCAAGGAGTTGATGTTCACCAGTCTCTGACCAGTTGAGAGGGGTACGACACTTTCTGCCATAGAGAATTTCAAATGGTGCTTTGCCTGCACTTGGTTGGAAGCTGTTGTTGTAGGAGAATTCGGAAAATGGAAGGCAATCTTCCCATTTCATGCCGAAGGAGATTACACATGCCCTGAGCATATCTTCAAGAATTTGGTTCACTCTTTCGACTTGACCACTAGTCTGAGGGTGAAAAGTTGTGCTGAAGCGAATCTTGGTACCCATAGTTGACTGGAAGGAAACCCAGAATTTGGAAGTGAACAAGCTTCCACGGTCTGAGGAGATTACTCGAGGGATACCATGCAAAGAGACAATTCTGGAGGTGTACAACTCTGCCAGTGCTACGTTGATGGATTCTTTGACTGGAAGGAAATGAGCCACTTTAGTGAGCTTGTCAATCACCACAAGGATAGCATCATTTCCTCGCTTGGACCTGGGAAAACCGGTGACGATATCCATCTCAATGTGATCGAATTTCCATGCGGGAATAGGTAGAGGTTGAAGGAGTCCGGCTGGACGTTGATGCTCTGCCTTCACTCTTCTACAGACATCACACTCGTTCACGAATTGAGCAATTTCTCTTTTCATGCGAGTCCACCAATAGGATTGCTTGAGGTCATGGTAAATCTTGGAGCCTCCTGGATGTATCGAGAGGAGCGAGTCATGTGCTTCGCTCATTATGAGCTTCCCGAGATCACCTTTGGGAACCACAATTCTGTCCTCAAAGAACAAAGTGTCTCTGTCATCAATGCGATAGCACTTGTACTTGGGAGTACCGTTGGCAATACCATTTTTCACCTTCTGCACCATAGCATCACTGAGTTGGACCTCACGGATTTGATCTTCCAAGGTAGGAGTGACTTGAAGGTTGGCAAGAAATCCTTGCGGAACAACTTGGAGGTTGAGCTTCCTGAATGACTCACAAAGTTCAAGTTGGAACGGTTTGAGGATGAGACGGTTGTAGTAAGGCTTTCTGCTCAAGGAATCTGCAATGACTTTGGCCTTGCCAGGAGTATACTCAATGCTTGGATCGTACTCTTGAATCATCTCAACCCAACGAGTCTGGCGGAGGTTAAGGTTTGGTTGGGTGAAGATGTACTTCAGGCTCTTATGATCGGTGAAGATGTCCACTTTTCTGCCCAACAGAATGTGTCTCCACGTGATTAACGCATGAACAACTGCTGCTAGATCAAAATCATGTGTGGGGTGATTCTTCTCATTTGGTTTAAGCTGACGCGAAGTGTATGCAACGATCTTCTTGTCTTGCATGAGAACACCGCCAAGACCTTGCAATGAAGCATCACAGGACACTTCACAAGGCTTGGACTCATCCGGAGGAGTAAGTACCAGAGCAGAAGTGAGCGTCTCTTTGAGTGTATTGAATGCCACATCACAATCAGGAGTCCACGAATACTTGACATTCTTCTGCAATAGGTTGGAAAGAGGCTTGGCAATCTTGGAGAAGTTCTCCACGAACTTTCTGCAATAGCTTGCAAGACCGAGGAAACTTCAGATTTGCTTGACATTCTGAGGAGGTTCCCACTTCACAATAGCTTCAACCTTCTCGGGGTTAACATAAATGCCCTCGACAGAGATAATATGGCCAAGATAGAGGACTTTATCGAGCCAAAATTCACATTTGGAGAACTTCGCATAGAAACGGTGCTCACGGAGCCTGTCGAGGACCAAACGGAGGTGCTTGTCAAGGTCTTCTTGATTCTTGGAGAATACCAAGATATCATCGAGGTAGACGAGAACAAATTCATTGGTGTAGGGGTTGAATATGAAGTGCATCATCCGAGAGAAAGTGGTGGAGCATTTGCACGCCCGAAGGACATGACTGTCTACTCGTATGAGCTGTAGCTTGTTCTGAATGCGGTCTTGGGAATATCCTCTTCACGGATACGAATTTGATGGTAGTCCATTCGGAGATCAAGCTTCAAGAAAACCTTGGCTCATTTGAGCTGCTCGAACAATTCATTGATATTGGGGAGCGGGTACTTATTCTTAATTGTCTTCTGGTTCAATGGCCGGTAATCAACGCACAATCGTTCTGTACCATCCTTCTTCTTGACAAAAAGAACACCGCAGCCCCAAGGAGAAGAACTTGGTCTGATCAGACCCATACGTTCTTGCTCATCGAGTTGTTTCTTCAGCTCCTTCAACTCTTTAGGAGAAAGCTTGTACGAACGTCGACAGGCTGGCTCGGTACCAGGTTCAAGTTCAATGACGAATTCAACTGGACGGTTGGGAGGCATGCCTGGAAGCTCTTCAGGGAATACATCCTCATATTCACATATCACCAGAATCTGGGAAATGGCATTAATCTCGCCCTTGTCATTGAGAGAGAATAGCCTAATTGTGTTATCTCGAGCTGCGATGATAATCACATCTTCGGAAGGATGAGTTAGATTGACCTCCTTGTTTGCACAATCAATAAGAGCATCATGCTTAGAGAGCCAATCCATCCCAAGAATAATATCAATGTCCGAGTTACCGAGAACAACCCGGGAAACCAGAAAACGATAATCACCCATATGAATAGATATATCTGGAGCAATCATATTGGAACACAACCTCTTGCCCGGAGAAACAACATGCAATGGCCTTGGTAATGCTGTTGGAAATATGCCCTAGAGGCAATAATAAAATGGTTATTATTATATTTCCTTGTTCTTGACAATTGTCTATTTTTCATGCTTTAATTGTATTATCCGGAAATAGCAATACATGTGTGAATACATAGACCACAACATGTCCCTAGTGAGCCTCTACTTGACTAGCTCGTTGTTCAATGGATGGTCACGGTTTCCTGACCATGGACATTGGATGTCATTGATAACGGGATCACATCATTAGGAGAATGATATGATGGACAAGACCCAATCCTAAGCCTAGCACAAGATCGTGTAGTTCGTATTCTAAAGCTTTTCCAATGTCAAGTATCCTTTCCTTAGACCATGAGATTGTGCAACTCCCGGATACCGTAGGAGTACTTTGGGTGTGCCAAATGTCACAACATAACTGAGTGGCTATAAAGGTACACTACGGGTATCCCCGAAAGTATCTGTTGGGTTGGCACGAATCAAGACTGGGATTTGTCACTCCGTTTGACGGAGAGGTATCTCTAGGCCCACTCGGTAAGACATCATCGTAATGAGCTCAATGTGACTAAGGGATTGGTCACGGGATGATGTGTTACGGAACGAGTAAAGAGACTTGCCGTAACGAGATTGAACAAGGTATCAGTATATCGACGATCGAATCTCGGGAAAGTACTATACCGGTAGACAAAGGGAATTGTATACGGGATTGATTGAATCCCCGACATTGTGGTTTATCCGGAGATATCATTGTGGAACATGTGGGAGCCAATATGGGTATCCAGATCCCGCTATTGGTTATTGGCCGGAGAGGTATCTCGGTCATGTCTGCATGGTTCCCGAACCCGTAGGGTCTACACACTTAGGTTCAGAGACGCTAGAGTTGTTATGGGAATAGTACGTGGTTACCCAAGGTTGTTCAGAGTCCTGGATGAGATCCCGGACGTGACGAGGAACTCCTAAATGGTCCGGAGGCGAAGATCTATATATTGGATGAAGGGTATTGGAGTCCAGAATTGTTCCGGGGGTACCGGGTGACGACCAGCGTGTGCGAAAGTGGTTTCGGAGGCCCCGACAAGAGTTGGGGGCCTTATGGGCCAAGGGGTGGGGGCACATCAGCCCACTAAGGGGCTGATTGCCCCTCCCACTGTTGGAAATATGCCCTAGAGGCAATAATAAAAGGGTTATTATATTTCCTTGTTCAAGATAATTGTCTGTTATTAATGCTTGAATTGTATTGTACGGAAACAGCGATACATGTCTGAATACATAGACCACAACATGTCCCTGGTAAGCCTCTAGTTACTAGCTTGTTAGTCAATAGATGGTCACTGTTTCCTGACCATGGACATTGGATGTCATTGATAACGAGATCACATCATTAGGAGAATGATGTGATGGACAAGACCCAATCCTAAGCCTGGCATAAGATCGTGTAGTTCGTAATGCTTAAGCTTTTTCAGTGTCAAGTATTTGTTCCATAGACCATGAGGTTGTGCAACTCCCGGATACCGTAGGAATGCTTTGGGTGTGCCAAACGTCACAACATAACTAGGTGGCTATAAAGGTACACAACGGGTATCTCCGAAAGTGTCTGTTGAGTTGGTACGAACCGAGACTGGGATTTGTCACTCCGTATGATGGAGAGCTATCTTTGGGCCCACTCGGTAAGACATCATTATAATGAGCTCAATGTGACTAAGGAGTTAGTCACGGGATGATGGATTACGGAATGAGTAAAGATACTTGCGATGACAAGATTGAACAAGGTATCGGTATACCGACGATCGAATCTCGGGCAAGTACCGTACCGATAGGCAAAGGGAATAACATACAGGATTAAGTGAATCCTTGACATCGTGGTTCATCCGATGAGATCATCGAGGAACACGTGGGAACCAACATGGGTATCCAGATCCCGTTGTTGGTCATTGACCGGAGAGTCGTCTCGGTCATGTCTGCGTGTCTCCCGAACCCGTAGGGTCTACACACTTAAGGTTCGGTGACGCTAGGGTTGTAGAGATATATGCACACGGAAACCCGAATGTTGTTCGGAGTCCCGGATGAGATCCCGGACGTCACAAGGAGTTTCGGAATGGTCCGGAGGTAAAGAATGATATATAGGAAGTCCAGTTTCGGCCACCGGGAGAATTTCGGGGGTCACCGGTAGTGTACCGGGACCACCGGAAGGGTCCCGGGGGTCCATCGGGTGGGGCCACCCATCCCGGAGGGCCCCGTGGGCTGTAAGGGAAGGGGGACCAGCCCCTAGGTGGCTGGCGCACCCCCCATGGGCCTCCCCCCATGCGCCTAGGGTTGAAACCCTAGGGGTAGGGCGCCCCCCTTTGGCTTGGGGGGCAAGATACCCCCCTTGGCCGCCGCCCCCCTAGGAGATTGGATCTCCTCAGGCCGGTGCCCCCCCTGGCCCCCTATATATAGTGGGGGGGGGGAGAGAGGGCAGCCGCACCTTAGCCCCTGGCACCTCTCCCCCCCGTTACACCTCCTACTCCTCCCGCAGGGTCTCGGCGAAGCCCTGCAGCTTTTCCCGTTGCATCCACCACCACGCCGTCGTGCTGCTAGATCTCGATCAACATCTCCTCCCCCCTTGCTGGATCAAGAAGGAGGAGACGTCGCTGTACCGTACGTGTGTTGAACGCGGAGGTGCCGTCCGTTCGGCGCTGGGATCATCGGTGACGAGGATCACGACGAGTACGACTCCATCATCCACGTTCCTTTGAACGCTTCCGCTCGCGATCTACAAAGGGTATGTAGATGCACTCCTTTATGCTCGTTGCTAGATGAACTCCTTAGATTGATCTTGGTGAAGCGTGGAATTTTTTTGAATTCTGCTACGTTCCCCAACAGTGGCATCTGAGCTAGGTCTTTGCGTAGTATCTTGCACGAGTAGAACACAAACAAGTTGTGGACGTTGATTTTGTTCAATTCTCTTGCCGCCAATAGTCCAATCTTGATTTGGCGGCATCGTGGGATGAAGCGGCCCGGACCGACCTTACATGTACGCTTACGTGAGACTGGTTCCACCGACTGACATGCACTAGTTGCATAAGGTGGCTGGCGGGTGTCTGTCTCTCCTACTTTAATCGGATCGGATTCGATGAAAAGGGTCCTTATGAAGGGTAAATAGAAATTGACATATCACGTTGTGGTTTTGATGTAGGTAAGAAATATTCTTGCTAGAAACCTATAGAAGCCACGTAAAAACTTGCAACAATAAGTAGAGGACGTCTAACTTGTTTTTGCAGCACGTGCTATGTGATGTGATATGGCCAAGAAGATGTGATGAATGATATATGTGATGTATGAGATTGATCATGTTCTTGTAATAGGCAATCACGACTTGCATGTCGATGAAAATGACAACCGGCAGGAGCCATAGGAGTTGTCGTATTTATTGTATGACCTGCGTGTCACTGAATAACGCCATGTAATTACTTTACTTTATTGCTAAACGTTAGCCATAGTGGTAGAAGTAATAGTTGGCGAGACGACTTCATGAAGACACGATGATGGAGATCACGATGATGGAGATCATGGTGTCATGCCGGTGAAAAAGATGATCATGGTGCCCCGAAGATGGAGATCAAAGGAGCAAAATGATATTGGCCATATCATGTCACTCTATTTGATTGCATGTGATGTTTATCATGTTTATGCATCTTGTTTACTTAGAACTACTGTAGTAAATAAGATGATCTCTCACTAAAAATATCAAGAATTGTGTTCCCCCTAACTGTGCACCGTTGCAAAGGATCGTTGTTCCGAAGCACCACGTGATGATCGGGTGTGATAGGCTCTAACATTTGCATACAACGGGTGTAAGGCAGATTTACACACGCAATACACTTAGGGTTCACTTGACGAGCCTAGCATGTACAGACATGGCCTCGGAACACGAAAGACCGAAAGGTCGAACATGAGTCGTATAGAAGATACGATCAACATAAAGATGTTCGCCGTTGATGACTAGTCCGTCTCACGTGATGATCGGACACGGGCTAGTCGATTTGGATCATGTATCACTTAGATGACTAGAGAGATGTCAATCTGAGTGGGAGTTCATTAAATTTGATTAGATGAACTTAATTGTCATGAACTTAGTCTAAAAATCTTTACAATATGTCTTGTAGATCAAATGGCCCACGCTCAAGTTGCCCTCAACTTCAACGCGTTCCTAGAGAAAACCAAGCTGAAAGACGATGGTAGCAACTATACGGATTGGGTCCGTAACCTGAGGATTATCCTCATAGCTGCCAAGAGATCATATGTCCTTGAAGCACCGCTAGGTGATGCACCCGTTCTCCCGGCGACCCAAGACGTTATGAACGCCTGGCAATCGCGTTGTGATGATTACTCCCTGGTTCAGTGCGGCATGCTTTACAGCTTAGAGTCGGGGCTCCAAAAGCGTTTTGAGCACCACAGAGCATATGAGATGTTCCAAGAGCTGAAAATGGTTTTCCAAGGTCATGCCCGAGTCGAGAGATATGACGTCTCCGACGCATTCTACAGTTGTAAGATGGAGGAGAATAGTTCTGTCAGCGAGCACATACTCAAGTTGTCTGTGTTGCACAACCGCTTTTCTCAGTTGGGAATGAATCTCCCAGACGAAGCGGTCATTGATAGAATCCTTCAGTCACTCCCACCTAGCTACAAGTGAAGGAAATATGCCCTAGAGGCAATAATAAAGATGTTATTTGTATTTCCTTATATCATGATAAATGTATTTTATTCATGCTAGAATTGTATTAACCGGAAACTTAGTACATGTGTGGATGCATAGACAAAACAGTATGTCCCTAGTATGCCTCTACTAGACTAGCTCATTGATCAAAGATGGTTATGTTTCCTAGCCATAGACATGAGTTGTCATTTGATCAACGGGATCACATCATTAGGAGAATGATGTGATGGACAAGACCCATCCGTTAGCATAGCACTATGATCGTTTAGTTTAACTGCTATTGCTTTCTTCATGACTTATACATGTTCCTATGACTATGAGATTATGCAACTCCCGAATACCGTAAGAACACCTTGTGTGCTATCAAACGTCACAACGTAACTGGGTGATCATAAAGATGCTCTACAGGTGTCTCCGAAAGTATTCGTGGTGTTGGCATAGATCAAGATTAGGATTTGTCACTCCGAGTGTCGGAGAGGTATCTCTGGGCCCTCTCGGTAACACACATCACAATAAGCCTTGCAAGCAAAAGACTAATGAGTTAGTCACGAGATGATGTGTTACGGAATGAGTAAAGAGACTTGCCGGTAACGAGATTGAACTAGGTATAGGGATACCGACGATCGAATCTCGGGCAAGTAACATACCGCATGACAAAAGGAACAACGTATGTAGTTATGCGGTTCTGACCGATAAAAGATCTTTGTAGAATATGTAGGAGCCAATATGAACATCCAGGTTCCGCTATTGGTTATTGACCGGAGATGAGTCTCGGTCATGTCTACATAGTTCTCGAACCCGTAGGGTCCGCACGCTTAACGTTTGATGACGATCGGTATTATGAGTTTATGAGTATTGATGTACCGAAGGTAGTTCGGAGTCCCGGATAAGATCACGGACATGAAGAGGAGTCTCGGAATGTCCGAGACATAAAGATTGATATATTGGACGGCTATATTCGGACACCGGAAGTATACCGGAAAAGTTTCGGATTTATCGGGATTACCGAAGGGGGTTACCGGAACCTCCTACGAAGGGGGATGGTCCATAGTGGGCCTTGTGGAAAGGAGAGAGGCAGCCCATAGGGCTGGCCGGCGCCCCACCTAGTTCCTAGTTGGACTAGGATTGGTGGGAGGCGCCACCTCTTCCTTTTCCTACTCCATCTCTTCCTTCTTTGGTGATTCCTACTAGGAATAGGATTGCAATCCTATTCCTAGTAGGATTCCTTCCCTAGCCGCACCATAGGAGGTTGGCCGGCCCTCCTCCCTTGCTCCTTTATATACGGGGGCAGGGGGCACCCAAAGACACACAAGTTGAATTGTTTTAGCCGTGTGCGGTGCCCCCCTCCACAGAATCACACCTCGGTCATACCGTCGCGGAGCTTAGGCGAAGCCCTGCGCCGGTGAACACATCATATCCGTCACCACGCCGTCGTGCTGACGAAACTCTCCCGTGAAGCTCAACTGGATCAAGAGCTCGTGGGACGTCATCAAGCTGAACGTGTGCTGAACGCGGAGGTGCCGTACGTTCGGTGCTTGATCGGTTGGATCGCGAAGTAGTTCGACAACATCAACCGCGTCACTTGACGCTTCCGCTCCCGGTCTACGAGGGTACGTAGACACACTCTCCCCTCTCGTTGCTATGCATCTGGTAGATAGATCTTGCGTGATCGTAGGAAAATTATAAAATACTACGTTACCCATCAACAAGAGCTTCGTGTTAAATTTCAATATGCAGGGGATGGAGAGGTCCATTCCCAAGGTGTATTCAATGCTGAAATCAGTGGAGGTGGATATCAAGAAAGAACATCAAGTGTTGATGGTCAATAAAACCACTAAGTTCAAGAAAGGCAAGGGTAAGAAGAACTTCAAGAAGGACGGCAAAGGAGTTGTCGCGCCCGGTAAGCCAGTTGCCGGGAAGAAGCTAAAGAATGGACCCAAGCCTAAAACTGAGTGTTTTCATTGCAAGGGAACGGGTCACTGGAAGCAGAACTGCCCCAAATACTTAGTAGATAAGAAGGCCGGCAACGTCAAAGGTATATATGATATACATGTTATTGATGTGTACCTTACCAGCGCTCGTAGTAGCTCCTGGGTATTTGATACCGGTGCAATTGCTCACATTTGTAACTCAAAGCAGGAGCTGCGGAATAAGCGGAGACTGGCGAAGGACGAGGTGACGATGCGCGTCGGGAATGGTTCCAAGGTCGATGTGATCGCCTTCGGCACGGTGCCTCTACATCTACCCTTGGGATTAGTTTTAAACCTTAATAATTGTTATTTAGTACCAGCTTTGAGCATGAACATTGTATCTGGATCTCGTTTGATACGAGATGGCTACTCAAATCCGAGAATAATGGTTGTTCTATTTATATGAGAGATATGTTTTATGGTCATGCCCCGCTGGTCAATGGTTTATTTTTGATGAATCTCGAACATGATGATACACATATTCATAGTGTCGATGCCAAAAGATGTAAAGTTGATAATGATAGTCCCACATACTTGTGGCATTGCCGCCTTGGTCATATTGGTGTCAAGCGTATGAAAAAGCTCCATGCAGATGGGCTTCTAGAGTCTCTTTATTATGAATCATTTGACACGTGCGAACCATGCCTTTTGGGCAAGATGACCAATACTCCGTTCTCCGGAACAATGGAGCGAGCAACCAACTTATTGGAAATCATACATACCGATGTGTGCGGTCCAATGAGTGTTGAAGCTCGTGGAGGCTATCGTTATGTTCTCACCCTCACAGATGACTTGAGTAGATATGGGTATGTCTACTTAATGAAACACAAGTCTGAGACCTTTGAAAAGTTCAAGGAATTTCAGAATGAGGTTGAGAATCAAGGTGACAGAAAAATAAAGTTCTTACGATCAGATCGTGGGGGTGAATATTGAAGTCATGAATTTGGCACGCACCTAAGGAACTGTGGAGTTGTTTCACAATTGACACCGCCAGGAACACCTCAGCGTAATGGTGTGTCCGAACGTCGAAATCGTACTTTGTTGGACATGGTGCGATCTATGATGTCTCTCACCGACTTACCGCTATCTTTTTGGGGATTTGCTTTAGAGACTGCCGCATTCACTTTAAATAGGGCTCCATCAAAATCCATCGAGACGACACCGTATGAACTTTGGTTTGGCAAGAAACCTAAGCTGTCATTTCTGAAAGTTTGGGGTTGCGATGCTTATGTTAAGAAACTTCAACCTGAAAAGCTCGAACCCAAATCGGAAAAATGCGTCTTCATAGGATACCCAAAGGAAACAATTGGGTACACCTTCTACCTAAGATCTGAAGGCAAGACTTTTGTTGCCAAGAATGGATCCTTTCTGGAGAAAGAGTTTCTCTCGAAAGAAGTAAGTGGGAGGAAGGTAGAACTTGATGAGTTGACAATCACCCTTCCCGAACCGGAAAGTAGCGCAGCGCGGGAAATTGTTCCTGAGGTGCCTACGTTGACAAGGGAAGAAGTTAATGATGATGATCATGAAGATACAGATCAAGTTACTGCTGAACTTCGAAGGTCCACAAGGACACATTCCGCACCAGAGTGGTACGGCAACCCTGTCTTGGAAATCATGTTGCTAGACAACGGTGAACCTTCGAACTATGAAGAAGCAATGGCGGGCCCGGATTCCAATAAATGGCTTGGAGCCATGAAATCCGAGATAGAATCCATGTATGAAAACAAAGTATGGACTTTGGTGCACTTGCCCAATGATAGGCACGCCATAGAAAATAAATGGATATTCAAGAAGAAGACAGACGCGGATGGTAATGTGACCATCTATAAGGCTCGGCTTGTCGCTAAGGGTTATCGACAAGTTCAAGGGATTGACTACGACGAGACTTCCTCTCCCGTAGCGATGCTAAAGTCCGTCCGAATAATGTTAGCAATTGCCGCATTCTATGATTATGAGATATGGCAAATGGATGTCAAAACAGCATTCCTTAATGGCTTCCTCAAGGAAGAGCTGTATATGATGCAGCCGGAAGGTTTTGTCGATCCAGAGAATGCTAACAAAGTATGCAAGCTCCAGCGCTCGATCTATGGGCTGGTGCAAGCATCTCGGAGTTGGAATAATCGCTTTAATGATGTGATCAAAGCGTTTGGCTTTATACAGACTTGGGGAGAAGCCTGTATTTACAAGAAAGTGAGTGGGAGCTCTGTAGCATTTCTCGTATTATATGTGGATGACATACTGCTAATGGGAAATGATATAGAATTCTTGGAAAGCATAAAGGCCTACTTGAATAAGAGTTTTTCAATGAAGGACCTTGGAGAAGCTGCTTATATATTAGGCATAGAGATCTATAGAGATAGATCGAGACGCCTCATTGGTCTTTCACAAAGCACATACCTTGACAAGATATTCAAGAAGTTCAATATGGATCAGTCCAAGAAGGGGTTCTTGCCTGTTTTACAAGGTATGAGATTGAGCACGGCTCAGTCCCCGACCACAGCAGAAGATAGAGAAAAGATGAGTGTCATCCCCTTTGCCTCAGCCATAGGTTCTATTATGTATGCCATGGTGTGTACCAGACCTGATGTGAACCTTGCCATAAGTTTGGTAGGGAGGTACCAAAGTGATCCCGGTATGGAACACTGGACAGCGGTCAAGAACATCCTGAAGTACCTGAAAAGGACTAAGGATATTTTTCTCGTTTATGGAGGTGACGAGGAGCTCGTCGTAAAGGGTTACATCGATGCTAGCTTCGACACAGATCTGGATGACTCCAAGTCACAAACCGGATACGTGTATATTTTGAATGGAGGAGCAGTCAGTTGGTGCAGTTGCAAGCAGAGCGTCGTGGCGCATTCTACATGTGAAGCGGAGTACATAGCTGCTTGCGAAGCAGCCCAAGAAGGAGTTCATCACCGACCTAGGAGTCATTCCAAGCGCGTCAAGGCCGATGACTCTCTTCTGTGACAACACTGGAGCTATTTCCATTGCCAAGGAGCCCAGGTTTAACAAGAAGACCAATCACATCAAGTGCCGTTTCAACTCCATCCGGAATTATGTTCAAGATGGAGACATAGATATTTGTAAAGTGCATACGGATCTGAATGTCGCAGATCCGTTGACTAAACCTCTTCCACGGGCAAAACATGATCAACACCAGAACTCTATGGGTGTTTGATTCATCACACTGTAACTAGATTATTGACTCTAGTCCAACAGGGAGACTGTTGGAAATATGCCCTAGAGGCAATAATAAAAGGATTATTATATTTCCTTGTTCATGATAATTGTCTGTTATTCATGCTTGAATTGTATTATACGGAAACAGCGATACATGTGTGAATACATAGACCACAACATGTCCCTGGTAAGCCTCTAGTTACTAGCTCGTTGATCAAAAAATGGTCATGGTTTCCTGACCATGGACATTGAATGTCATTGATAACAAGATCACATCATTAGGAGAATGATGTGATGGACAAGACCCAATCCTAAGCCTGGCATAAGATCGTGTAGTTCATAATGCTTAAGCTTTTTCAGTGTCAAGTATTTGTTCCTTAGACCATAAGGTTGTGCAACTCCCGGATACCGTAGGAATGCTTTGGGTGTGCCAAACATCACAACGTAACTGGGTGGCTATAAAGGTACACAACGGGTATCTCCGAAAGTGTCTGTTGAGTTGGTACGAACCAAGACTGGGATTTGTCACTCCGTATGATGGAGAGGTATCTCTGGGCCCACTCGGTAAGACATCATTATAATGAGCTCAATGTGACTAAGGAGTTAGTCACGGGATGATGGATTACAGAACGAGTAAAGAGACTTGCAATGACGAGATAGAACAAGGTATCGGTATACCAACAATCGAATCTCGGGCAAGTACCGTACCAATAGACAAAGGGAATAACATACGGGATTTAGTGAATCCTTGACATCATGGTTCATCTGATGAGATCATCGACGAACACGTGGGAACCAACATGGGTATCCAGATCCTGCTGTTGGTTATTGACCGGAGAGTCGTCTCGGTCATGTCTGCGTGTCTCCCGAACCCGTAGGGTCTACACACTTAAGGTTCGGTGACGCTAGGGTTATAGAGATATGTGCACACGGAAACCCGAATGTTGTTCGGAGTCCTGGATGAGATCCCGGATGTCACGAGGAGTTCCGGAATGGTCCGGAGGTAAAGAATGATATATAGGAAGTCCAGTTTCGGCCACCGGGAGAGTTCCGTGGGTCACCGGTAGTGTACCGGGACCACCAGAAGGGTCCCGGGGGTCCACCAGGTGGGGCCACCCATCCCGGAGGGCCCCGTGGGCCGTAAGGGGAGGGGGACCAGCCCCTAGTGGGCTGGCGCACCCCCATGGGCCTCCCCCCATGCGCCTAGGGTTGAAACCCTAGGGGTGGGCGCGCCCCCCTTTGGCTTGGGGGGCAAGATACCCCCCATGGCCGCCGCCCCCCTAGGAGATTAGATCTCCTAGGGCCGGCGCCCCCCCTGTCCCCCTATATATAGTGGGGGGGAAGAGAGGGCAGCCGCACCTCAGCCCCTGGCGCCTCTCCCCCCCGTTACACCTCCTACTCCTCCCGCAGGGTCTCGGCGAAACCCTGCAGCTTTTCCCGTTGCATCCACCACCACGCCGTCGTGTTGCTGGATCTCCATCAACCTCTCCTCCCCCCTTGCTGGATTAAGAAGGAGGAGACGTCGCTGTATCGTACGTGTGTTGAAAGCGGAGGTGCCGTCCGTTCGGCGCTGGGATCATCGGTGACGAGGATCACGACGAGTACGACTCCATCATCCACGTTCCTTTGAACGGTTCCGCTCGCGATCTACAAAGGGTATGTAGATGCACTCCTTTATGCTCGTTGCTAGATGAACACCTTAGATTGATCTTGGTGAAGCGTAGAATTTTTTTGAATTCTGCTATGTTCCCCAACACCCACCCCATCTCACGTAACCTGGAGTGGTGGGGGCGCCTCCCCTAGGGCAGCCGCACCTCCCGGCTTGGGGGGCAAGTTTCCTAGGGGTGGGGCCGCCCAAACTTGTCTAGGGTTTCCCCTATGGCCGCCGCCTATCCCCTAGGGAAACCCTAGGGCGCCTCCTCCTCCCCCTTCCCCCAATATAGAGTTAGGGAGAGAGAGGGCAGCCGTACCCCTTCCCTGGTGCAAACCTCTTCCCCTCCCAACACCTCATCTTCCTCTGTAGAGCTTGGCGAAGCCCTGCCAGAGAACTGCAAGCTCCTACACCATGCCGTCGTCCTGCCGGAGCTCTTCCCCAACTTCTCCTCCCCCCTTGCTGGATCAAGAAGGAGGAGACATCCTCGGGCTGTACGTGTGTTGAACGCGGAGGTGCCGTTGTTCGGCGCTTAGATCGGAATCGACCGTGATCTGAATCGCTGCGTGTACGACTCCACCAACCGCGTTCTTGTAACGCTTCCGCATCGCGATCTTCAAGGGTATGAAGATGCACTCCCTCCCTCTCGTTGCTAGTAAACTCCATAGATGGATCTTGCTGATGAGTAGGATTTTTTGTTTTTCTGCAACGATCCCCAACAGTGGCATCATGAGCTAGGTCTATGCATAGTTACTATGCACGAGTAAAACACAAGATTGTTGTGGGCCTAGATCATGTCAATTTACTTGCTGCTACTAGTATTATCTTTATTTGGCGGCATCGTGAGATGAAGCGGCCCGGACCGACCTTACACGTACGCTTACATGAGACGGGTTCCACCGACTGACATGCACTAGTTGCATAAGGTGGCTAGCGGGTGTTTGTCGCTCCCACTTTAGTCGGATCGGATTTGATGAAAAGGGTCCTTATGAAGGGTAAATAGAAATTTGCATATCACATTGTGGTTTTGGCATAGGTAAGAATCGTTCTTGCTAGAAACCTATAGCAGCCACGTAAAAACTTGCAACAACAATTAGAGGGCACCTAAATTGTTTTTGTAGCATGTGCCGTGTGAGGCGATATGGCCAAAAGGATGTGATGAATGATATATATGTGATGTATGAGATTGATCATGTTCTTGTAATAGGAATCACAACTTGCATGTCGATGAATATGACAACTGGCAGGAGCCATAGGAGTTGTGTTTATTTTATTGTATGACCTGTGTGTCACTGAAAATGCCATGTAATTACTTTACTTTATTGCTAACCGTTAGCCATAGTAGTAGAAGTAACATTTGGCGAGACAACTTCATGAAGACACGATGATGGAGATCATGATGATGGAGATCACGGTGTCATGCCGGTGACAATGATGATCATGGAGCCCCAAAGACGAAGATCAAAAGGAGCAAAATGATATTGGCCATATCATGTCACTATTTGATTGCATCTAATGTTTATCATGTTTTACATCTTATTTGCTTAGAACGACGGTAGCTTCCATTTAGTCCTCCCTTCCCTTCCCCAAAGGAGAAGTTTTGTACAAAACCATATGTAACTCCACCACATTTTATTAATTTAATTACACAGTAGGAGGCTCTCCTACTGTTTCAGGTATCAGAAAAATGACGGTAGCATAAATAAGATGATCTCTCACTAAAATTTCAAGAATTGTGTTCCCCCTAACTGTGCACCATTGCTAAATTTCGTTGTTCCGAAGCACCATGTGATGATCGGGTGTGATAGGTTCTAACGTTCGCATACAATGGGTGTATGCCAGATTTACACACGCAATACACTTAGGGTTGATTTGACGAGCCTAGCATGTAGAGACATGGCCTCGGAACATGGAAGACCGAAAGGTCGAACATGAGTCGTATAGAAGATACAATCAACATGAAGATGTTCACCGTTGATGACTAGTCGGTCTCACGTGATGATCGGACACGGTCTATTCGATTCGAATCATGTATCACTTAGATGACTATAGAGATGTCTATCTGAGTGGGAGTTCATTAAATTTGTTTAGATGAACTTTATTGTCATGAACATAGTCTAAAATCTTTACAATATGTCTTGTAGATCCAATGGCTCACACTAATGTTGCCCTCAACTTCAACGCATTCCTAGAGAAAATCAAGATGAAAGACGATGGTAGCAACTATACGGATTGGGTCCGTAACATGAGGATCATCCTCATAGCTGCCAAGAAAGCATATGTCCTTGAAGCACCGCTAGGTGACGCACCCATTTTCCCAGCAACTTAAGACGTTATGAACGCCTGGCAGTCGCGTAGTGATGATTACTCCCTGGTTCAGTGCGGCATGCTTTACAACTTAGAATCGGGGCTCCAAAAGTGTTTTGAGCAGCACGGAACATATGAGATGTTCCAAGAGCTAAAAATAGTTTTTCAAGCTCATGCCCGAGTCGAGAGATATGAGGTCTCCGACAAGTTCTACAGTTGTAAGATGGAGGAGAATAGTTTTGTCAGCGAACATATACTCAAAATGTCTGGGTTACACAACCGCTTGTCTCAGCTGGGAATTAATCTCCCAGATGACGCGGTCGTTGACAGAATCCTTCAGTCGCTCCCACCTAGCTACAAGAGCTTCGTGATGAACTTCAATATGCAAGGGATGGAGAAGTCCATTCCCGAGGTATATTCAATGCTGAAATCAGCGGAGGTGGAAATCAAAAAGGAACATCAAGTGTTGATGGTGAATAAAACCACTAAGTTCAAGAAAGGCAAGGGTAAGAAGAACTTCAAGAAGGACGGCAAATGAGTTGCCACGCCCGGTAAGCCAGTTGCCGGGAAGAAGCCAAAGAATGACCCAAGCGTGAGACTGGGTGCTTTCATTGCAAGGGAATGGGTCACTTGAAGCGGAACTATCCCAAATACTTAGAAGATAAGAAGGCCAGCAACGTCAAAGATATATGTGATATACATGTTATTGATGTGTACCTTACCAGCGCTCATAGTAGCTCCTGGGTATTTGATAGCGGTGCAGTTGCTCAGATTTGTAACTCAAAGCAGGAGCTACAGAATAAGCAGAGACTGGCGAAGGACGAGGTGACGATGCGCGTCGGGAATGGTTCCAAGGTCGATTGGATCGCCGTCGGCACGCTACCTCTGCATCTACCTTCGGGATTAGTTTTAAACCTCAATAATTGTTATTTACTACCAGTTTTGAGGATGAACATTGTATCTGGATCTCGTTTAATGCGAGATGGCTACTCATTTAAATCTGAGAATAATGGTTGTTCTATTTATATGAGAGAAGTGTTTTATGGTCATGCCCCACTGGTCAATGGTTTATTCTTATTGAATCTCGAACGTGATGTTACACATATTCATAGTGTGAAAGCCAAAAGATGTAAGGTTGATAATGATAGTCCCACATATTTGTGGCACTGCCGCCTTGGTCATATTGGTGTCAAACGTATGAAGAAGCTCCATGCAGATGGACTTTTGGAGTCTCTTGATTATGAATCATTTGACACATGTGAACCATGCCTCTTGGGCAAGATGACCAAGACTCCATTCTCCGGAACAATGGAGCGAGCAACCAACTTGTTGGAAATCATACATACCGATGTGTGCGGTCCAATGAGTGTTGAAACTCGCTGTGGCTATCGTTATGTTCTCACCCTGACTGATGAATTAAGTAGATATTTGTATGTCTACTTGATGAAACACAAGTCTGAGACCTTTGAAAAGTTCAAGGAATTTCAGAATGAGGTTAAGAATCAACGTGACAGAAAAATAAAGTTCTTACGATCAGATCGTGGAGGAGAGTATTTAAGTCATGAATTTGGCGCGCACCTAAGGAAATGTGGAATTGTTTCATAGTTAACGCCGCCTGGAACACCTCAGCGTAACGGTGTGTCCGAACATCGTAATCGTACTCTGTTGGACATGGTGCAATTTGTGATGTCTCTTACCGATTTACCGCTATCTTTTTGGGGTTATGCTTTAGAGACAACCGCATTCACTTTAAATAGGGCACCGTCTAAATCCGGTGAGACGACACTGTATGAACTATGGTTTGGTAAGAAACCCAAGTTGTCGTTTCTAAAAGTTTGGGGATGCGATGCTTATGTCAAGAAACTTCAACCTGAAAAGCTCGAACCTAAATCAGAAAAATGCGTCTTCATAGGATACCCTAAGGAAACTATTGGGTATACCTTCTACCTCAGATCCGAAGGCAAGGTCTTTGTTGGCAAGAATGGATCCTTTCTGGAGAAAGAGTTTCTCTCAAAAGAAGTAAGTGGGAGGAAAGTGGAACTTGATGAGGTGATTGTCGCCCCTCTCGAACCGGAAAGTAGCGCAGCGCAGAAAGATGTTTCTGTGGTGCCTGCACCGACTAGAGAGGAAGTTAATGATAATGATCATGAAGCTTCGGATCAAGTTACTGCTGAGCTTCGTAGGTCCATGAGGACACGTTCCGCACTAGAGTGGTACGGCAACCCTGTCCTGGAAATCATGCTATTAGACAACGGTGAACCTTCGAACTATGAAGAAGCGATGGCGGGCCCGGATTCCAACAAATGGCTTGAAGCCATGAAATCTGAGATAGGATCCATGTATGATAAAAAAGTATGGACTTTGGTTGACTTGCACGATGATCGGCAAGCCATAGAAAATAAATGGATCTTTAAGAAGAAGACTGACGCGGATGGTAATGTGACCATCTATAAGGCTCGGCTTGTCGCTAAAGGTTATCGACAAGTTCAAGGAACTGACTACGATGAGACTTTCTCTCACGTAGCAATTCTGAAGTCCATCCGAATCATGTTAGCAATTGCGGCATTCTATGATTATGAGATATGGAAAATGTACGTCAAAACGGCATTCCTTAACGGATTCCTTAAGGAAGAACTGTATATGATGCAGCCAGAAGGTTTTGTCAATCCTAAGAATGCTAACAAAGTATGCAAGCTCCAGCGCTCCATCTATGGGCTGGTGCAACCATCTCGGAGTTGGAACATTCATTTTGATGAGGTGATCAAAGCGTTTGGGTTTATACAGACTTGGGGAGAAAACTGTATTTTCAAGAAAGTGAGTGGGAGCTGTGTAGCATTTCTCATATTATATGTGGATGACATATTGCTGATGGGAAATGATGTAGAATTCTTGGAAAGCATAAAGGCCTACTTTAATAAATGTTTTTCAATGAAGGACCTTGGAGAAGCTACTTACATATTAGGCATCAAGATCTATAGAGATAGATCAAGACGCCTCATTGGTCTTTCACAAAGCACATACCTTGACAAGATATTGAAGAAGTTCAATATGGATCAGTCCAAGAAAGGGTTCTTGCCTATATTGCAAGGTTTGAGATTGAGCACAGCTCAATGCCCGACCTCGGCAGAAGATAGAGAAAAGATGAGTGTCATCCCCTATGCCTCGGCCATAGGTTCTATTATGTATGCCATGTTGTGTACCAGACCTGACGTGAACCTTGCCATAAGTTTGGTGGGGGGGTACCAAAGTGATCCCGGAATGGAACATTGGACAGCGGTCAAGAACATCCCGAAGTACCTGAAAAGGACTAAGGATATGTTTCTCGTTTATGGAGGTGACAAAGAGCTTGTTGTAAAGGGTTACGTCGATGCTAGCTTCAACACAGATCTGGATGACTCCAAGTCACTAACCGGATACGTGTATATTTTGAATGTTGGGGCAGTCAGCTGGTGCAGTTGCAAGCAAAGAGTCGTGGCGGCATCTACATGTGTAGATGGATACATAGATAATTGTAAAGTGCATACGGATCTGAATGTCGCAGATCCATTGACTAAACCTCTTCCACGAGCAAAACATGATCAACACCAGAACTCTATGGGTGTTTTATTCTTCCCAATGTAAGTAGATTATTGACTCTAGTTCAAGTGGGAGACTGTTGGAAATATGCCCTAGAGGCAATAATAAAATGTTTATTATTATATTTCCTTGTTCATGATAATTGTCTATTGTCTATGCTTTAATTGTATTATCCGGAAACAGTAATACATGTGTGAATACATAGACCACAACATACCCCTAGTGAGCCTCTAGTTGACTAGCTCGTTGATCAATGGATGGTCACGGTTTCCTGACCATGGACATTGGATGTCATTGATAACGGGGTCACATCATTAGGAGAATGATATGATGGACATGACCCAATCCTAAGCCTAGCACAAGATCGTGTAGTTCGTATGCTAAAGCTTTTCCAATGTTAAGTATCCTTTCCTTAGACCATGAGATTGTGCAACTCCCGGATAATGTCGGATTACGGGCTCCACAAACCCAAGAAGTTCGAACACATGGGCGTGAACGAAGATCTCTCCCAATTACGTCTACCTAGTGCCTTGCCCTCGTCCAGTGAAGAGATTCAAGCGAACAACAAGTAAAGCACACAAGAGTTTACCCAGGTTCAGTCCACCTAGCGGTGTAAAACCCTACTTCCTGCTTTGGTGGATTGGCCTCGGGAGGGCTTGAATATGGATGTCAGGCCCAATATGCGATTCTATCCATATCACGTGACTCATACGTGATTGGGGCACAACCGCATCTCAGGCGCTTAGCAAGATGGATATCATTACATCGTACCATTACATAAATACATGGGGGATACAACAATACATACAAGTCACATGAATACAACAACATCAATACAAGGCATCCGACTATGGATGCAAACAGGAAAAGCACAACGACATCCATCTGCAATCCCAGGCCGCCGACCAGGAACTTAGCCCAAGACTGAAGAAGAAGAAGAAGAAAAAACTCCAACAAAAGGTAACATCGCTCTCACGTCAAGTCATCGGAAACCTGCACCTCCAACTGTTGTTGTAGTATCTGTGAGCCACGAGGACTCAGCAATCCCATAACCATGGGTAACAAGACTAGCAAAGCTTAATGGGTAAGGAGAGGTAAAGTGATGAGGTTGCAGCAGCGGCTAAGCAAAATATGGTGGCTAACTTACGAGTACAAGAATAAGGTGAGCATCTACGCAGACGGTCGCAAACTAGTAGTGATCGCTAAAGATCCTAAACTACCTACGAGTCAAACATAACCCCCACCGTGTTCTCTTCTCAAAATGAAAAGAGACAATCACGGTTACTCACACAGTTGTGTGTTTTATCTCGGATCCTCTGACAAGTTTTCTACAACCGGACCTTAACAAATTCCAATCAGCCACATAACCACGGGCACGGCTTTCGAAAGATCATAACCCTGCAGGGGTGTCCCAACTTAGCCCATCACAAGCTCTCACGATCAGCAGAGATAATAATAATATTACCCCTTATCTTAGGGAAGGCCAGGTCAGACTCGGAATTCCTGGTGCACAAGACATTTCGACAATGGTAAAACAAGTCCAGCAAGACCTCCCGGCGTGCCGACACCCTGATAGTAGCCGCGCGTATCTCGTCTCAGGCCACAACCGGATGGGACATGCTACGAGTAAAACAAGCCCTCGGGTTTCCCCCAGGTGGCCCCACAGGCTGCCCGTTTGGGACCAACACCATCAGCACTGGCCCCCTGCTATGTAGAAAAGAATCCTCAAGGGCGCGACCCCCTATGAAATTTAATTAATTAATTAAGTTGTTATTATGAGGCAAATTAAAACCAATGTGGGGCCTTGCTGGAGGAGTTTTATTCAAAGACGAACTGTCAAGGGGTCCCCATATACCCAACCGTGTAAGGAACGCAAAATCAAGGAACATAACACCGGTTTATCGGCTCCTAAGGTGGCATGAGTGGAACAAAACACCGAGCAAAAGGCCAAGCCTTCCACCCATTGCCAAGTATATAGATGTGTTAATAATAATAGTAGATATTGTGATATTCCAACAACAAGTTCCAACATAGAACGATCTTCGTCTTCACCTGCAACTAACAACGCTATAAGAGGGGCTGAGCAAGCGGGTAACATAGCCAAACAACAGTTTGCTAGGAAGGTGTCAAAGGTTATAGGTTTCATGGCAACAAGGAGAGGGGCTGACAATAATGATGGATAGCGCGACATATAACAATAGCATCGAGACAGCTAGCATGGCAATGATAGTAAAGGTATCCAAGGTGATGGTCATCTTGCCTGAGATCCCGCAAGGAAGAAGAACAAATCCATGAAGTAGACGAAGAAGAATCCACGAAGACGAACCACATGTAGACGAACGAATCCTCACGATCGCAACGGAAAAGAACTAGCGAGAAGAAAGCACACAACAAGGTAAACACACCACTCAAGAACATGACAAGAAGCTCAATTAAGTATGATGCAAGACAAGTCTATATGATGCAAAACATGGCAAGGGATGAAGCACACAAGTACAACACAAACCAACAAGTTTAAATGAGGCCGGAACAACATATAACAACTCCGGTAAGTCCTCATATGCACATTTTGAATTTGGTCCAGATCTGAACAAACCTTAAGTTCAAGTTGTTAAACAGCAAGTTAACATGCACCATGATGATCTTCACGGAATTCTGGTCAAGTTACATATGAAGTTTGTTTAATTCGGAGCTACGGCCTAGAAGATATGAGCAAAACAAGACAAGCATGGCAATTATGCAAGCAGCATCCAAACATCAAGCAAACATACTCCAAACATGTAAACAACAAGATATTATGCTTGTACATGCAAAATCACACAAGTTTCATATAGGACACACTCAAAACGGAGCAACGGTTCAACACATACACATGAAACAAGATATAACAACAAGCTGTCAAAAACAGCAACATAGCAACTTTGGAGGAAGGTATATATATGCTACAACACTCAAACATGATAACAAGAGGAATGGATGTGAAATCGACATGATACTTAACAAGCATGAACTTAGAACACACCAAAAAGCTTTCTGGAACACAATTAACCAAGCATGGCAAGATGCAATAAATTTATCCAAACTTAGTCAAAATCTGGGAAGGCAAAACATGATCAGGATGCTGCCTTCGGAGGCAGAAAACAACAAGCATATCAAATCTAATAAGTATATAAAGAACATGGACATGAAATAGACATATCATACATCCAAGAACTCCATTGGAGAAACTCCATAGGAGGCATGGATCAATAACAAAAGCTCCACCAAATTGAACATGCTGATAAAAGTCTGGCAGGTAAATTTATAGCAACTTTGAGAGCAAGAAATAAATAAGCAACAGTAGGTCATATATGCAAACAAGGGCATGAATGGATTGAGCATAACATGGAAAACAAGACATGATCATTGGACATACTAAAACAAGCATGGATTTGAGTGGGGCATCAAGCAAACATAGCATCAGGTTTAACAGATTCCAGACTTAGTAGTTTTTTCACTAAGTATAAAACAACAACATTGGCATGGCATGTTTACAAGCTTGTTTAAGTCACCTCAAGGCATATCATAAAAATTGGATTGCACCACAGCAAAGACCATATGATTGTGCGTCTAAAACATATAGACAAGTGGCATGAAAGACAAACACACCAATAGCAATGAGCAAGTCAAAACAGCATCTCACAACAAGTTTCAACACTTAACAGCCACAGGCGCTTTTGCAATAGAGATTAACATGGCAAGATGGCACCCATGAATGCTACAGCAACCATCATGTAAAGCACTTCACAATGAACATTTTGACATATCATATGCTCCATTTGGACCAACATGCACAAAGTTATCACATCTCAAACATGCTAACAAAATTACAGTTAACAGCAGTTTTAAACATATAGCACTCTTGCAACAGGGATTAGAGCATCAAGATGGTCTCAAACAAGCATGCCACAATGGAACAAAATGAAGAGTGTATCACAACGATCATTTAGACATATTATACACTCAATTTGGATAAGCACACAAAAAGTTACAGTCACCCAAAGATGCACACAAATTTACACATGCTAGGGACTTAGTGAAATTTTTAGAAAACAGACTGAGCGCTAAATAGTTATACGACGCACGGGGCGGAGGATAGCAGGGCCTCACTTTGGGCCAAAGGGCCAGAAGGAGGGGGAGGTAAAGCGGGCCGGCCCATCCGGAGATAAGGAGGCCCAGGCGGCGGCGGTGGCCCACGCGGAGGTCTGAGCGGTCGTCGTCCTCGACCTCCTGACGAGGCCGCGATGAGCGACGACGACGACGGTGCTGGCGTAAGGTGGCGACGGCGGGGGCCGGCGGGCCTAGCACGGCGCGAGACGGTGGCGGATCCGGGCGTGCCTGCCCGGATCTGACCGGAGGCGGGACGGCCAGGCGCTCCAGCGGGGCAGGCCGGCCGGAGGTTGCTGGGGCGGCAGAGGAGCTTAGGTGGCGGGCGCGGATTGGCCGAGATGATGTGGAGGGGCGCTGGACGTGTCCGGCGGCGAGATGGACATGTCCGACAGGCGAGAGGGAGGATTTTTAGGGTTTGGACCCGTGATTTGGAAGGAGAGGCACATATTTATAGGTAGAGGGAGCTAGGCGAGTCCAAATGAGGAGCGGTTTTCAGCCACGCGATCACGATCCGACGACCGAGAGCATGGAGGGGGTTAGGATGGGCTTGGGGGCTGTTGTGAAAGGGGTGCTGGGCCAAAAGATAAGGGGCTTCGGTGGTCAACACGGTTAACCGTTGGGCTATCAAACGAACTCCGAATGTGACGAAATTTGATAGGCGGTCTACTATGCTATAATAAGACCACACGCCAAGTTTCACCCCATTCCGAGAACGTTTTCCGGCCACTCATAAAATAAATATGCGGAGGCGCCGCGGGAGCGTGCAAGTGTGTCTGGGCTCAGAACGGACAACAGAGAGGACGAGGGAACTCGGACGGATGCATGTTTTGAAAACATGATGATGCAATGCACACGATGACAAGGCAAGAATGCAACACGCAAGTAGAGTGACATAGCAACGACGCCGAATAGTTGGCTGACACCTGGCGCATCGGTCTCGGGGTGTCACAACACTCCCCTACTAACAAGAGATCTCGTCCCGAGATCTTAGGATCGAGACGAAAGGAAAAGGAAGAACAAAGTTCTTCGAGGACAAAAGAGTGAAACCAAGGAACCTTGAGGGGTTGAACAACTTGAAAGAAAGGATATAACAGAGAAGAACGTAGTTGGAAAGACTTCATTAAACAAGAGGAAGAAGGAATAAGATGAGAATCAAAGAGGCTGAAAGGCACGAAACAAGAGCTGAAGGAACAAGAATGAATTCGAAACCACTCCGGTTAATAAGAGAAAGAAATGGACTTCCATGAAGGAATTCGGGCAGCACTCCGGCTCAATATGAATGGAATAGGACATGAACCTAAGAAGATGAAACGAAACACGGCGAAATGGACAAGACATTGCCTCCGGAAGAATTTAAAGAGTGGAATGACACAAACAGATAGGGAAGAACAACTTCCACCATGAATGAATTTGAAAGAGAATCTTGAAGAGAAAGGTTGAATAGAGTTGTTGAGAAAATCAACAACAAAAGAATAAGCTTATAGTGGGCTTATTTAAACATCTCAAGACTTGAGGTGAATTATGCTGCAACCAAAAGATTGAATAGATGACATGAAGGAAGAAATGCAAAACTCCACTTCAAAAGGATAGGGAGAATTAATTACACTCAAGAGCTAAGAATAAGAATGCTTGAGCTTGATCCAATAGAATTTGATGAACACTCGAAGAATTAATTATCTCATGAAGAACCACCATGAGGAACTCCGGTAAGGAAAAGGATGATGATATAGAAATGACGGACGAAAAGAATAAGATTAGAGCCTTGCGATGATTTAGACGAGGGTCCGACAAGATAGCCGAGAAAATTGAACTCCGGAAAAGAAAAGATTAAAGCACTTGGAACTAGAATTTATTCATCAAGAATAAACTCCGAAGGAAGGGATTAAACAACTTGATGTAAAGAATAAGAATTATGTTATGCTTATCCTCCACAAATTAAATTGGTGAACAATGGTTTTGCATACTACTTATTCTCGTTGAAAAATATTAAAGAGGGATATAGCTTGCACTTGAGAAAGTCTTCATGAAACACCGGTAGGATTGGAATAAAAATCAATGGATTGATATTATAACACCGGAAAAGAACTCTTGCGCGAACCACCGTAAGAACTGAAGCCAAGTGAAGAAAAAGGAACGAACCACCGGGAAGAATTAAAATTGAATGATGAAAGAGAATAAACCACCGTGAAGAATTGAATTTGAACGAAGAAAAGAGAATAATTGCCGGGAAGAATAAAGCACATGAGGAAATTAGAATGACGAGAACGAAGAGAACATGAACTGATTAAAGACTACTTGAACGAAGCACCAGAAGAATGTGAGACGAACGAAGAGGCATCAATGAAGAATATTTGGAGGGCGAAGTTGAAAACTGAGAACGACAAAATCTTCTGAAATGATGGCCTTCGAAGGAACGCAAAGAAAAGAATTCATGAAATACTCCGGAAGAATGAAAAGAAGAAAGGTTGAACCAATGATGAATAGAATTGCAAACGAACTTCGGAAGGCACGTGACTGATGGAATCCATACTTACGTCACACTTGAAAGAATTTCGGAACACTCTGGGAAATATTAGAAGAGTCAGGTAAGATCCTAGGAAATGACCTATGGGTTATGAGCCCACCGAAGAGAAAACACCGTTGAAAAGGATCGAAAAGAGATAATGCGCTGGAACGATTAAAAGACTCGAAGGAGGTGACAACCTCAAATTAATTGGAAGACATACGGATATCCTGAGATTTCTTCGGAGCTCCGGAACAATTAATTAGCGAGAGGTGAATGAGCAAGGGGAAAACACCTGAGCCAAGAAAAGGATATGATGAACACCGAATACTAGAAATGAATCCACAGGAAAGAAGAAGAGGTGAAGAATATCGAACAAGAGGAGAATTCACCAGTTGAAACAATTGATGAAAGAAAACAATGACTTCCACAAGAGTAGGATGGATACTCGATTGAGGACTCCGGCTCCGAGAAGTAAAAGGGTGGGAGGGTGGGAAAAAGAAAGACAACTTCGAAAGGGGAAACAACATCGGTTGGAAAGAACCAAGGATTGAAGCAAAAGATGAGGAGGGTCAAATCGACTCGATGAGAGATGCACCAGATGAAAAGAGCAGACATCGCAACGAACGAAAACTAACCGTGCAATCCTAAAAATATTTGAATGGGAAGAGGGGCAATTCAAAACACCTACATCAAGATTCCTCACCAGAGCGACGAAGGGGCTGAGGAGTAAAAAGAATTCCTACTCTCCGATATAACTAGACTTCGAAAAAGTTTTCTGCTAGACTCGACAACGGCCAAGCTACGATCAATCAAGGGGGCTCCTATGGTCGGTCGAGGCACTGGTACCAACTTGTCAGGCCCAAGATGCGATTCTATCCCAATCACGTGACTCATACGTGATTGGGGCACAACCGCATCTCAGGCGCTTACCAAGATGGATATCATTACATCGTACCATTACATAAATACATGGGGGATACAACAATACATACAAGTCACATGAATACAACAACATCAATACAAGGCATCCGACTACGGATGCAAACAGGAAAAGCACAACGACATCCATCTGCTATCCCAGGCTTCCGACCATGAACCTATCCCAAGACTGAAGAAGAAGAAGAAGAAAGAACTCCAACAAAAGGTAACATCGCTCTCACGTCAAGTTATCGGAAACCTGCACCTGCAACTGTTGTTGTAGTATCTGTGAGCCACGAGGACTCAGCAATCCAATAACCATGGGTAACAAGACTAGCAAAGATTAATGGGTAAGGAGACGTAAGGTGATGAGGTTGCAGCAGCGGCTAAGCAAAATATGGTGGCTAACTTACGAGTACAAGAATAAGGTGAGCATCTATGGAGACGGTCGCAAATTAGTAGTGATTGCTAAAGATCCTAAACTACCTACGAGTCAAACATAACCCCCACCGCGTTCTCTTCTCAAAATGAAAATAGACAGTCACAGTTACTCACACATTTGTGTCTTTTATCTCGGACCCTCTGACAAGTTTTGTACAACCAGACATTAACAAATTCCAATCAGCCACATAACCGCGGGCATGGCTTTCGAAAGATCATAACCCTACAGGGGTGTCCCAACTTAGCCCATCACAAGCTCTCACGATCAATAGAGATAATAATAATATTACCCCTTATCTTAGGGAAGGCCCGATCTGACTCGGAATTCCCGGTGCACAAGACATTTCGACAATGGTAAAACAAGTCCAGCAAGACCTCCCGGCGTGCCGACACCCTGATAGTAGCCGCGCGTATCTCGTCTCTGGCCACAACCGGATGGGACATGCTACGAGTAAAACTAGCCCTCGGGTTTCCCCCAGGTGGCCCCGCAGGCTGCCCGTTTGGGACCAACAACATCAGCACTGGCCCCCCTGCTATGTAGAAAAGAATCCTCGAGGGCGTGACCCCCTATGCAATTTAAGTAATTAATTAAGTTGTTATTATGAGGCAAATTAAAACCAATGTTGGGCCTTGCTAGAGGAGTTTTATTCAAAGACGAACTGTCAAGGGGTCCCCATATACCCAACCGTGTAAGGAACACAAAATCAAGGAACATAACGCCGGTTTATCAGCTCCTAAGGTGGCATGAGTGGAATAAAACACCGAGCAAAAGGCCAAGCCTTCCACCCATTGCCAAGTATATAGGTGTGTTAATAATAATAGTAGATATTGTGATATTCCAACATGGAAAGATCTTCGTCTTCACCTGCAACTAACAATGCTATAAGAGGGGCTGAGCAAGTGGGTAACATAGCCAAACAATGGATTGCTAGGAAGGTGTCAAAGGTTAGAGGTTTCATGGCAACAAGGAGAGGGGCTGACAATAATGATGGGTAGCGCGACATATAACAATAGCATCGAGACAGCTAGCATGACAATGATAGTAAAGGTATCCAAGGTGATGGTCATCTTGCCTGAGATCCCGCAAGGAAGAAGAAAGAATACATGAAGTAGACGAATAAGAATCCACGAAGACAAATCACGTGTAGACGAACGAATCCTCACGATCGCAGTGGAAAAGAACTAGCGAGAAGAATGTACACAACAAGGTAAACACACCACTTAAGAACATGACAAGAAGCTCAACCAAGTATGATGCAAGACAAGTCTATATGATGCAAAACATGGCAAGGGATGAAGCACACAAGTACAACACAAACAAACAAGTTTAAATGAGGCCGGAACAACATATAACAACTCCGGTAAGTCCTCATACGCATATTTTGAATTTGGTCCAGATCTGAACAAACCTTAAGTTCAAGTTATTAAACAGCAAGTTAACATGCACCATGATGATCTACACAAAATTCTAGTCAAGTTACATATGAAGTTTGTTTAATTCAGAGCTACGTCCTAGAAGATATGAGCAAAACAAGACAAGCATGGCAATTATGCAAGAAGCATCCAAACATCAAGCAAACATACTCCAAACATGTAAACAATAAGATATTATGCTTCTACATGCAAAATCACACAAGTTTCATTTAGGACACACTCAATACGGGGCAACGGTTCAACACATACACATTAAACAAGATATAACAACAAGCTGTCAAAAACAGCAGCATAGCAACTTTGGAGCAAGGTATATATATGCTACAACACTCAAACATGATAACAAGAGGCATGGATGTGAAATAGACATGATACTTAACAAGCATGAACCTAGAACACACCCAAAAGCTTGCTGGAACACAATTAACCAAGCATAGCAAGATGGAATAAATTTATCCAGACTTAGTCAAAATCTGGGAAGGCAAAACATCATTACGATGCTGCCTTCGGAGGCAGAAAACAACAAGCATATCAAATCTAGTAAGTATATAAAGAACATGGACATGAAATAGACATACCATACATCCAACAACTCCATTGGAGCAACTCCATAGGAGGCATGGATCAATAACAACAAGCTCCACCAAATTGAACATGCTGATAAAAGTCTGGCAGGTAAATTTATAGCAACTTGAGAGCAAGAAATAAATAAGCTACAGCAGGCCATATATGCAAACAAGGGCATGAATGGATAGAGCATAACATGGACAATAAGACATGATCATTGGACATACTAAAACAAGCATAGATTTGAGTGGGGCGTCAAGCAAACATAGCATCAAGTTTAACAGATTCTAGACTTAGCAGTTTTTTCACTAAGTATAAAATAGCAACATTGGCATGGCATGTTTAAAAGCTTGTTTAAGTCACCTCAAGGCATATCATTAAAAGTGGATTTCACCATAGCAAAGACCATATGATTGTGCTTCGAAAACATATGGACATGTGGCATGAAAGACAAACACACCAATAGCAATGAGCAAGTCAAAACAGCGTCTCACAACAAGTTTCAGCACTTAATAGCCACATGTGCTTTTGCAACAGAGATTAACATGGCAAGATGGCACCTAACATTAATTCTACGGCAACCATCATGTAGAGCACTTCACAGTGAATATTTTGACATATCATATGCTCCATTTGGACCAACATGCACAAAGTTATCACATCTCAAACATGCTAACAAAATTATAGTTAACTGCAGTTTTAAACATATAGCACTCTTGCAAGAGGGATTAGGGCATCAAGATGGTCTCAAACAAGCATGCCACAATGGAACAAAATGAAGAGCATATCCCAACGATCATTTAGACATATTATACACTCAATTTGGATAAGCACACAAAAAGTTACAGCCACCCAAAGATGCACTCAAATTTACAGATGCCAGGGACTTGGTGTCGGGGAAACTGATCCACCCACGAACACCTATGAGGACCGAGCCCCTTTTGGTACGGCGGGGGCGGAGGTCGCGCGAAGAGCAGATCGAGGCGAGGCACACGAGCAGTTTACCCAGGTTCGGGCCGCACGGATGCGTAAAACCGTACTCCTGCTTTGTGGTTTGTATCGAGTTCTTGCTCGGGAGCGCTGAGAGCTACAGTACTCTTCAGCAGCTAACGAGACCGAGCGTGAGAGTGTTCTAATTCCCCTCTACGTTGCGCATGGGCGTCCTTTTATATGCTCAAGGGGTCACCGACAGGTGGCAACGCAGTTGAGGGTAAAAAGGGAAAAGTGTTGCGGTTGGTACAGCTACCTGTACAGTGTTCCATACCTAACCCTGACGGCAGGGGACAAGGGCATTAAATGCCCATCGACGTCGCCCAAACACTGCAAAAAGGGGCCATCAGGGGCGCCACCGTTCGCCACGATGGCAATCTTGTTAGTGCCGCTTGCCACCGCGTACCCCTGGCTACACAGCCTCCCGCCACGTACGCCTGGGAGGGTCCCAGAGCGACTCGTGGGTGGATGCGCTGGAGCGCGGGTACAGAGTGGTAGCTTGCCGCGGCAAGCGCCTTGCCGCGGTCATTGTCTTGTCACGTCCGGGAGCTTGTCGCTCACCGGGCCTTGCCGGGACATGCGGCGTGTCGCAGCAAGTTCCTTGAGATGCCTTGGTTGGCCTTCCCGGCAAGCTCCTCTTGCCGGGGTCTTGTTTCCTTGGCTTGGATACTTTGCTCTTGAATGGCTCGAAAGGAACCACGGAGGACCTTGGCGGTCGCCCGTCAAGCCTTGCCGCGGGGCGCTGCGACTGCCCGTGCACAAGTTCGGGATACTAGGGTACCCCTACTCTAGTACACCGACAGGAGCCCCCGGGCCTGGGCCATACACGGTGCCGAGCGCTGTTGGGCCAGGCCCAAAACAGTGCACGAGCACGCGCGGCCTGAGTCACGCCGTATCTTACTCCGTATCCACCGCGCCCTCCCTTAACGACACGCGTTAACCGCTGCGTCGTGGGAGAGATCGTGGGCGGTTTCTTTATTCGGAAATGCGGACGTCCGCCCCCTCCCTCCTTATAAGCTGGGGAAACAGGGGCAGTTCGTCCATCCGCCCGTTGCTACTCCAACGTCGAAAGCCTCCGCCGCTCCCCTTCTTCCCAAAGCCGAAAGAGAGCAGCGCTCCGCCCCCATCGCTACCAGCACCACCAATGCCGTCGACCTCCCTCACCACTTCCGCCATGGCTCCGAAAACCGACAAGGGGAAGGGAGCGGCACTGCGAAAGGAGCGGGCTGTCTTCCCCCCCAAGCTTGCCGCGAGGAAGCTAAGGGAGAACTACTACCTCTTCTGGTCGGGGGAGACGTGGGCGCATCCGCGCACCAAGGTACTCCCAGCCGTTGCTTGTAAAATGGCTCCGAACGGATATGCGTTCTTCGCCTTGTTCTTCTACTGCGGGCTCTGCCCGCCTTTCTCTGAATTCTTCTGCGACATTATGAACACCTACGGGTTCCACCTCCTTGACTTCACCCCCAATGCCGTTCTGACCATGGCAGTTTTCGCACATCTCTGCGAAAACTTTGTCGGAGTCCATCCCAATGTAGCCCTTTTCCGCCACTTCTTTATGCCTCGAGTTGAGAGAGGAGAGCCTTTGTCCGGCGGAGTCTCCTGGATCTCGAGGGCCCACAAGAAGGAAGCTTATCTGGAGGGAGAGCTCCACAGCAAATGGGAGGAATGGAGAGCCAATTGGTGTTGGATTGTCGAGGAGAACCCGCAGCCATTTACCGCCCGGTGCCAAGCCCCAGTAGTGCGCGGCAACGATTGGAGCGACCTGGCCCCGGAAGACGGTAAACTGAAGATTGCCACTGCCCGGATCCGACGCCTCAGGCTTGCCGGGCTCACTGTAGGCGCAGTTGGCGCAGATTTCCTTCGCCGCCGCATCGCCCCCTTGCAGGAGAGGAAGAGGCCCGCATGGGAGTTCGAGAATGCGGCGGATATCATGAGGCTGCGCCCGGGCCTCAACTTCAACTTCACTGTCCTGGAGCTCAACGCGATGCTCCAGGAGCTGTTCAAGTATGACCCCGATCATCCTGAAGTGTTCAGGTTGCCGAGGGGGGTCGTCCCGCTGTGCAATAACTCCGCGCTCAGCCGCATCCGTGCAATGATGCCGCTGTGCGACTCTCATGGGATTGACCCAACTTGGCAAGAGCCTGCCGACGACGCCGTGCAGGAGTTCTTCGACAACTTAGAAGATGTTCCGATTCGCTCCGACGAGAAGAAGGGCCTCACCCGCGACACCACCGATAAGGAGATGGCGTACATCGCCACTAGGCTGGAAGGGGCGGCGGCAGCCGCGGCCGCGGGCGAGTTCGGATTCACCGTGGAGGAGGCAGATGCAGCAAAGGCGGCAAGCCTTGCCGAGCGAGGGGAGTTTGTCGGCGAGGGAGAGCTTGTCGGGCAAGATGCCGAGTCAAGCGAGCCCGCCGAGCAGGGCGTCGAGTCGAGCGGGCCCGCCGAGGACACGAGCGGCTCGCTGGAGATCGACTCCTCTTCCACCTCGTCCTCAGGCAGCTCGCCGCTAGTAGAGCCCCCTGCTCCACCAAGAAGGCGTCTCCGCAAGGCCGGGGACGTAACGGAGCGGCAGACGGGTCAACAGCCGCCGCGCCGCGCGACACGCTCCACCGCGGCAAGCGTGGTCGCGGCGGGAGCGCCTCGTGCTTCTGCAGCAACTGGAGCGGGGTCTTCCCGGGCCACTGCTTCCGCTCCTGCCGCTCCTCACGCCACGGCGGCAGCCGGAGCGGGATCGTCTCAGACCACCGCCACTGCTCCCGCCAAGCGGCCAAGGGAGCCTACTCCTCCGCCTCCTCACGCCGGACGTGAGCCGGACTTCGACTTCTCCGCGCTCAGCTCCGACGAGGAAGAAGAAGAGTAAGATTCTTGTTGTTCTTGTATTTCTTCAATTTTTTTGCTGTTTTGTCTTGCATCTTATTTGCCTTACTCTGAACTTGTTCCTTTTTAGAACTCTGGCCCAGAGGGCGGCAAAGAGAGCCAAGGTCCCGGTGATTGTCATCGAGGACGAGCCCACCGTGACAGCAGGGGGTGCGCCCGAGACAAACTTGCCGGACACGGCAACTGATCTTCAGAGCAGCCCCCAGCGTAAGTGTATGGTTCACTTTCTGATGTTAGGCGCGCGTGGGCGTGTTCTTTCTTCGATGATATCTTGATTGTTGATTTGTGTAGGAGCAGAGCAGCCAGACCAGGGGCGTCCGGAGACCGCCCCCGACGCGCCATCTGCTTCGACTACGTCGCCAAGGGAAAGTTCTCCGGCAAGGGTCTCCCCAGCAAGGGAGAGTCCTCCGGCAAGGGGGAGCTCTCCGGCGAGGGGGAGCTCTCCGGAGAGGGACAGCACCAGCGGCCCTCCGCCGGTGGAGACCACGACCGAACTGCCAAGGGAGAGCTCTTCGGCAAGGGAGCCTGTCGAGGAGCCGGCCCGCGCAGGTAATCCTCTCGCTTCAAAATTCCCTTGGGCTTTTCTTCTTTTGATTCTTCTTTTTGGATATTTGCTTGACTATTTTTCTCCCCCTTCCTCCCGTCAGACCCATCTGCTGCGGAGCCGATGGAGACGGAGGTTGCTGCTGACGATGCCACCGCTACCGAAGAAGCAGCTGGCGCTGACGATCCTGCCGGCGCAGAGGCCGCCGAGGCTGCCGCCACAGCAGCTGGCGAGGGGTCCGGCGATCGCACTGACGGCCTTGAGGCCGCAGGAGCGCCAGGCGCTACGCCGACCACCGATCCCTCCGCCGCTGCCGCAACCCCAGGCTCCGAAGAGCTCGAGCCAGGCGCCTACTTGAAGGCCGGCGATGGCGTCTTCATCAAGCTCCCCTGGGCGTCGAGCTCTAGGGCGCCGGTCGAGGGAGAAATCTTTGACGGAGAGGTGCTCGCCTCCGCCGGGCTGACGCTAGTTGTCGCGCCAAGTAGCAGCAGCGGCGAGTCTGAGGAGGAGCGGCTGCTGTGGAAGCTGTTGTCGCTCTACCGCGCCCGGCATGCCAAGCTGGAGTCCCGAGAGGCGCTTGCCGCGAGGGTGGGAGCTGATATGGAGAAGTGCGCGGAGGAGCTCCGGGGTCTTCACCAAGTAGCTCTCCGGTCCCTGGCAGAGGAGCGGGAGCAACTTGCTGAGGAGCAGACGGCCTTCTTCCTCGAGAAGGCCGAAGTCGAAGAGCAGCAGCGGCTTGCCGCCGAGAAGCTATCTGCGCGGGAAGGCGAGCTGGCGCAGCGGAAGATCAACATCGACAGCCATGAGGAGGATCTTGCCGCGCGCGAGCAATCACTTGGCGGAGCCCTCAAGCATGCAGAGGACACTGCCGCAGCTGCTGAGACCGCCAAGAAGGAGCTGGAGGCGAGGGTGGCGCAGCTGGAGGCCGATCTCAAGGCGAGAGGTGAAGAGATCGCCGCGCTCAAGCTCGAGCGGGAGAAGGACGCCCACAACCACTCGGAGCTGCAGGTTCGCCTCGCCGAGAAGGGCAAGGAGCTTGCCGCCGCCAAGAACTAAAACGCCGATCTTGAGTTGAAGCTGACCACTTTGACCAAGACGTTGGATGGCGCCAAGGAGCGGGAGGCGGCCTTGAAGGAGGAGGTCAAGGCCGAGAAGGCGCTGCTGGCGAGCGCTGCTGTCACTCAGAACGTCTTTAGGGAGACTGTGGAGCACTGGACGGAGGGTCTCGTCAATGCTGCCGCAGATATCGACAGGGAGCTGGTGCAGCTGGGGGTGGAGTATCTCGGGTATTCCTCCGATGAGAACCTCCACCCCAGCGCCAAGCTCACCTTATTTTTCAAAGGCGTGGCGACGGCTCTCCAGCGACTCCGGGAGAGGATCCCAAAGCAGCTGGCTGACGAGTCGCGCAAGCTCTGCGCGGGAGCTCTTCTAAAGGTGTTGATGAAGGTGGCCTTCCGCAACCCGGGCCTCAACCTCACCAACGTCCTCAAGTCCTTGCCGCCGGATGCCGATCTGGAGGCGCTCAAGGCCCTTGTCGCACCCATTGTGGACAAGGTGAGCGGGATCAAGAGGGTCGAGGGCGACCGCGCAAATTAGGCTGCCCGTTTTCTTCTTTCCTTGTCGCTGCTGATCATGTTACGCGAACAATCTGTTACAGCTGCGACAAGTTATCTTGTAATATAACTATATTTTGGGTAGTGTTTGCAATGTTATTTCCTTTACTTGGTCCCTTCCTTTGTATGTTCTTGCCCTAAGCTTTTAGGGAACTTGCCGGTGTAGGCACCTTAGCCGCGAGCGCTGAGTGCAGAACGTCAGCAGCCTGTTGGCGGTGCTGTTACCGACAAGAAACCTTGTCGCAACTAGTCGCAGCTCACTTAAGTTGTTGAGCGAACTCGAAACAAAGTTGTTGAGCGGGCTCGAAACAACGTTAAGGGCGCAACTAGCTACGAGTTGGTTCCTCCGCGCACAGGTTTTCCATACAAATCACGGTCGTTCAAGGAAGATAACTTAAAAATTTAAAAATCTGATTGCTCAAGCTTTGGCAACTTAGCTTTTCTGTTGTTTTCTTCCCGGCAAGGCGAAACTTTCTTGAACGACGCCTGGTCCATACCACTATCTTCTCCTCCCCCCCGGAAAACTTGTGGGCGAGGGAACCTTCCTTTGCTTGAGAAAAAGAAAGAAGAGAAAACAAAGATATGGAGCCTTATGGCTCGTTATTGCTTACCGGGGTTAGGTGCTGCACAAAGTGTCAGATAACACATGCAAAAAATAGAAAGCATGAAATTGACAAGGTGTGCGAAGCACATGATCTTTACTTATGCACGGGGTCTGTGCCCGGCTTTGTACAAAGGATTACATGCAACAGCGGCAAGACTTGTACAAAAGGTGGTTGCCGGAACAGGGTCCGACAACCGAGCCTTACGGGTAAAACTTACGAAGATGCTCAATGTTCCAGGAGTTGCTCACCGGAAAGCCATCTTCGGTCTCAAGGCGGACAGCGCCAGGCCTAGTGACTCGTTTCACCCGGTAAGGGCCTTCCCACTTCGACGTCAACTTGTTGGAATTCTTGGCGGACTGAACGCGCCGAAGAACAAGGTCGCCTTCCTCGAGACTTCTGGCATTAACTTTGCGGCTATGGTAGCGGCGCAAAGCTTGCTGGTAGCGAGCAGCTCGTACAGCAGCCTGAATACGGTCTTCCTCAAGGAGCAGCGCGTCATCTTGTCGCAGTTGCTCTTGCTCAAGCTCATCATAAGCGAGCGCTCGAGGTGACCCGTATACGAGTTCCGTGGGGAGAACTGCCTCTGCTCCATAGACTAGAGCGAAAGGTGTCTGTCTAGTGGCTCGATTTGGCGTCGTCCTGATCGACCAAAGAACCACCGGCAGCTCCTCGATCCAGTTTCTTCCGCACTTGTGCAGCCTGTCGAAAGTTCTGGTCTTGAGTCCATGCAGCACTTCAGCATTTGCCCTCTCCGCTTGACCGTTGCTTCTCGGGTGAGCAACAGAAGCGAAGCAGACCCTGGCGCCAAGATCTTGGACGTACTGCATGAAGGTGCGGCTCGTGAATTGCGTACCGTTGTCGGTGATGATCTTGTTAGGGATCCCGAAGCGGCAAACAATCGACCTGAAGAACTTGACTGCTGACTGTGCGGTCACCTTCCTCACTGCTTCCACTTCTGGCCACTTTGTGAACTTGTCGATTGCAACGTACAAGTACTCAAAGCCCCCGGCTGCGTGGGGAAAGGGGCCGAGGATGTCGAGCCCCCAGACCGAAAATGGCCAGGATAAAGGGATCGTCTGGAGAGCTTGAGCTGGCTGGTGTATCTGCTTGGAATGGAACTGGCACGCTTCACACTTGGTTACTTGTGCAGTTGCATCCTGGAGGGCTTCCGCCCAAAAGAAACCTTGCCGGAATGCTTTGCCGGCAAGTGCTCTTGCGCCAATGTGGTGACCACATATGCCTCCATGTATCTCTGCCAACAGCTCTTGTCCGTTTTCCCGGCGAATACACTTCAATTTCACACCGTTGAGTCTTCTTCTGTACAGCTTGTTGTAAAGAAACTGGTACATACTTGACTGCCGGGCTACTCTTTCCGCTTCTTCTTGCTCTTTGGGAAGTTCTCCTGTCTGAAGGAAACGGACAATCTGCTGCGCCCATGCTGGAGCTTGTGGCTCGACAACAAGGACCAAAGGCACATCTGCTGCTGCGGGAACATCCGCTTCTACGGCGAGCACCAAAGATGTCGGGGAAACTGATCCACCCACGAACACCTATGGGGACCGAGCCCCTTTCGGTACGGCGGGGGCGGATGTCGCGCGAAGAGCAGATCGAGGCGAGGCACACGAGCAGTTTACCAAGGTTCGGGCCGCACGGATGCGTAAAACCCTACTCCTGCTTTGTGGTTTGTATTGAGTTCTTGCTCGGGAGCGCTGAGAGCTATAGTACTCTTCAGCAGCTAACGAGACCGAGCGTGAGAGTGTTCGAATCCCCCTCTATGTTGCGCATGGGCCTCTTTTTATATGCTCAAGTGGTCACCGACAGGTGGCAACGTAGTTGAGGGTAAAAAGGGAAGAGTGCTGCGGTTGGTACAGCTACCTATACAGTGTTCCATACCTAACCCTGACGGCAGGGGACAAGGGCATTAAATGCCCATCGACGTTGCCCAAACAGTGCAAAAAGGGGCCGTCAGGGGCGCCACCGTTCGCCACGATGGCAATCTTGTCAGCGCCGCTTGCCACCGCGTACCCCTGGCTGCACAGCCTCCCGCCACGTACGCCTGGGAGGTTCCCAGAGCGACACGTGGGTGGATGCGCTGGAGCGCGAGTACAGAGTGGTAGCTTGCCGCGGCAAGCACCTTGCCGCGGTCGTTGTCTTGTCGCGTCCGAGAGCTTGTCGCTCACCGGGCCTTGCCGGGACATGCGGCGTGTCGCGGCAAGTTCCTTGAGATGCCTTGGTTGGCCTTCCCGGCAAGCTCCTCTTGCCGGGGTCTTGTCTCCTTGGCTTGGATACTTTGCTCTTGAATGGCTCCAAAGGAACCACGGATGACCTTGGCGGTCGCCCGGCAAGCCTTGCCGCGGGGCACTACGACTGCCCGTGCACAAGTTCGGGATACTAGGGTACCCCTACTCTAGTACACCGACACTTGGTGAAATTTTCAGAAAACATACTGAGCGCTAAATAGTTATACGACGCACGGGGCGGAGGATAGAAGGTGCTCACTTTGGGCCAAAGGGCCAGAAGGAGGGGAAGGCAAAGCGGGCCGGCCCATCCGGAGACGAGGAGGCCCATGCGGCGGCGGTGGCCCATGCGGAGGCCGGAGCGGTCGTCGTCCTCGACCTCCTGACGAGGCCGCGACAAGCGACGACGATGACCGCGCCGGCGTAAGGGGCGACGGCGGGGGCCGGCGGACCTAGCGCGGCGCGGGACGATGGCGGATCCGGGCGCGCCTGCCCGGATCTGACCGGAGACGGGCGGCCAAGCGCTCCTATTGGGCAGGCCGGCCGGAGGTTGCTGGGGTGGCGGAGGAGCTGAGGTGGCGGGCGCAGATTGGCCGAGGTGATGTGGAGGGGCGCTGGACGTGTCCGGCGGCGAGATGGACACTTCGGCGGGCGAGAGGGAAGATTTTTAGGGTTTGGACCCGTGATTTGGAAGGAGAGGCACATATTTATAGGTAGAGGGAGCTAGGAGAGTCCAAATGAGGAGCGGTTTTCGGCCACGCGATCACGATCCGATGACCGAGAGCATGGAGGGGGTTAGGATGGGCTTGGGGGCTGTTGTGAAAGGGGTGCTGGGCCAAAAGAGAAGGGGCTTCGGCTGTTAACACGGTTAACCATTGGGCTATCAAAAGAACTCCGAATGCGATGACATTTGACAGGCGGTCTACCTAAGCTATAATAAGACCACACGCCAAGTTTCACCCCATTCCGAGAACATTTTCTGGCCACTCATAAAATAAATATGCGGAGGCGCCGCGAACGCGTGCAAGTGTGTCTGGGATCAAAACAGACAATGGAGAGGACGAGGGAACTCGGACGGATGCAAGTTTTGAAAACATGATGATGCAATGCACACGATGACAAGGTAAGAATGCAACACGCAAGCAGAGTGACATGGCAACGACGACAAATAGTTGGCTGACAGCTGGCGCATCGGTCTCGGGGTGTCACAATGGATAAGTTCAGTGGTTCTTGAGCTCAGGAGGAGAGCTCAGGAGGGTCAGGAGGCAAGGCTTCTTGCTCCTTTGTGCGAGGGTAGAGTTTCTGGGTCTGATCCCCTCTTCTCTCTCCATAGTGCGGATCCTAGCTACTTATATAGGCGGCCAGGATCCTCTTCCCCCGAAATGTTTAGGCGGGAAGGGATTGTGACACCCCGTGACCGGTGCGCCAGGTGTCAGCCAGTTATTTCTTTTTGTTGCCATGTCATCTTCTTGCGTGTTGCATCTTGCCATGTCATCATGTGTGTTGCATCATCATGTTTTCAAAACTTGCATCCGCCCGAGTTCGCCCGTCCTTTCCGTTGTCCGCTCTGAGCCCAGACACACTTGCACGTGCCCGCGGCACCTCCGGATATTTATTTTATGAGTGGCTGGAAAATGTTCTCGGAATTGGTTGAAACTTGGTGTGTGGTCTTATTATAGCATAGGTAGACCGCCTGTCAAGTTTCGTCGCGTTCGGAGCTCGTTTGATAGCCCAACGGTTAACCGTATTAACCGCCGGAAGCCTTTTCTCTTTTGGCCCAGCACCCCTCTCCATCAGCCCCCAAGCCCATCCTAACCCCCTCCAAGCTCTCGGTCGTGAAATCAGGACCGCGTGGCCGCAAACCGCTCCTCATTTGGACACTCTTAGCTCCCTCTACCTATAAATATGTGCCTCCCCTTCCAAATCTGGGTCCAAACCCTAAAAACTCCTCCTCTCGCCCGCCGGACATGTCCGCCAGCCGGCCGGACACGTCCGCGCCACCGCCCGCAGCCAGTGGCGTGCTGCCATGTCGCCACCCCGCGCCCACATCACCGCCGGCCCGCGGGGCCCGAATCGGGCCCGTCCGGCCCGAGCCGCCGCCTCCAGATCGAAACCGCCGACGCCGCCGGCTGCCTCCACCTCCGCCGTGCGCCACCACCAGCCCGCCGCCATTCTTGATGGTCGCTGCCACCGCTCTTCTCCACCGCTCCCGAGCAGGCGCCGTCGTCCCAGCTTGCCGCCGGCTCGGATCCGGCCGGGCCGGACCGGATCCGGCCGTTCCCCGTGCTCCGGCCTCCCCGCCGCCCTTGCTCCTCGCCGGGCCCTCTTTGGATTTGCCCAATATGTTTGGAATTCATTTATTTCTTGCAGGGGTGGCTTGCTTTGGCTTTGGGGCTCCCACATAAATAAGAAGTTGTGCGACAGCTACAAAGTAGGAATTTAATAAAAAATAGAATAAGGATATACAAACAAGAACTAATCCCAGCGAAAAGGCGGAATAAATGGGGTTGGTATGTAATACTACTCCTAGACCCCCTAGTAGAAGAACAAATCCCCCAAATAGCATTTCTCGAAATAGCTCAATCCTTTTTTGCTAAGACCAGCATAAAAATATGCCGCTGACGTGAGTAAAGCTAAAGCAGCCAGCTCGCCGCCGGCCTCGCCCTCGATCGGGAGGAGGACGAGGAGCAGTAGCCCAGTGGTAAGCCACCTAAACTCCGCCCGGTGCGCTATATAGTTACTCGCCGCTGTTGAGTTATTTTCGTGAAAATGGCCAAGTCCCAGAAATTGCATAATATGTTGCCTTGTTTGTGTGGCTGTAACTTTTTGCTCGTAGATCCAAATGATGCATATAATATGTCCAAATGATCGTTGTGTTATGCTCTTTATTTTGTTCAATTGTGCCATGCTTCTTTGAATTCATCTTGATGCTCTAATCTCTGTTGCAAGAGTGCTATAAGTTTAAAACTGCTGTTGACTATAGTTTTGTTGCATGCTTGTGAGTGTGATGACTTTGGGCATGTTTATCCAAATGGAGCATATGATATGTCAAAATGTTCATTGTGAAGTGCTCTACATGTTGGTTGCTGTAGCATTCATGTTAGGTGTCATATTTCCATGTTAATCTCTGTTGCAAAAGTGCATGTGGCTGTTAAGTGCTGAAACTTGTTATGAGATGCTGAATTCACTTGCTCATTGCTATTGATGTGTTTGTCTTCATGCCACATGTCAATATGTTTTAGAAGCACAATCATATGGTCTTTGCTGTGGTGCAATCCATTTTCCATGATATGCCTTGTGTTGACTTAAACAAGCTTGTAAATATGCCATGTCAATGTTGCTGTTTTATACTTAGTGAAAAAACTGCTAAGTCTGGAATCTGTTAAACCCGATGCTATGTTCGCTTGATGCCCCACTCAAATCCATGCTTGTTTTGTAGTGGCCAATGATCATGTTTTGTTGTCCATCTTATTGTCTATCCATCCATGCCCTTGTTTGCTTATATGACCTGCTGTAGCTTATTTTTTTCTTGCTCTCAAGTTGCTATAAATTTACCTGTCAGGATTTTATCAGCATGTTCAATTTGGTGAAGCTTGTTGTTATTGATCCATGCCTCCTATGGAGTTGCTCCAATGGAGTTGTTGGATGTATGATATGTCTACTACATGTCCATGCTCTTTATATACTTAATAGTGTTGATATGCTTGTTGTTTTGTGCCTCCGAAGGCAGCATCGTGATGATGTTTTGCCTCCCCAGATTTAGACTATGTCTGGATAATTTTATTGCAACTTGCCATGCTTGGTTAATTGTGTTCCAGAAAGCTTTTGGGTGTGTTCTAAGTTCATGCTTGTTAAGTATCATGTCTTCTTCACATCCATGCTTCTTGTTATCATGTTTGGGTGTTGTAGCATATATATATCTTGCTCCAAAGTTGCTATGTGGCTGTTAACTTCAGCTTGTTGTTATATCTTGTTTCATGTGTATGTGTTGAACCGTTGCTCCGTTTTGAGAGTGCCCTATACGGAACTTGTGTGATTTTGCATATAGAAGCATAATATCATGTTCTTTACCTATTTGGAGTGTGTTTCCTTGATGTTTGGGTGCATCTTGCACCGTTGACATGCTTGTCTTGTTTTGCTCATATCTTCTAGGCCGTAGCTCCGAATAAAACAAACTTTATATGAAACTTGACTAGAATTTCGACTAGATCATCTTGGTGCATGTTAACCTGCTGTTTAACAACTTTAACATAAGGTTTGTTAAGATCTGGACTATTTTCAAAATGTGCTTATGAGGACTTACTGGATTTGTTATATGTAGTTTCCGGCCTCATTTAAACTTGTTGTTTGGTGTTGTTCTTGTGTGCTTCATCCCTTGACATGAATTGCATCATATAGACTTGTCTTGCATCATGCTTGGTTGAGCATCTTGTCTTGTTCTTATGTTGTGTGTTTACCTTGTGGTGTGTTTTTATCGCTAGTCTTTTCCGTTGCGATCGTGACGATTCGTTCGACTACGCATGGTTCGTCTTCAAGGCTTCTTCTTCGTCTTCTTCATGGATCCGTTCTTCTTCCTTGCGGGATCTCAGGCAAGATGACCATCACCTTGGATACCTTTACTATCATTTCCATGCTTAGTTGTCTCGATGCTATCGCTATATGTCGCGCTACCCATCATCATTGTCAGCCCCTCTCCTTGTTGCCATGAAGCCTCTAACCTTTGACACCTTCCCAGCAAACCATTGTTTGGCTATGTTACCTGCTTGCTTAGCCCCTCTTATAGCATTGTTAGTTGCAGGTGAAGATGAAGATCGTTCCATGTTGGAACTTGTTGTTGGAATATCACAATATCCATTATTATTATTAACACACCTATATATTTGGCAATGGGTGGAAGGCTTGGCCTTTTGCTCGGTGTTTTGTTCCACTCATGCCACCTTAGGAGCCGATAAACCGACGTTATGTTCCTTGATTTTGCGTTCCTTACACAGTTGGGTATATGGGGACCCCTTGACAGTTCGTCTTTGAATAAAACTCCTCCAGCAAGACCCAACAATGTTTTTAATTTGCTCATAATAAAAACTTAATTAATTAATTAATTGGATAGGGAGTTAGCGCTACCCGAGGATTCTTTCTACATACATGGGGGGGGGGGCAGTGTTGATGGTGTTGGTCCCAAACGGGAAACCTGCGGGGCCGCCACGGGGAAACTCGAGGTATCTGGCTCCCGGATCTTGTTCCATCCGGTCGTGGCCTGAGACGAGATACGCGCGGCTACCATCAGGGTGTCGGCACGCCGGGAGGTCTTGCTGGACTTGTTTTACCATTGTCGAAATGTCTTGTGCATCGGGATTCCGAGCCTGATCGGATTGTCCCTAAGATAAGGGGTAATATTATTATTATCTCTGCTGATCGTGAGAGCTTGTGATGGGCTAAGTTGGGACACCCCTGTAGGGTTATGATCTTTCGAAAGCCGTGCCCGCGGTTATGTGGCAGATGGGAATTTGTTAATATCCGGTTGTAGAAAACTTGACACCATGTTCATAATACACTACCAGCGTGAGTAACTGTGACGGTCGCTTTCCGAAGGGGTTCGGGAAGTGAACATGGTGGGGTTATGTTTGATGTGCTTATATAGGATCACTTCGTGATCACTTTGACGCTCGTGGCACTTCTCTTCTCGCTCTAAACATGTAAGCTAGTGCTAGTGTAGCTGCAACCTTGTTCTTCAGCCTTGTTCCACACCCAAGGCTTAGATAGATTTGCTACCCGGGAACGGGATTGCTGAGTCCTCCGTGGCTCACAGATTCTACACAACCACCAGATGCAGGTACCTATGAGAACTACATAGTGTTGGGGAACGTAGTATTTTAAAATTTTCCTACGATCACGCAATATCTATCTACCAGATGCATAGCAACGAGAGGGGAGAGTGTGTCTACGTACCCTCGTAGACCGGGAGCGGAAGCGTCAAGTGACGCGGTTGATGTTGTCGAACTTCTTCGCGATCCAACCGTTCAAGCACCGAATGTACGGCACCTCCGCGTTCAGCACACGTTCAGCTTGATGACGTCCCACGAGTTCTTGATCCAGTTGAGCTTCACGGGAGAGTTTCGTCAGCACGACGGCGTGGTGACGGATATGATGTGTTCACCGGCGCAGGGCTTCGCCTAAGCTCCGCGACGGTACGACCGAGGTGTGATTCTGTGGAGGGGGGCACCGCACACGGCTAAAACAATTCAACTTGTGTGTCTTTGGGTGCCCCCCTGCCCCCGTATATAAAGGAGCAGGGGAGGGAGGCCGGCCAACCTCTCCTGGTGCGGCTAGGGAGGGAGTCCTACTAGGAATAGGATTGCAATCCTATTCCAAGTAGGATTCACCGAAAGGAAGAAGGGGGAAAAGAATAGGAGAGGTGGCGCCCCCCCAATCCTAGTCCAACTAGGATTCCTAGGTGGGGGCGCCGGCCAGCCCTATGGGCTGCCTCTCTCTCACCCTTTAGGCCCACTATGGACCATCCCCTCTCATAGGGGGTTCCGGTAACCCCCTCCGGCATTCCCGATAAATCCGAAACTTTTCCGGTATACTTCCGGTGTCCGAATATAGCCGTCCAATATATCAATCTTTATGTCTCGGACATTCCGAGACTCCTCGTCATGTCCGTGATCTCATCCGGGACTCCGAACTACCTTCGGTACATCAATACTCAAAAACTCATAATACCGATCGTCATCAAACGTTAAGCGTGCGGACCCTACGGGTTCGAGAACTATGTAGACATGACTGAGACTCATCTCCGGTCAATAACCAATAGCGGAACCTGGATGTTCATATTGGCTCCTACATATTCTACGAAGATCTTTTATCGGTCAGAACCGCATAACAACATACGTTGTTCCTTTTGTCAAACGGTATGTTACTTGCCCGAGATTCGATCGTCGGTATCTTTATACCTAGTTCAATCTCGTTTACCGGCAAGTCTCTTTACTCGTTCCGTAACACATCATCTCGTGACTAACTCATTAGTCTTTTGCTTGCAAGGCTTATTGTGATGTGTGTTACCGAGAGGGCCCAGAGATACCTCTCTGACACTCGGAGTGACAAATCCTAATCTTGATCTATGCCAACACCACGAATACTTTTGGAGACACCTGTAGAGCATCTTTATGATCACCCAGTTACGTTGTGACGTTTGATAGCACACAAGGTGTTCCTACGGTATTCGGGAGTTGCATAATCTCATAGTCATAGGAACATGTATAAGTCATGAAGAAAGCAATAGCAGTTAAACTAAACGATCATAGTGCTATGCTAACGGATGGGTCTTGTCCATCACATCATTCTCCTAATGATGTGATCCCGTTGATCAAATGACAACTCATGTCTATGGCTAGGAAAAATAACCATCTTTGATCAATGAGCTAGTCTAGTAGAGGCATACTAGGGACATACTGTTTTGTCTATGTATCCACACATGTACTAAGTTTCCGGTTAATACAATTCTAGCATGAATAAAAGACATTTATCATGATATAAGGAAATACAAATAACATCTTTATTATTGCCTCTAGGGCATATTTCCTTCAGTCTCCCACTTGAACTAGAGTCAGTAATCTAGATTACAAAGTGATGATCCTCACACCCATGGAGTCTTGGTGCTGATCATGTTTTGCCCGTGGAAGAGGCTTAGTCAACGGGTCTGCAACATTCAGATCCGTATGTATTTTGCAAATCTCTATGTCTCCCTCCTTGACTAGATCGCGGATGGAATTGAAGCGTCTTTTGATGTGCTTTGTTCTCTTGTGAAACCTGGATTCCTTCGCCAAGGCTATGGCTCCAGTGTTGTCACAAAAGATTTTCATTGGGCCCGATGCACTAGGTACTACACCTAGATCGGATATGAACTCCTTCATCCAGACTCCTTCATTTGCTGCTTCCGAAGCAGCTATGTATTCCGCTTCACACGTAGATCCCGCCACGACGCTCTGCTTGGAACTGCACCAACTGACAGCTCCACCGTTCAATAAAAATACATATCCGGTTTGTGACTTTGAGTCATCCGGATCAGTGTCAAAGCTAGAATCGACGTAACCGTTTACGACGAGCTCTTTGTCACCTCCATATACGAGAAACATATCCTTTGTTCTTTTCAGATACTTTAGGATGTTTTTGACCGATGTCCAGTGATCCACTCCTGGATTACTTTGGTACCTCCCTGCTAGACTTATAGCAAGGCACACATCAGGTCTGGTACACAGCATTGCATACATGATAGATCCTATGGCTGAGGCATAGGGAATGACTTTCATTTTCTCTCTATCTTCTGCAGTGGTCGTGTTGGGGAACGTAGTATTTTAAAATTTTCCTACGATCACGCAAGATCTATCTACCAGATGCATAGCAACGAGAGGGGAGAGTGTGTCTACGTACCCTCGTAGACCGGGAGCGGAAGCGTCAAGTGACGCGGTTGATGTTGTCGAACTTCTTCGCGATCCAACCGATCAAGCACCGAACGTACGGCACCTCCGCGTTCAGCACACGTTCAGCTTGATGACGTCCCACGAGCTCTTGATCCAGTTGAGCTTCACGGGAGAGTTTCGTCAGCACGACGGCGTGGTGACAGATATGATGTGTTCACCGGCGCAGGGCTTCGCCTAAGCTCCGCGACGGTACGACCGAGGTGTGATTCTGTGGAGGGGGGCACCGCACACGGCTAAAACAATTCAACTTGTGTGTCTTTGGGTGCCCCCCTGCCCCCGTATATAAAGGAGCAAGGGAGGAGGGGCCGGCCAACCTCTATGGTGCGGCTAGGGAGGGGACTCCTACTAGGAATAGGATTGCAATCCTATTCCTAGTAGGATTCACCGAAAGGAAGAAGGGGGAAAGGATTAGGAGAGGTGGCGCCCCCCCCCCCAATCCTAGTCCAACTAGGATTCCTAGGTGGGGCGCCGGCCAGCCCTATGGGCTGCCTCTCTCTCACCCTTTAGGCCCACTATGGACCATCCCCTCTCGTAGGGGGTTCCGGTAACCCCCTCCGGCATTCCCGATAAATCCGAAACTTTTCCGGTATACTTCCGGTGTCCGAATATAGCCGTCCAATATATCAATCTTTATGTCTCGGACATTCCGAGACTCCTCGTCATGTCCGTGAGCTCATCCGGGACTCCGAACTACCTTCGGTACATCAATACTCAAAAACTCATAATACCGATCGTCATCAAACGTTAAGCGTGCGGACCCTACGGGTTCGAGAACTATGTAGACATGACCGAGACTCATCTCTGGTCAATAACCAATAGCGGAACCTGGATGTTCATATTGGCTCCTACATATTCTACGAAGATCTTTTATCGGTCAGAACCGCATAACAACATACGTTGTTCCTTTTGTCAAACGGTATGTTACTTGCCCGAGATTCGATCGTCGGTATCTTTATACCTGGTTCAATCTCGTTGCCGGCAAGTCTCTTTACTCGTTCCGTAACACATCATCTCGTGACTAACTCATTAGTCTTTTGCTTGCAAGGCTTATTATGATGTGTGTTACCGAGAGGGCCCAGAGATACCTCTCCGACACTCGGAGTGACAAATCCTAATCTTGATCTATGCCAACACCACGAATACTTTCGGAGACACCTGTAGAGCATCTTTATGATCACCCAGTTACGTTGTGACGTTTGATAGCACACAAGGTGTTCCTACGGTATTCGGGAGTTGCATAATCTCATAGTCATAGGAACATGTATAAGTCATGAAGAAAGCAATAGCAGTTAAACTAAACGATCATAGTGCTATGCTAACGGATGGGTCTTGTCCATCACATCATTCTCCTAATGATGTGATCCCGTTGATCAAATGACAACTCATGTCTATGGCCAGGAAACATAACCATCTTTGATCAATGAGCTAGTCTAGTAGAGGCATACTAGGGACATACTGTTTTGTCTATGTATCCACACATGTATTAAGTTTCCGGTTAATACAATTCTAGCATGAATAATAAACATTTATCATGATATAAGGAAATAAATAATAACTTTATTATTGCCTCTAGGGCATATTTCCTTCAGTCTCCCACTTGCACTAGAGTCAATAATCTAGCTCACATCGCCATGTGATTTAATACCGATAGTTCACATCGTTATGTGATTAACACCCATAGTTCACATCACCATGTGACCAACACCCAAAGGGTTTACTAGAGTCAATAATCTAGTTCACATTGCTATGTGATTAATACCCAAGAGTAATAAGGTCTGATCATGTTTTGCTTGTGAGAGAAGTTTAGTCAACGGGTCTGTCACATTCAGATCCGTATGTATTTCGCAAATTTCTATGTCTACAATGCTCTGCATGGAGCTACTCTAGCTAATTGCTCCCACTTTCAATATGCATCCAGATTGATACTTAGAGTCATCTGGATTTAGTGTCAAAGCTTGCATCGGCGTAACCCTTTACGACGAACTCTTTATCACCTCCATAATCGAGAAATATTTCCTTAGTCATCCAATTACTAAGGATAATTTTGACCGCTGTATAGTGATCTACTCCTGGATCACTATTGTACCTCCCTGTCAAACTCTTGGCAAGGTACACAACGTGTTTTGTACACAGCATGGCATACTTTATAGAACCTATTGCTGAGGCATAGGGAATGACTTTCATTCTCTCTATATTTTTCTGCCGTGGTCTGGCTTTGAGTCTTACTCAACTTCACACCTTACAAGTCAGGCAAGAACTTCTTCTTTGACTGATCCATTTTGAACTACTTCAAAATCTTATCAAGGTATGTACTCATCGAAAGTCTTATCAAGCGTCTTGATCTATTTATATAGATCTTGATGCTCAATATGTAAACAGCTTCACCGAGGTCTTTCTTTGAAAAACTCCTTTCAAACATTCCTTTATGCTTTCCAGAAAATTCTACATCATTTCCGATCGACAATATGTCATTCACATATACTTATCAGAAAAGTTGTAGTGCTCCCACTCACTTCTTGTAAATACAGGCTTCTCCAAAAGTCTGTATAAAACCATATGCTTTGATCACCTCATCAAAGCGTATATTCAAACTCCGAGATGCTTGCATCAGTCCATAGATGGATCGCTGGAGCTTGCATAATTTGTTAGCACCTTTTAGATCGACAAAACCTTCTGGTTGTATCATATACAACTCTTCTTTGAGATATCCATTCAGGAATGTAGTTTTGACATCCATTTGCCAGATTTCATAATCATAAAATGCGGCAATTGCTAACATGATTCGGACAGACTTAAGCATCGCTACAGGTGAGAAAGTCTCATCGTAGTCAACTCCTTGAACTTGTCGAAAACCTTTCGCAACAAGTCGAGCTTTGTAAACAGTAATATTACCGTCTGCGTCGGTCTTCCTCTTGAAGATCCATTTATTTTCGATGGCCTACCGATCATCGGGCAAGTCAACCAAAGTCCACACTTTGTTCTCATACATGGATCCCATCTCAGATTTCATGGCTTCAAGCTATTTTGCGGAATCTGGGCTCATCATCGCTTCCTCATAGTTCGTAGGTTCATCATGGTCTAGTAACATGATTTCCAGAACTGGGTTGCCGTACCACTCTGGTGCGGAACGTACTCTGGTTGATCTACGACGTTCAGTAGAAACTTGATCCGAAGTTTCATGATCATTATCATCAACTTCCTCACTAATTGGTGTAGGAATCACTGGAACAATTTCCTGTGATGTACTACTTTCCAATATGGGAGAAGGTACAATTACCTCATCAAGTTCTACTTTCCTCCCACTCACTTCTTTCGAGAGAAACTCCTTTTCTAGAAAGGATCCGTTCTTAGCAACGAATATTTTGCCTTCGGATCTGTGATAGAAGGTGTACCCAACAGTCTCTTTTGGGTATCCTATGAAGATTTACTTCTCCGATTTGGGTTTGAGCTTATCATGTTGAAACTTTTTCACATAAGCATCGCAGTCCCAAACTTTAAGAAACAACAACTTTGGTTTCTTGCCAAACCACAGTTCTTAAGGCGTTGTCTCAACGGATTCAGATGAGGCCCTTATTTAACGTGAATGCAGCTGTCTCTAATGCATGACCCGAAACGATAGTGGTAAATCGGTAAGAGACATCATAGATCGCACCATATCCAATAAAGTACGGTTACGACGTTCGGACACACCATTATGCTGTGGTGTTCCGGGTGGCGTGAGCTGTGAAACTATTCCACATTGTTTCAAATGGAGACCAAACTCGTAACTCAAATATTCTCCTCCATGATCAGATCGTAGGAACTTTATTTTCTTGTTACGATGATTCTCTACTTCACTCTGAAATTCTTTGAACTTTTCAAATGTTTCAGACTTGTGCTTCATTAAGTAGATATACCCATATCTGCTCAAATCATTAGTGAAGGTTAGAAAATAACGATACCCGCCGCGAGCTTCAACACTCATTGGTCCGCATACATCAATATGTATGATTTCCAACAAATCTGTTGCTCGCTCCATAGTTCCGGAGAACGGAATTTTAGTAATCTTGCCCATGAGGCATGGTTCGCAAGCACCAAGTGATTCATAATCAAGTGATTCCAAAAGTCCATCATTATGGAGTTTCTTCATGCGTTTTACACCAATATGACTTAAACGGCAGTGCCACAAATAAGTTGCACTATCATTATTAACCTTGCATTTTTGGTTTTAATATAATGAATATGTGTATCACATGATCGAGATCCAATAAACTATTTTCATTGGGTGTATGACCATAGAAGGTTTTATTCATGTAAACAGAACAACAATTATTCTGTAACTTACATGAATAACCGTATTGCAATAAACATGATCAAATCACATTCATGCTCAACACAAACACCAAATAACAGTTATTTAGGTTCAACACTAATCCCGAAAGTATAGGGAGTGTGCGATGATGATCATATCAATCTTGGAACTGCTTCCAATACACATCGTCACTTCATCCTTTAACTAGTTTATGTTCATTATGCAACTCCCACTTCGAGTTACTACTCTTTAGCAACTGAACTAATATCAAATACCGAGGGGTTACTATGAACACTAGTAAAATACACATTAATAATCTGTATATCAAATATACCTTTGTTCACTTTGCCATCCTCCTTATCCACCAAGTATCTAGGGCAGTTCCACTTTTAGTGACCATTTCCTTTGCAGTATAAGCACTTAGTTTCAGGCTTGAGTTTAGCTTTAGGTTTCTTCGTGGAAGTAGCAACTGACTTGCTATTCTTTTTGAAGTTCCCTTTCAGTCCCTTGCCCTTTTTCTTGAAACTAGTGGTCTTGCTAACCATCAACACTTGATGCTTTTTCATGATTTCTACCTTCGCCTACTTCAGTATCGCGAAGAGCTGGGAATTCCTTTCGTCATCCCTTGCATATTATAGTTCATCACGAAGTTCTACTAACTTGGTGATAGTGACTAGAGAACTTTGTCAATTACTATCTTATCTGGAAGATTAACTCCCACTTGATTAAAGTAATTGTAGTACCCAGACAATCTGAGCACATGCTCACTGGTTGAGCTATTCTCCTCCATCTTGTAGGCAAAGTACTGTCATAGGTCTTATACCTCTCGACACGGGCATGAGTATGAAATACTAATTTCAACTCTTGGAACATCTTATATGCTCTGTGGCGTTCAAAACGTTTTTGAAGTCCCGGTTCTAAGCCGTAAAGTATGGTGCACTTAAACTATCAAGTAGTCATCATATCGAGCTTTTGTCAAAAACGTTCATAACGTCTACATCTGCTCCTGCAATAGGTCTGTCACCTAGCGGTGCATCAAGGACATAATTCTTCTGTGCAGCAATGAGGATAATCCTCAGATCACGGAACAATTCCGCATCATTGCTACTAACATCTTTCAACTTGGTTTTCTCTAGGAACATATGAAAAATAAACGGGGAGCAACATCGCGAGCTATTGATCTACAACATAGATATGCTAATACTTCCAGGACTAAGTTCATGATAAATTAAAGTTCAATTAATCATATTACTTAAGAACTCCCACTTAGATAGACATCCCTCCGGTCATCTAAATGATCACGTGATCCAAATCAACTAAACCATGTCCGATCATCACGTGAGATGGAGTAGTTTCAATGGTGAACATCTTATGTTGATCATATCTACTATATGATTCACGCTCGACCTTTTGGTCTCCAGTGTTCCGAGGCCATATCTGTATATGCTAGGCTCGTCAAGTTTAACCCGAGTATTCTGCGTGTGCAAAACTGGCTTACACCCGTTGTATTTGAACGTAGAGCTTATCACACCCGATCATCACGTGGTGTCTCGGCACGACGAACTTTCGCAACGGTGCATACTCAGGGAGAACACTTATACCTTGAAATTTAGTAAGGGATCATCTTATAATGCTACCGTCGTTCTAAGCAAAATAAGAAGCATAATAAGATAAACATCACATGCAATCAAAATATGTGACATGATATGGCCATCATCATCTTGTGCTTTTGATCTCCATCTCCAAAGCACCGTCATTATCACCCTCGCAAAACATGATCATCTCATACAAAAACCGTATAACTCATCATGTCTTGACCATATCACATCACAACATGCCCTGCAAAAACAAGTTAGACGTCCTCTACTTTGTTGTTGCAAGTTTTACGTGGCTGCTACGGGCTTAGCAAGAACCGTTCTTACCTACGCATACAAAACCACAACGATGTTTCGTCAAGTATGTGATGTTTTAACCTTCACAAGGACCGGGCGTAGCCACACTTGATTCAGCTAAAGTGAGAGAGACAGACACCCGCCAGTCACCTTTAAGCAACGAGTGCTCGTAACGGTGAAACCAGTCTCGCGTAAGCGTACGCGTAATGTCGGTCCGGGCCGCTTCATCTCACAATACCGCCGAAGCAAAGTATGACATGCTGGTAAGCAGTATGACTAGTATCGCCCACAACTCATTGTGTTCTACTCGTGCATATCATCTACGCATAGACCTAGCTCATGATGCCACTGTTGGGGAACGTAGTATTTTAAAATTTTCCTACGATCACGCAAGATCTATCTACCAGATGCATAGCAACGAGAGGGGAGAGTGTGTCTACGTACCCTCGTAGACCGGGAGCGGAAGCGTCAAGTGACGCGGTTGATGTTGTCGAACTTCTTCGCGATCCAACCGATCAAGCACCGAACGTACGGCACCTCCGCGTTCAGCACACGTTCAGCTTGATGACGTCCCACGAGCTCTTGATCCAGTTGAGCTTCACGGGAGAGTTTCGTCAGCACGACGGCGTGGTGACGGATATGATGTGTTCACCGGCGCAGGGCTTCTCCTAAGCTCCGCGACGGTACGACCGAGGTGTGATTCTGTGGAGGGGGGCACCGCACACGGCTAAACAATTCAACTTGTGTGTCTTTGGGTGCCCCCTGCCCCCGTATATAAAGGAGCAAGGGAGGAGGGGCCGGCCAACTCTCCTGGTGCGGCTAGGGAAGGGACTCCTACTAGGAATAGGATTGCAATCCTATTCCTAGTAGGATTCACCGAAAGGAAGAAGGGGGAAAGGAATAGGAGAGGTGGCGCCCCCCCAATCCTAGTCCAACTAGGATTCCTAGGTGGGGGCGCCGGCCAGCCCTATGGGCTGCCTCTCTCTCACCCTTTAGGCCCACTATGGACCATCCCCTCTCGTAGGGGGTTCCGGTAACCCCCTCTGGCATTCCCGATAAATCCGAAACTTTTCCGGTATACTTCCGGTGTCCGAATATAGCCGTCCAATATATCAATCTTTATGTCTCGGACATTCCGAGACTCCTCGTCATGTCCGTGATCTCATCCGGGACTCCGAACTACCTTCGGTACATCAATACTCAAAAACTCATAATACCGATCGTCATCAAACGTTAAGCGTGCGGACCCTACGGGTTCGAGAACTATGTAGACATGACTGAGACTCATCTCCGGTCAATAACCAATAGCGGAACCTGGATGTTCATATTGGCTCCTACATATTCTACGAAGATCTTTTATCGGTCAGAACCGCATAACAACATACGTTGTTCCTTTTGTCAAACAGTATGTTACTTGCCCGTGATTCGATCGTCGGTATCTTTATACCTAGTTCAATCTCGTTACCGGCAAGTCTCTTTACTCGTTCCGTAACACATCATCTCGTGACTAACTCATTAGTCTTTTGCTTGCAAGGCTTATTATGATGTGTGTTACCGAGAGGGCCCAGAGATACCTCTCCGACACTCGGAGTGGCAAATCCTAATCTTGATCTATGCCAACACCACGAATACTTTCGGAGACACCTGTAGAGCATCTTTATGATCACCCAGTTACGTTGTGACGTTTGATAGCACACAAGGTGTTCCTACGGTATTCGGGAGTTGCATAATCTCATAGTCATAGGAACATGTATAAGTCATGAAGAAAGCAATAGCAGTTAAACTAAACGATCATAGTGCTATGCTAACGGATGGGTCTTGTCCATCACATCATTCTCCTAATGATGTGATCCCGTTGATCAAATGACAACTCATGTCTATGGCCAGGAAACATAACCATCTTTGATCAATGAGCTAGTCTAGTAGAGGCATACTAGGGACATACTATTTTGTCTATGTATCCACACATGTATTAAGTTTCCGGTTAATACAATTCTAGCATGAATAATAAACATTTATCATGATATAAGGAAATAAATAATAACTTTATTATTGCCTCTAGGGCATATTTCCTTCACATAGGTGATGGGATAGAGCTGTATTGGGAGTTCGATGAAGAGCGTGGGCGATACTACATGTCTTATCCCGATGATCAGTAGTGGCTTCTACTAGGGGCGATTCAGACCTTGTGTTGTTTATTTATGGTATCTTTCATTTGGATCTTCGTCCGTAGTCGGACTCTGATGCTATTTGGATGATGAATGTTTATGTAATGCATTGTGTGACCTGGCGAGTGTAAGCCAACTACTCTTTTGCAATTTAATCCCTCTTTTACATGAGTTGTGCAAAGATACCATTCTTGAGAGCATTCTTGTATGATATTATGCCTTTAAGTCGTGCCTCGACACGTGGGACGTATAATCTCATAATGGACATTACAGGGATCCCACAACGGCCATTTTGAGTAGGAACACAAGGACGTTCCTGCCCTAACAAAAGCAGTCTTCGCCTGCAAAGGGATCCGGCGATGACGCGGTGGTCGGCTCGGTGGTGGGCTCGGTGGTGACATCCTTCCTGTCGTCCTTGCGGTCTTCGGTCTTGTTGCACCAATGGGGAAACCTTTGTCCTACTCCTCAGGAACCTGCGCCTCCGCTGTCTCCCTTGCACCAAAACGGCAACTGCGCCGCTGGCACCCGCTGGCGTGGTGCGTCGCTGCTTGCGTCACTGCCTCCTCCTGAGGCAAGCTTGGCCTTGGATTCTCCGCCCCTCCGGAGCAACCTAGCCGAGGTCGCTCCTGAGGAGGTCTTAAACTCGTTCTCCTCGCGAGGTCTAGCCCCCTCGCGAGGGTCTTGAGCAGCTGGTCGATCAGCTGGGCCGTACCAGGTCATGGCAGGAGCGCACCGTGGCCCGCAGACAGGCAAGTATGGGTACCCTGGTTCCCAGGACACCGGCAGTAGCCCCCAGGCCCAAGGCGCGCGCGAAGTTGGCTTCGAGGTGAAGCCTTAGTCGAGGACGAAGCACCGCGGGCCCCAAAAGGCTACGGGCCAGGCTGGTGCGTGGCGGTTGGATGGGACATGGTGACTCTGCTCCCCATGCAGTCTTGGTAACCGTGTGACTTGACAACTCTCCGGCGCAGACGACGGGGCTGCTATGGCTGCGACGCCTATGACTGGAGGTTGGGCTCCTCCGCCCTATAAATTGGACTAGGGGGGGGGGGGAGCCCCCAAGCCATCTTCTAGCCAGCGCCGTCTACCTCCTTTGTTTCTCTCCGCTCTCCGTCCTGCTGCGAGATCTCCATGGCGCCGTCGAGGAAGCCGTCTGCCGTGGAGAAAGGGAAGGCCCCGAAGGATTTGGTCTTATCGCTGTCGAAGAGGGGCCGCGGGCGTCCCCGCAAGCATGCCGCTGGCACGCGCGGGCACGCCCTAGCGCGGTGCGTCACTACTTGCGTCACTGCCTCCTCCTGAGGCAGGCTTGGCCTTTGATTCTCCGCCCCTCCGGAGCAACCTAGCCGAGGTTGCTCCTGAGGAGGTCTTTACGTCGTTCTCCTTGCGAGGTCCAGCCCCCTAACGAGGGTCTTGAGCAGCCGATCGATCGGTTGGGCCATACCAGGCCGTGGCAGGAGCGCGCTGCGACCCGCATACAGGCAAGTCTGGGTACCCTGGTTCCCAGGACGCCGACAGATACTGTAGGAGTACTTTGGGTGTGCCAAATGTCACAATGTAACTGGGTGGCTATACAGGTACACTATGGGTATCCCCGAAAGTATCTATTGGGTTGGCACGAATCGAGACTAGGATTTGTCACTCCGTATGACGGAGAGGTATCTCTGGGCCCACTCGGTAAGACATCATCGTAATGAGCTCAATTTGACTAAGGGGTTGGTCACGGGATGATGTGTTACGGAACGAGTAAAGAGACTTGCCATAACCAGATTGAACAAGGTATCGGTATACCGACGATCGAATCTCGGGAAAGTATTATACCGGTAGACAAAGGGAATTGTATACGGGATTGATTGAATCCCCGACATCGTGGTTCATTTGATCACATCATCGTGGAACATGTGGTAGCCAATATGGGTATCCAGATCCCACTATTGGTTATTGGCCGGAGAGGTATCTCGGTCATGTCTGCATGGTTCCCAAACCCGTAGGGTCTACACACTTAAGGTTTGGTGGCGCTAGAGTTGTTATGGGAATAGTATGTGGTTACCGAAGGTTGTTCGGAGTCCCGGATGAGATCACAGACATGACGAGGAACTCTGGAATGGTCCGGAGGTGAAGATCCATATATTGGACGAACGGTATTTGAGGCCGGAACTGTTCCGGGGGTACCGGGTGACGACCAGCGTGTCCGAAAGTGGTTTCGGAGGCCCCGGCAAGCGTTGGGGGGGCTTATGAGCCAAGGGGAGGGGGCACATCAGCCCACTAAGGGGCTGAGCGCCCCTCCCACCCCATCTCACATAACCTGGAGAGGTGGGAGCGCCTCCCCTAGGGCAGCCGTCCCTCCCAGCTTGGGGGGCAAGTTTTCTAGGGGTGGGGGCGCCCAAACCCATCTAGGGTTTCCCCTGTGGCCGCCGCCCCTCCCCTAGGGAAACCCTAGGGCGCCTCCTCCTACCCCTTCCCCCAATATATAGTGAGGGAGAGAGAGGGCAGCCATACCCCTTCCCTGGCACAGCCCTCTTCCCCTCCCAAGTCCTCCTCTTCCTCCGTAGAGCTTGGCGAAGCCCTGTCGGAGAACTACAAGCTGCACCACCACGCCGTCGTGCTGCCGGAGCTCTTCCCCAACTTCTCCTCCCCCCTTGCTGGATCAAGAAGGAGGAGATGTCCCCGGGCTATATGTGTGTTGAACGCGGAGGCGCCGTTGTTCGGCGATAGATCGGAATCGACCATGATCCGAATCGCTGCGTGTACGACTCCACCAACCATGTTCTTGTAACGCTTCCGCATCGCGATCTTCAAGGGAATGAAGATGCACTCCCTCCCTCTCGTTGCTAGTAAACTCCATAGATTGATCTTGGTGAAGCATATATTTTTTTTTATCTTTCTGCAACGATCCCCAACAAATGCTTCGGTGTCAAAATTGTGCTTCAATGCAAATGGGTGAGATATGAAAGAACGTGATGCACCCGAATCAAACAAGACATTTGCAGGTATAGAGTTAACTGGAAGATCACCAATTATCACATCAGAAGAATTCTCTGCTTGAGCTGCATTCATCAGGTTCACTCTTGCATGCTTGGGATTGTGCTTGATGATAGCATTGCTGACAGGTGGAGGAGGCGGAAGGCGCCTTTGACTGGTGCACTTGTTGGAATAATGACCCTTCAGACCACATTTGAAGCAAGTGACATCTGAAGCTAGACGGGGAGGAGGAACACTTGGTCTTGGAGCTTGGTACTGAGACTTGGACTGGTTGCTTAAGTTGGGTGGGTGGGAAAATCCACGACCACCTGAGTTCTTGTTGTGACTCGGAGGACGGAGCACTGGAGGAGGTGGGAGCCAGAACTTTTGCTGCTTGGTGACCACTTGAGAGGAAGAGGAGGAGTGAACATCATCTCTTATCCTCTTTTTGGAAGCTTCACATTTGAGCTGAGCTGCCTCTTGCTTGACAGCCATGTTGTAGAATTGATCAAATTCATCTGGCTCGAACAAAGTGCGTGCAAGTTGGAGTTCATCTTTCATACCACCTCGGAACTGTAGATTTTGCTCTTGGCATCAGGGATGTCTTGCTTCGCATAACGGAAGATTCTGGAACTTGACATTGTATTGGTAGACAGACATGGTGCCTTGCTCTAGTTTGCGGAATTGCTCACGCATGCCTTCAATGACACTGGTAGGGATGTGATGAGAAAGGAAATCGTGGCAGAAGCCAGTCCACGAGATCTCACGACCCGCTCTGGAGTCTTTGTACTGTTGCCACCAATTCGCAGCTTGATCTTTGAGTTGGAAAGCGGCAAACTTGACATAATCCTCAGGTCTGACGTTACTGCACTCGAAATGCTTCTTGATGTCTCTGATCCAATCTTCAGCATCTAGCAGATCCACACAGTAACTGAAAGACTTGGGCTGATTTGCCAGGAATTGGTTCAGATTTGCAAAGTGAGGTTGATTGAACAGATTTCCTTGGCCTTGGTTCCCTTGATTGCCTTGATTTGCTTGATTGGCTTGGAAACTCTGCATCATCTGCATGAGCATCTGAGTGTTTTGATTGGTTCCCTGCATAATTGCTCTCCATGCCTCAGACGGAGGAGGAGGGGAAGGTGGACGCTCTTCTTCACCCTCTCGGTTCTGGCTGGGTACTTTCTTAGGTGCCATCCTGAAGATGATGACAACCGTTAGCCATTGAAGCAAATAATAGATAAGCTGAATCAATGGCTAGATATTTGCTACATATAGCCTTCACAATGAACATCCGAACAAAATTGAACGAATGAATTCCATAGCTTAATGATACATCAACTTGTCGAGAAGCCACTTGGGATAACAAACTGATAGAATAAAACAACAAGGTAACAGATGGAATAAATACATAATAGAGGTTTCGCACCACATGTTCGTGCTGAATGTCCCATGGCACGTGTTACAAAGGGCATTGCAATCCCCGAATCAGCATAGCCAAGGATCCTTTAAGATGCAACCCCCTAGTGCAACAACGCCCATGATAACCTCTCCACTAGATGTTGAACCCCAACCTCGTATCATGTACCCGTTGGAAGATTACCTAAGAGCTACTTTAGTCCCACCTATTAATTCCCGAAGCTTTCCAGTTATGCAATCTGGTGTTGGGGATACATGGGTGTCGGCGTCCTGGGAACCAGGGTACCCAGACTTGCCTGTCTGCGGGCCGCGACGCGCTCCTTCAAGCGGCCAGGTACGGCCCAGGTGATCGACCAGCTGCTCAAGACCCTCGTGAGGGGCCAGGCCTCGCGAGGAGAACAACGCCAAGACCCCCTCAGGAAGCGGCCTCGGCATGGCGTTCCGGAGGGGCGGAGAATCCAAGGCCAAGCCTGCCTCAGGAGGAGGTAATGATGTCAGCAGTGACGCACTGCGCCAGCGTGTGCCAGCATCCGCTAGCGGCACAGTTGCCATTTCGGTGCAAAGGAGACAGCGCAGCCGTTGTTTCCCAAGGAGCGGGGCAAAGGTTTCCTCTTTGGTGCAACAAGACCGAAGACCGCAAGGACGATAAGAAGGATGTCACCGTCGAGCCCACCACCGCGTCACCGCCTGATCCTTTTGTAGGCGAAGACTGCTTTTGTCAGGGTAGGAACGTCCTTGTGTTCCTGCTCAAAAATGGCCGTTGTGGAATCCCTTCCCGCCTAAACATTTCGGGGGAATAGGACCGTGGCCGCCTATATAAGTAGTTAGGATTCCCACTGAGAATGGAATGGACACACACACTTGACCACCGCACAAGGAGCAAGAACACTAGCCTCCTGACCCTCCTGAGCTCGCCTCCTGACCCTCCTGAGCTTGCCTCCTGAGCTCAGGAACCCTTGTACCAGTTCATACTCTAGCTCACCCGGAGCCAATCCACCAAAGCAGGAAGTAGGGTCTTACACCTCGCGGTGGCCCGAACCTGGGTAAACTCTTGTGTGTTTGTTTGTCATTTGCTTGAATCCTTCCACCAAGATGAGAGCGAGGCGCTAGGTAGACGTGAGTGGGAAAGATCTTCAGTCACGCCCCTGTGTTCGAACTTAACGGGTTTTGCGGAGCCCTGAATCCGACATTTGGCGCGCCAGGTAGGGGGTGTGTCAAAATCTCGCCTCTCCGACGACCTCGTCGCATTTTCGTCACCGACCCTGCTCCATAGCCATGGTGGACACACATCGAGCTCGCGCCACCTGCCGCGCTGCAAACGTCGCTTACACGGCTCCCGCGGGCAACGGCGCACCGCTCCGCCCCAACTCGCCGGCCGCCAACGCCGCCATCGACCCAGCTATCCACGAGCAGCAGGACTCCTCGCTGCCCCTGTCCGTGCGGCGGGACGGCCGCACGGCAGCGCCTTCACCCTCGCCGGCCGCAGCGTCGTCCTCGCTGGTCCGCCGCGGGCCGGTCTACCAGCAGCCTGCGCTACTAATGGCGCGGGAGCTCTTGCGCTACCGCCTGGCAGATGATCTCTACGACGAGTGGCTCCACCGCATCACCGAGCTCGTCAACACAGCTGGGGAAGCGCCTGCACCAACGCACTCTTCGCGTGAGGCCCCTCGACGTGAACAACCCCACAGAGCCCACGCCCGCGACGAGGAGAGTTGCCAGGTGATCTCGCACCAACATGTAGGGGCTCGTGGGCCCCCTGGCCCACAACGCCCAGACCGTGCGCCACAGGAGGTGGTGGCGCCAGCACCTCAAGAACCAGCGTCACAGGTGCAGGGGCGCCTGTGATCATGACCGTGCGCGGGTGTGGCGCCCTAGCTCCCGAGCTACGGCGCCTCGTCTGGCCCGGCAAGTTCAAGCCGGAGCTGCCTCCGCGCTACGACGGCACCACCGACCCCACGGAGTTCCTTCAACTCTATGAGCTGAGCATCGAGGCGGCCAACGGCACTAAGCAGGTCATGGCGAACTGGTTCTCCATGGCTCTTAAGGACGGCGCGCGCTCCTGGCTCCTGAACCTCCCGGTGGGATCCATCTCCTCCTAGGGAGAGCTTCGCGAGCGCTTCGTCGCCAACTTCCAAGGCACCCGCGACCGAGCCCCGGCAGCTGCTGACCTGCGTCGCGTGAAGCAACAGCCGGGAGAAACTCTGCAAAAGTACATCCAACGCTTCAACACCATGCGCCTCCGGATCCCCAGGGTCTCGGACGAGTCCATCATCTCCGCGTTCTCTGACGACGTTCGTGACGTCAGGATGAGGGAGGAGCTTGCCATTCACGAAGACATGTGCACTGCCCTTGAGATGTTCAAGCTTGCGGCAAAGTGCACCAGGGCGGAGGAAGGCCGCCTCTCCCTTCAGGAGCTGCCTGAGGTGGAGGCAGACGACAAGAAGACCATGACCAAGGAGTCAAAGCGTAAGGGACCCACCGTGCTGGCTGCTGAGCCAGAAGTGAAGCGTGGCTGTGGCTACGATGACCTTCACAGAGGCAACCGACCGTACTGCGTCTTCCACAACGTCCACAGCCACAACACCAATGACTGTCAGGAGCTCAGTGCAATGGGCGGCGGGCGCGTCGGGCGGCGCCCTGAGCATGACAACCGCGGCTACGGCCGTGGAGGAGGCCGAGGAGGAGGACGTTGGGACGGCAGGAACTCGCGCCAAGGGTGGCGTGAGCAACCTCGTGAAGACCACTGATAGGAGCAGCCTCGTGACGCCCCTTGGCGCAACCAGCCTTGTGAGGGTCGCCCTAAGGGCCACGGAGGCCTGCCTCCACTGCCACCACCACCAAGGAGGAACGACGACGACCGCCAGGGAGGCGGGGCAGGGGGCTTCCAGGAGCCACCTGTAGTCGCGTGCATTCTGGGAGGAGCCCATGCCCCGGCCTCTCACCGCATCTTCAAGCAGTTCGCCCGTGAGTTGCACGCGGCGCTTCCCAGGCCTGACACCACGCGCAACCTCAGGTGGACCAAGCAAGTCATCGCTTTAGACGCCAAAGACCAGCTCAAGTGCACTGCGGACCCAGGCGCACTCCCGATGCTCTGCACCCCGACCATCAGCAATGTCCCCGTGACCAAGACCCTCATCGACGGCGGAACAGGGCTCAACGTCCTCTCCGTCCCAACCTTTGAGACACTCAAGGTTCCCTACGATTAGCTCCACCCCACCAAGCCATTCTACGGAGTCACGGATGGCTCCACGCTCCCGATGGGGCAAGTCCACCTCCCCGCCACCTTTGGAGACCGCGACAACTACCACACCGAGCTCATCGACTTCGACGTCGCACGCATCCACCTCCCGTACAACGCCATCCTGGGGTATCCTGCCCTTGCCAAGTTCATGGCGGCGACCCATCACGGCTACAACATCCTCAAGATGCCCGGAAGCGGCGGAGTCATCACGATCGCCTCCGACGAAAAGGAAGCGGTGCGTTCCCTGGAGTGTGCCTACCAGACCGCGGCGGTTGAATATCCTGAAGAGGATGAAGCCGTCCTCACCCTGCAGACCGCCCCCAAGAAGAAGAAGAACCTACCCATCGACGGACCTCGGGACGCGGGGGCTCCCGACGGCCTAACCTCAGGACCCGTGTCTGCTGACGAGGCGCCTTCCACCCTCGCATAGGGAGGCGCGCTCGACGCCCCTCTCATGGCGGGCTCGGGGGCTCTCCTCTGGAGTGTCCCTGAGCTGACCCGTGCCCCGAGGGAGGTGTTCGAGCACCACCTGCAAGCGTATCTTGATGCGCGTTTTTGTGAGCCCAGCGCGAGCCGTCCAACGCTAGGGGCTTAGGACTTCATCGACCAAGCTACGGAGGAACTTCAGTACGCAAGATTCATCTGCGGTGGGCGTAACCGCACAACCCGAAGTCCACCTGCTCGCAGCCTGAGCGATTGCTTCCGCGTCTGCGTCGACATCGCGGGTCTCAACCGAGCCGCTTCTCAGGAGCCCTTCTGGCCGATGGCGGTCGGTCGGAGGAGGGCCCTCCCCTGCAGCTACATCCGCACGCTCTTCGGCTTTCGCAACGCAGCTGCCATGTTCCAGCACCTTGCACAGCAGGCCTTGGGGGCTCGGGAGGCTCAGTGGCAGGCGGTCCGAACGGAGTGGGAGCCGGACCCGCGCGACCACTGAGAGCCTCAGTAGCCCCTGGGCCTCAGGAGCCCGACGATCCTCAGGAGCGACCCACACAGCTCGCGTCTTCAGCTAGCCCAACTCTCCTTCGGCAAGTATCAGGTGACACTTCAGGTATCTAAACGAGGGCGCCTCTCGGGCTGCATCATCCTCGGGCCGCTGGGGGCTGTTCCCCCGCGGCTGTCTCCCTTTTTGCAAGATCAAGGCCAGATATTTCTTTCCATTCACATTATCTATATGCTTGGCGTCCTCACCGCCACTAAGGTCATGAGCCCTTGTGAGCCCACTCGCGACCGCCCCATGATTAAGGACTGGCACGACGTCTGTGCTCGGGTCCGTCCCTGCAGCGTCGATAAACCCAAGGGCTGAGCTCTGCCTAGCGAGCCATTTCCGTGACGGCACCTCCCATGGTCCTTGGTGCCTTGTTCTGGCATGGGCTAATCGTGGATGGGTAAGTAGGGGCCCGTGGCAGGTGCCTCGCTCACGCGGGAACCGCGCGCCGGCTGTTTTTCTTTTGGATAATGGCATGAGAAGACTGGGCACGGCGTCTGTGCTCTGGTCCGTCCCTGCAGCGTCGATAAATCCAGCGGCTGAGCTCTGTCTTACGGGCCGGTCCCGCTAACGTCACCTCCTAGGGTCGTTGGTGATGTGGCCATCTCATGCAATGTCCCCTGGAGATGCACTCAGCGCAGGTCGACACAGCACCTCTCTTTTCACATTTTGCAGAAGAAGACTCAGGCGCAACCTGCCTCGGGGTAGGGTCTCGTGAGTGATGCGTAAGCTCACGAGAACTTCCTCAGAGTCGTTCAGCTCGTCCTGAGGAGGGACCATATACACCTTGGCTGTCCTACCGTGGTAGCCACGCGTCAGGATGGGGCTGTACACGCCCCGGAGTCTCTCCCGGTGGGAGGCTCCCTCCCACGGTCTAGTGGAAGTACCAAGCTCCCCGCTGGCAGATCCAACCGAGGAGCGGTTATGCCCACGAACCAGTGGAAGCACCAAGCTCCGCGCTGGCCGATACGACCGAGGCGCGGTTATGCCCACACTCCCCGCAAGTGTGGTAGCTCTATGCTCCGCGCTAGTTATAAACAACTGAGGGTGGCCCCCAGTGGTCGCACCAACCTCACGGAGCTTTTCAGCTCACGACGCTCACAGCTTCTCCTTGGATGGGTGTCACAAGGGGGGCTAGGCACGGGGCTATTCTCAGGTCACGCCTGGCAGACGCTACCCTACCAGGTGCCCAGACACCTGGCCTTCTCGTGCCCCCATCCCAGGCGAAGGCTCGTGGGCAAGGTATGGTGCTTGTTCTCCTTCATGAAGAGCCGTTCGTACGTCAAGGGGGACCCTTGGGCATCACGACCCAGGGGCATAACTAGCCACGTAGCCCCTCATCCCTTGAGCCCAGTTATGACGATAAACCTGGTCCTCCGGAGGGCTCAATGGCGATCGAGGTATGCGCGGGATTGGGCCTTGCCGACGTAGAACGAAAACGGGACTGCTTGAACGTCAAGGGGGACCCTTGGGCATCGCGACCCAAGGGCCTCACTGGCCACGTAGCCCCTCACCCCTTGAGTGTAGTTACAATGGTAACCCTGGTGTCCGGAGGGCTCAGCAACGAGTCTAGTTACTACGGTTACCCCGGCCACCCAGAGGGCTCAGCGGCGCTCGAGTTATGCGCGGGGTTGGGCCCTGCCGACGCATAGCACCTAAAGAAAACATGAAAGGAAGCAAGCATGGAATCATCTAGCTATTACAATTACGTCAGGTTTTTTCAAATTCAAACCAAGTTCTTACGCCTCCCCGAGGCACTCCCATTTCTCTCACTAAACAGGACGGATTAAGCATCGGCAAGCACAGTATCACCGGTCTACACCTTTTTAGGTTGCGATGGCGGCAGCTTCGAGAAACGTCTCCACCGACCATGAGGCTTCTGTTCCAGGGCCTCGGGAGCGATCATTGCCACCTCCTCACGAAGGTGCTTGGACACAAAACCTTGCCTCAAGGGAGAGGCGACAGGAATCAAACACCGCACCTGCTTGCATACACACACGACCACTTACTATAGTTACGAAGCCCTTCCTGATGGACCAGTGGGCAGCTGCCTGGACGCCAAGAGGGACCTCCCGAGCGTTGCGCCTCGGGGGCTCTTACCAGATCCTGGACCCCTCGCCTCCTGGCCTTGGCCATGGTGCCGCGACTTGGCACACCAGCACGGGCCGAGGCTGGTTCCAGGATTGGGTCTCTCAGGCGTAGGGCCTTAAGCTACCGCGGGAACGAAAGAAAGGGGAAATAGTGCTAATAACAAAAGTACTACAAGAATTTACATGTCCTTGTGAAGCCCTCCATGATGTCCCATAGGAACTAAGCCAAGGAAGACGCTCCCAAGGAACTCGGCTTGAACTCCTTCAACAACGATGATGCCGGGAGGACACCGTTTCCCTCCGGCGATAGGGGAGACGGCTTGGCGGCTCGTAGCTCTCGTCAGAGCTCGAGGCCATCTCAGGGGTAGCATAGCTGCTATCAGGAGAGTCGGAGATATAGCCGACAGCGAGCGCTTCATCGCCCTGATGACATAGGGAATGGTCGCCGGCGAGCCCATTCCCTGCGCCACACGGCAGTCGGAGTCCGTCCGCCCCAAAGACTTTGAAGGTTATCATGCCCGCCGCGTCCAGCGCGAAGTGAAGAATGTGCCTCCCGGTGGGGGTGCACGCGCGACGCACCACACCCCAGCCCTAGATCATGAAGACCTGGCCAGAAGAAACCACCTCCACGTCGGCGTGCGAAGGAGGAAGGCGACACCCTCGTGCCTCAGATCCATCGTCACTCGGCCACGAGCCGGGAGTACCTCCCTCAGGAACGGAGGAAGAAGGATCCAGGAATGCGGAGGGGCCCCCGCCCATAAGATGAACTCGCAGGCATCATCCACCGAATGGGATGGTAGCAGGGTGCGAGGAGACGCCCGTCTCTCCAGGCGACTGGCGGCACCACCCCTATCGCCGCCCCCGCTCAATCTGCCTGCCGATGAGATGTGCAAGCGAAGCGGAAATCTTGGTGGAGCCCGCGTGCACCATGTGCGAGCGTCCGCCGGCCTCAGGGGCGCTCCCGGAGAATCACGGTGCCTCTTCTTCTGGGGGGAGCTGATCGGGCTCCATCATCGGGCTCTTCCCTTTCTCCGCAGCCGAGAATCTGTGAATCGGCACCATGGAACCCTGGGAGCAATGGAAACATGGGGATCATCCTGCAACAGTCAAGTGAGAGGCGTGGAGCCTAACCCCTGTTTATAAGCCAAGAAGACCAACCGGCTGCCACTCGCGCGCAGCCATAATGGCCCCGCTGCTCGCGCCAAGGAGTTGTCAAGTCACACGATTGCGAAGATTGCGGGGGAAGTGGAGTCGCTCGCGTCCCATCCAACAGTCACGCGCCAGCCTGGCCTGCAGCCTTTTTGTGGCCCGCGACGCTTCGTCCTCGACTAAGCCTTCGCCCCGAAGCCAACTCCGCGCGTGCCTTGGGCCTGGGGGCTACTGTCGTCGTCCTGGGAACCAGGGTACCCAGACTTGCCTGTCTGCGGGCCACGACGCGCTCCTTCAATCGGCCTGGTACGGCCCAGCTGATCGACCAGCTGCTCAAGACCCTCGCGAGGAGAACAACGCCAAGACCCCCTCGGGAAGCGGCCTCGGCAAGGCGTTCTGAAGGGGCGGAGAATCAAAGGCCAAGCCTGCCTCGGGAGGAGGCAGTGATGTCAGCAGTGACGCACCGCGCCAGCGGGTGCTAGCATCTGCCAGCGGCAAAGTTGCCATTTCGGTGCAAAGGAGACATCGCAGCCGTTGGTTCCCAAGGAGCGGGGTAAAGGTTTCCTCTTTGGTGCAACAAGACCGAAGACCGCAAGGATGATCAGGAGGATGTCACCGTCGAGCCCACCAACCTGTCACCGCCTGGTCCTTTTGCAGGCGAAGACTGCTTTTGTCAGGGTAGGAACGTCCTTGTTTTCCCGCTCAAAAATGGCCGTTGTGGAATCCCTTCCCGCCTAAACATTTCGGGGGAAGAGGACCGTGGCCGCCTATATAAGTAGTTAGGATTCCCACTGAGAAGGGAATGGACACACACACTTGACCACCGCACAAGGAGCAAGAACGCTAGCCTCCTTAACCTCATGAGCTCGCCACCTGAGCTCAGGAACCCTTGTACCAGTTCATACTCTACCTCACCCGGAGCCAATCCACCAAAGCAGGAAATAGGGTCTTACACCTCGCGGTGGCCCGAACCTGGGTAAACTCTTGTGTGTTTGTTCGTCGTTTGCTTGAATCCTTCCACCGAGACGAGAGCGAGGCGCTAGGTAGACGTGAGTGGGAGAGATCTTCGTTCACGCCCCTATGTTCGAACTTAACGGGTTTTGCGGAGCCCAGAACCCGACAAGGGGAAGCACCGCATATCAATCAACTAATATATCCTACATCCAGCTGTATCCATCCATCAACACATAACCACGCACCTTTGCAAACAGTTTACCTCGGACCTTTGAAACACATCCACTATACTAGCTGTGGCAATACTCCCGAACTATCCCCCCAGTACTGGGTGACGTCGGGGTTATCGCACGACCAGACATGCATAGAGAGTTTTTGATGTCAACCGCCTCTGGTATTCTAGAACTGCCACGATACATTTGTGACGACAACACCTCGGAGCTCAACTCCCCGGGACACTGCCACAACCCCTAAATGACAGGAGGCACCAAAAACAATGTTCTCGTCACAAAGATATCGGAACAATCCAAACAATACCCGCGTGATGCTAAAAAAATTGGTGAAATTTTGAGAATAGTGAAGATAAAACAACGTCACGAGTCCTCGCCAGAGTGACGAAGGAGATGAGGAGTTCAAAAAAATTCTACTCTCTGATATATATATATATATATATATATATATATATATATATATATATATATATATATATATATATATATATATATATATATATATATATATATATATATATATATACACACACATATATATAAGACTCAAAACATTTTGTGTGTGTGTGCCTAGACTCAACCGTCAGCGGTTTGATCAATCAGGGGGCTCCTAGGTCGGAGAAGGCTCTGAATACCAACTTGTAATGCCCAGGATGCGACTATATCTCCTACGTGTCGAGGCACGACTTAGAGACATAAGCGCATTCTGGAATGATCGCAAGCATGGTATCTTTGTACAACTCATGTAAAACAACAGAGATGAAAGAGTAAAATAGTTGGCTTACACTCGCCACGTCACACAATGAATACAACAGCATACATTCGTCCAAATAACACAGGGTCCGACTACGGATGAAATCCAAACGAGTAAATATACCACGAACACAAGTCCTGATCGCCCCTAGTAGTAACCGCTACTGATCGTCGGGATACGTAACATAGAAACAACCACGCTCTTCACCGAACTCCCAGTGAAGTTCTGATCCATCTCCTGTATCGTTCTCGGCTATATCTGCATCTGGTATGTGTTGTAATCTGTGAGTCACAAGGACTCAGCAATCCCATTCCCGAGTATCAAAACTAACAAAGCCTTTAGGTGTGGAGAGGTAATAAAGTGTTTGCACAAGCACTAAGCAACTAGCTTACGAGTTCAGAGCGAGAGGAGAATATGTGCCAACGGTCGCCAAGTTGATTAAGAAGTGATCCTAGCTACTCACGTTCATGCATAACCCCCACCGTGTTCACTTCCCAAAACCCCTTCGAAAAGAGACCATCACGGTACTCACACAGGTAGTGTATTCTTAAGGACATGGTGTCAAGTTATCTACAACCGGATATTAACAAATTCCCATCTGCCACATAACCGCGGGCACGGCTTGTGAAAGTTCATAACCCTGCAAGGGTGTCCCAACTTAGCCCATCACAAGCTCACGATCCGCGAAGTCGCAACTCCATAATGGGAAGACCCGAGTACTCCCGAAATTCCGTGCTCAAGATATTTCGACAAAGGTAAAACTAATCCAGCAAGACCTCCCGGCGTGCCGACACCATGATAGTAGCCACACGTATCTTGTCTCAGGCCACGACCGGATGGGAAAAGCTACGGTATAACCAAAACCTTTAGTTGCTTCTAGTCGGCCCCGTAGGCTGCCTAGCTTGGGCCAACACTCATGAGGAGCACTAGCCCGGGGGTTGATTAATAACTCGGGTTTATAACTCCCTATGCAAGTTTTGTTGTTGTTAGGCAAATATAGTACCAAAGTTGGGTCTTGCTGGAAAAGCTTTAAGCAGAGCGAATTATCAAGGGGGGCCCATAAACTCCAACCGTGTTAGGAACGCAAAATCAAGGAACATAACACCGGTTTATCGGGTCCTAAGGTGGCATGAGTGAAACAAAACACCAAGCAGAAGACCAAGCCTTCCACCCATTACCAATATATATGTGCATTAATTTAATTAAGATATCTATTGTGTTATCCCAATAAACAAGTCTGAACGTGAAGTAATCTTCAAAAACTTCACCTGCAACTAACAACGCGATAAGAGGGGCTGAGCAAAAGCGTACTTTGCCAAACAACATTTTGCTAGGAGGGCGGTTAGAGTGTTTCATGGAAACATAGGAGGCTGACAAACAGGAAAAGGCATCGAGGCTGTCACACCCTGCAGTTTGTAGCATGTCATTTGCATCAATAAAGCATGAAAATTTGGACCAGCAAATTTTTTTGGCACCATTTGGCTTTTGTTTGGAATTGAGTTTTTCTTCCTGTGCTTTTCAAGTGCTCATTTAAGTCAACTACTACCTCTTGTAGAATTCATCTCCTTACCCAAAACTTCTGCCCAATTATCATGCCAAGTTTTTATAGCAGTATGGTATTTTCTTATAAAATTAATTTGGCCAAAATGTATTTTTAAAATTTAGTATTCCAAAAACCCCTGAATTGAGGTTTGCACTGCAAGTTCTTGATTTAGGGTGAGAAAATTATTTCAAAAAGTATATTTGAAACCTAGTAGATATAGGACTCCCAGAAACCACAAAAGTATAATTTTAAAAGTTATTTTCCTATTTTATTTAAAAGCTTTTTCTTAAGGCCAGAAATGGTCTTTAATAGGAAAAAAATATTTAAGTATTTCAAAAATATTGCCAAAATTCTGGGAGACTCATAGGACATATATTGTCCATATATAAGAGTTTCAACACTTGGTCATGTTCAAAATAATGGGCTAATCCCTCAGAAACCCTTTCTGGATATTTCAAGCTTTTGAAATATTTACAAAGGAAATATTCTCTAAAAATTCCAGGGAAATTCTATCATGTCACATATGACATATTTGATGATCTTGCCAAGCCCCATGCCTTGGGAAGCAAGAAAACATCCTCAAAACCCTTCATAACCATTATGTCCATATCTGAAGTTTGAGCAACTTTGCATTGCCAAACTTGTCTAAATGCTCTCAAACTTTGTGCACATGCTAGAATGGCCTAATAAGGCATCTAGACCAAGTGGCACAAGATTTGGAGTAGGGCGACTTGATCAGAATGCCCCAAAACCCTTTCTGTTCAAATTCAAATTTGAACAACTTTACATTACCAACTTTTTACCTGGGGCTTGAAACTTTGTGGGCATGATCATAACCCCAAATGATGACACTACACCAAGTGGTGCATCAAGGGGAGATGATTAGCTTGACTTAAACATGGTGAAGCCATTTCTGTTGATTTCTAGGGTTCACCAAAGTTACATTGGCAAGTTTCTTCAAATGACCCCAAATTTGGTGAAACACCCTATTTTGATATGCCATTTAATCCCGTTAAGTGTCATGTCTAGTGGAGATCATTTGCTTGCCCAGAACTTGATCAAACACCTTCTGCCATTTTACCAAAACCATCATCTTGACCTCTTTTACTGTTTACTTTTGCCTCAGCTTTCTACCACAGCTTCACCTAGTTACATTCTATCTCCAGTAACTTCCCCATGTCCACAGCTCCATGATTGAGGGGTGAAAACCCTAAGTTACCTTGCCGGACAGCCAAATTCTACCCATTTACCAGCTTCACTCCTCCCTCACTGATCACCTAGAGCATCCAAGGCCACAACTAGATAGTTTACTTCGTGCTGGACCCCCCAGACATGGCGGACGCGACCAGTGAGCCAACGACATGCCGTGGCATGCCATAAGTACGCTCCAGAGCGCGCTACAGTGCGCACCCGCACTGTAGCCTCGCCCAATCCCTCGCCTCCGACCACCTTGTGCTCCTCCCTCACGCCGACCGATGCGCCTCGGCGTCCGCGACTCCCCCCGGCGCTGTCCCCCTCCTCCTTCTCCCTCCAGTGGCCGCCCTTGCACGCGCGCTGGCCGCCCGCAAGCTCCAACCTCTGGCCTCACACGCGCGGACTCTCTGGAGCTTTCCCCGCTCCTCCTCTTCCCTCTACTAGGCGTAGACCTCATCCATGAACGTCCCCGACTCGAACACGAGCGCCTGCACGGCCTCTGGCCTCGCCCGTAACCTCGCCGGCGCAAGAGTCCACGGTGGACCGGGGCCCGGCTATATAAGCATGCCCCGAGCCTCTCCAACAGCACCCATATCCTCCCCACACCCCTAGAAGCACACCAGCACCACCCACTCACCCTCAGAGAACCTCTGTGCTCGGAATCGACCGGAGCTCCGCCGCGTCGGGCGACCGGAGATCTCGCGGTACAGCCTCCCTCCACCCCAACTCTTGCTTGATCTGGAGCCACCAGACCTCACTGACTCGTTCCCCTCCTTCTCCCACTCCTATTGCAGCCCGGAGCGAGCCAGCCAGGATCTTCCCAACGCTCCTCCGCCGCGAGTCCTCGCCGTCGGCGAACCAGGCCCCTCTGGCGAGCCGCACCACCACCACTAGAACGACGACTCTCCGCTGGGTCCATTCCTGCCCGTAGCTTGCCCCGCCGTGCCCGGAATCGCCGCCGGTGAGCTCGCCGTCTCTCTGGCCGCAAGGTTGAAGATGACAGGCGGGCCCCGCCTGTCATCCTCACCTCCCTCTCGCTCCCCTCTCTGACACTGACCGCCGGGCCCCGCCCGTCAAGTTTAAAAACCTGGCGCGCGCGCGCTAGCGCCCGTGCGGTGGGCTATTCGCCCTGGGCCGTGCACTGTGGCCGTTCTGTCCCAGTGGCACAGGGCCTTTTTCTCTTTTTCTTTTCTGTGATTATTTCAAATAATTTCACAAAAATAAATATTTGTCCAAATGAATTAATTCCAACTCAAAAATCTTGTAAAATTCCAACCTATTTAATGGTGTCACTTTCACACATGTCCATGGACCTTTTCTGTTCTGTTCAAATTTAAATTCAAATTTGAACATTAAAACTTCTGTTGAAAAATCCTTAGATCCCATTCTTCAACTCCAAAACTCCAACTAAGAATTTTTGCCATCTTAGTTTTCCCTCTAGTATTTAACGAAAATAAGTTGATATTTTTCTGAGCACTTTGATTTTTCTGTTTTTATTGTGGTCTTATTCTCCCGTTGTTATTTTGCGACGTTTAGATACCGTATTTGACGAGGTTGCTGAAGAAGAAGGTGGGGAAGGATTTGAAGACTTTGAAGACCAAGCCAATCCAGGCAAGCAGCCCCTTGACCATGATACACTTGTGTTCTTCTAAACCCATTTGTTTCCAAATGCATGATGATAAGAATGACAGTGGTGACTTAGTTAAGAACCACCACATGATGCATGCTTTACTCATAATCTTGCTATGTGCTAGATGCATTGCAAATGACTAGTAGTGATGCTTAGAGATGCATGTGTGCCATGATGCCTTCGTGGTTGCATTCTTTTTAAAGACCCCATCGGGTGCCACTTATGCCCGGGGGAAAAAGATGGGATGGGTAACCACTTGTTGACGAACTGGTGTACCAAAACAAGTGTGTGTGATGTTTTTCAAACGGATTGGTTTAAGTTGCGATCGTTATTCCAACCATACATGTGCAACCACTCTACCCCTTATGGGACGGGGCATTATTGATTACTTAGGCCGATACTAGCTTGGTGCCCGCATTACTAGTGACGGGAAGACTTGAGGTCTTTCCCGGGACGTGGTCGTGCTCGGATAGACGACCATGACTGTTTTTACAGGGCACCGGACACACCGTTGGTCCCTTCGGGTACGCGTGACATTGAAATTAGGGCAAGTCCCATGATCTATTGTTTGTACTCGAGGGCCGTGTACCAACGAGTGGACCCTATGTTAGTGTCGTCTATGGAAAGATAATGACCGGGTGCTTCCCCCGAGTACTTGAGGTACTGCGGGATCGTGGGTGACACGAAAGCTTCCCGGATCTTGTGGGTAAAGTGCGCAACCTCTGCAGAGTGTAAAACTATTCGAATAGCCGTGTCCACGGTCAAGGACAGTTGGGTAACCGCTCTTGGGCTACGTCCAATGTTTGCGAAACCTTGTGTGTGTGTGTATGTTGAGTTAAGATGGTGACTTGACTCGTTGAGTTGAATCCTACTCATGTTGATATCGGTAACCTGTCTTCAAGGTTACATGAATTTTATTGATGCATATACTTGATGGTAGAATATTTATTCTAGCTCGTAGCTAGATTGCTCATTGTTGTACAATTGCATTGTTACTTTGAACCAAATCATGGGTTCCTTGCGAGTACATTCAAAGTACTCATTGGCTTGCCACTGGTTATTTAATTGGCCATGCATGGAGGAACAGGAATATGAAGAAGAATTCTATGGAGACGAACATGCGAACTAGGAAGCTATCCTAGTCAGAATGCCTGTAGGGTTAAGGCAGATGGCATGGGTTCTACTTACCATCGAAGACTTCCGCTATTCGAGTTATTTGCTATTCAGCCCTTGAGGCCTTATCTATGTAAGACTTGGCCATAATGGTCATAATTTGTGTAAGACGGTATGTATGGATGTAAGACTCTTGTTATTCAGCTTCTGTGTGTTCAGTGAGCATTGATCTCTGGGATCACTATACACGTGCATTCGGTGATCTCGACTTCTAAGTCGGGGTCCCCACAGAGGCATATCTAAAGAGCGAGACAACTAGCAAAGCAAAGATAGAGGTGATATCGGGGAATGGTCATCTTGCATGTTAAGTCCATGGAGGGATCGTAACATTCCTCCTCAAACTCAGTCTCGACAGGAACCTCGATCTCCGAATCGTCACCGGGCTCTAACCAACACAACAATATAAACACCGGAACAAAATCAATCACCATGCAATGCTCAAACACATGATGCAAGGAAGATGCATATGGGCATGGACATGATATGATGCAACACGAGGAGCATGATGAGTGCAACATGTGGCATGGCCTAGGTGCAAGAACACAATTCATTTAAGTGACCACAATCATGCAAAAGAATGCAAGAACAAAATAGTCACCCATGTAGTTATTTAGTTTGAACTATCTAAGCACCCAACAAGTTTAATATGTTGTTTAGCATAGCAAGTGGTGCATCACAAAACCAATTACAACATACAAGCAATTTAAACGGGGCCGGAAGAAACAAACAACAATTCCGAAAAATCCCCATGTGCATAATTATGTTTGGTACTGTTCTGCCTATTACCCCATTATATTTTTATTAAATAGCAAAACAGATTGTAACTTGCTGTTCTATGCAAAATTCTACCCCAAAAGCATATAAAGATCATTCAAAACAGAGTTACGGTTTAAAATTTATGAATTAAAACAATTTAATGTTGGGGAGTGTTGCAGAAAATCAAAAAATTTCCTACGCATCACCAAGATTTATCTATGGACATTACTAGCAACGAGAAGGGAGTGCATCTTCATACCTTTGGAGATCTCAATGCGAAAGCGTTGCAAGAACGCGGTTGGTGGACTCGTACACGAAGCGATTCAGATCGCGGTCGAATCCGATCTAAGCGCCGAACAACCGCGCCTCCGCGTTCAACACACGTGCAGCCCGGTGACGTCTCCCGCGCCTTGATCCAGCAAGGGGAGAGGGAGAGGTTGGGGAAGAATCCGTCTAGCAGCAGCACGACGGCGTGGTGGTGGTGGAGGAGTGTGGTACTCCAGCAGGGCTTCACTAAGCACCGCAAGAGACGAGGAGGGAGAGGGGTAGGGCTGCGCCAAGCGAGAGAGGGACTCGTGCATCTGGCAGCCCTGAAACCCCCACTATATATAGGGGAAGGGAGGGGCAGTGCCCCCATCTAGGGTTCCACCCCTAGGGGTGGCGGCCAGCCATAGATTGCATCTAGGGGGCGGCCAGAGGGGAAGAGAGGGGGGGCACCCTAGGTGGGCCTTAGGCCCATCTGAGCCTAGGGTTTCCACCTTCCCCTTCTCCTAGTGCCTTGGGCCTTGGTGGGGGGCGCACCAGCCCACCTAGGGCTGGTCCCTTCCCACACTTGGCCCACACAAGCCTCTAGGGCCGGTGGCCCCTCCCGGTGGACCCCCGGAACCCTTCTGGTGGTCCCGGTAACGTTCAGAACACTTCCAGTGAGCAAAACGGGACTTCCCATATATAAATCTTTACCTCCGGACCATTCTGAAACTCCTCGTCACATCCGGGATCTCATCCGGGACTTTGAACAACATTTGGTAACCACATACTACATTCCCTATAACCCTAGCATCATCGAACCTTAAGTATGTAGACCCTATGGGTTCGGGAACCATGCAGACATGACCGAGACCTCTCACTGGCCAATAACCAATAGCGGGATCTGGATACCCATGTTGGCTCCCACATGTTCCATGATGATCTCATCGGATGAACCATGATGTTAAGGATTCAATCAATCCCGTATACGATTCCCTTTGTCTAGCAGTATAGTACTTGCCCGAGATTCGATCGTCGGAATACCGATACCTTGTTCAATCTCGTTACGGCAAGTCTCTTTACTCGTTCCGTAACACATCATCCCGTGACCAACCCTTAGTCACATTGAGCTCATTATGATGATGTCTTACCGAGTGGGCCCAGAGATAACTCTCCGTCATACGGAGTGACAAATCCCAGTCTCGATTCATGCCAACCCAACAGATACTTTCTGGGATACCCGTAGCGTACCTTTATAGCCACCTAGTTACATTGTGACATTTGGCACACCCAAAGCACTCCTACGGTATCCGGGAGTTGCACCATCTCATGGTCTAAGGAAAGGATACTTGACATCGGAAAAGCTTTAGCATACAAACTACACGATCTTGTGCTAGGCTTAGGATTGGGTCTTGTCCATCACATCATTCTCCTAATGATGTGATCCCGTTATCAATGACATCCAATGTCCAGGGTCAGGAAACCGTAACCATCTATTGATCAACGAGCTAGTCAACTAGAGGCTTGCTAGGGACACATTGTGGTTTATGTATTCACACCTGCATTACTGTTTCCAAATAATACAATTAAAGCATGAACAATAGACAATTATCATAAACGAGGTAATATAATAATAACCATTTTATTATTGCCCCTAGGGCATATTTCCAACATTTCGACGTGTTAATTACAAAACATATACAAATAGAATTTTAAAAGTGTTTAACATGGATGATAGTTGCATAATATTAATCTACATGAAATTCTGAGCATCTAGCATATATGATGTAATGCCCAGGATGGGACTATACCTCGTACGTGTCAAGGCACGACTTAAAGGTAGAAGCCCATTCTGGAATGATCTCAAGTTTGGTATCTTTGCACGACTAATGTAAAAATAGGGATGAAATTGCAAAAGGATAGTTGGCTTACACTCGCCACGTCACACAATACATTACATAAGCAAATTAACATCACAACCAGACTACGGGCGAAGATCCAAATGAAAGATACCAAATACATAAAGCCACAAGGTACGAATCGCCCCTAGTAGAAAACACTACTGATCATCGGGATAGTGCACATAGTATCGACTACGTTCTTCATCGTACTCCCAGTACAGATCTGTGTCGTCACCTGAGTAGTTCACCATTGTACCTGCATCTGGTGTGGTGTAGAATCTGTGAGCCACGGAGGACTCAGCAATCCCGTTCCCGGGTAGCAAAAACTATCTAAGCCTTGGGTGTGGAACAAGGCTGAAGAAAGAATAAAGGTTGCAGCTGCACTAGCACTAGCTTACGTGTTTAGAGCGAGAAGAGAAGTGCCACGAGCGACAAAGTGATCACGAAGTGATCCTATCTAAGCACATCAAACATAACCCCACCGTGTTCACTTCCCGAACCCTTTTCGGAAAATGACCGTCACGGTTACTCACGCAGGTAGTGTGTTCTGAACATGGTGTCAAGTTTTCTACAACCGGATATTAACAAATTCCCATCTGCCACATAACCGCGGGCACGGCTTTTGAAAGTTCAAAACCCTGCAGGGGTGTCCCAACTTAGCCCATTACAAGCTCACGATCCACGGAGTCGCAACTCCAAGATGGGAAGGCCCGAGTATTCTCGGAATCCCGTGCTCAAGATACTCCGACTAAGGTAAGACTAATCCAGAAAATCCTCCCGGCGTGTCGACACCCTGACAGTAGCCGCGCGTATCTAGTCTCAGGCCACGACCGGATGGGACAAGCTACAAGTTTTTACCAGCCCTTAAGTTTCCTCGAGGTGGCCCCGCAACACGCCCAGTTTGGACCAACACTCATGTGGAGCATTGGCCCGGGTTGTTGATTAAGAAGAGGGTTTATAACTCCCTATGCAAGTTTTAGTTGTTTAGGCAAATGTAGTACCAATGTTGAGTCTTGCTGGAAAAGCCTTAGCGCTAAGCGGTTTATCGAGGGGGTCCCATAACCCCAACCGTGTGAGGGACGCATAATCAAGGAATATAACACCGGTTTATACGGTTCCTAGGGCGGCATGAGTGGAACAAATCACCAAGCAAGAGGCTTAGCCTTCCACCCATTACCAATATATAGATGATTTAGTTTAAGAGTTTATATAGTGTGATATCCCAACAATATCTTCAACATGAAGCAAGAATCTTCAAATCTTCTCCTGCAACTAGCAATGCTATAAGAGGGGCTGAGCGAAGCTTACTTGGCCAAACAAGGTTTGCTAGTTTGGGTAGTTAGACAGATTCATGGTTACAATAGGAGGCTGACAAACAAACATGGGCATCGAGGCAATAAGCTAATGAGCGAGACTTCTAGCAATAGGCAAAGATAGTAATTATATCTGGGTCAGGTCATCTTGCCTGTCGAGTCGTCGAAGGGATCGTAAGACGGCTCCTCGTACTCAACCTCGGTAGTAACCTCGTTCTCGTTCGCGGTCTCAGCTTCCGGCTCTACTCAACACAAGAACACACGAGGCACGAAATCAAACAAGGTGCAATGCACATTCACCATGATGCACGTATGATGCATGACAAGTCAATATATGATGCAATACATGGCAAGGTAGGAAGCACAGAGAAACAACACAGGAACATGACAATATGAACAAGCAAGTATGATGCAAGACAAGTCTATATATAAGGCAATACATGGCAAGGTAGGAAGCACAAAGAAACAACACAAGAACATGACAATATGCTCAAGCAAGTATGATGCAAGACAAGTCTATATATGATGCAATACATGGCAAGGTAGGAAGCACAGAGAAACAACACAAGAAAATGACAATATGCTCAAGCAAGTATGATGCAAGACAAGTCTATATATGATGCAATACATGGCAAGGTAGGAAGCACAGAGAAACAACACAAGAACAACAAGTTTAAATGAGGCTGGAATCCTCATATAGCGAATCCGGTAAGTCCCCATATGCATATGTTGAAATTAGTCCAGATCTGAACAAACCTTAAGTTAAAGTTATTAAACAACAAGTTAACATGCACCATGATGATCTACATGAAATTCTAGTCAAGTTTCATATAAAGTTTGTTTAAAACGGAGCTACGGTCTAGTAGATATGAGCAAAATAAGTTAAGCATGGCAATGGAGCAAGATGCACCCAAACATCAAGCAAACATACTCCAAACATGTAAACAAGATGATATTTTGAATCTACATGCAAAATAACACAAGTTTCATGTAGGAAACGCTCCAAACGGAGCAACGGTTCAACACATACACACGAAACAAGATTCACTGCAAAGCTAAAAATAACAGCCACATAGCAACTTTGGATCAAGAAATATATAGTCTACAGCACTCAAACATGGTGAAAAGAAGCATGGACATGAAGTAGACATATCCTACAGCAAACAACTCCATTGGAGCAACTCCTTAGGAGGCATGGATCAATAGCAACAAGCTACAACATTTTGATCATGACGTTAAAACCCTGACAGTTATATTTTATAGTAACTTGGGAGCAAGAATTAAATAAGCTACAGCAAGCCATATGAGAAATTGAGGGCATGGATGGATATACACCAACATTTAAAACAAGGAATTATCAATGGACACCCCAAAACTAACATGGATTTGCCTAGGGCAGCAAGCAAACATAGCATCAGGATATGACAGATTCCAGACTTAGCCAAAATTTCACTAAGTATAAAACAGTTAAGTTGGCATGGCATGTTTGCAAGCATGTTTAAGTCACATCAAGGCATATCATGGAAAATGGTTTGCACCACAACAAACACCACATTATGGAGATTCTAAAACATCTAGGCATGTGACAAGGGGACAAACACAACAATAGCAACGAGCTCTTCAAATCAGCATCTCATAACATGTTACAAAACATAACACCCACATGCACTTTTGCAACAGAGATTAACATGGCAAAATTAACCCTAACATGCATGCTACAACAACCATCATGTAAAGCATCTCATGATGAACATTTTGACATCTCATTTGCTTCATTTGGATAAACATGCACCAAGTTATCACATCTCAAACATGGCATGAAAATAACAAGTAGCAGCAGTTTATATCAAGTAGCACTCTTGCAACAGAGATTAGGACCTCTAGATGGACTCAAACAAGCATGACACAATGAAACAAAACGTAGAGCACATCACTACGGTCATTTTGACATATCATACACTCAAAACGGACAAGTATGCACAAAGTTACCGCCACTAGAAGTATGCAACAAAATAGCAATATCCCTCATGACTTAGAGAAAAAACAGATAGTCACCTTGCAGATCGGGTCCACGGGGCGGATCGGGCGACGGAAGCGGATCGGGTTGCGGGCGAAGCGGGTCTGACCCGCTAGGGTTTCGGCCCGGCGGCGCAGATCGGGATCCCGCGGGATCTGGCGACGGGGCGACGGCCCTCGCTCCGGCGAGGAGCTCGGCGAGGCTCGGCGGCGGACGGCGCGCCGGCGTGGCCGGGCGGCAGCGGGAGCGGCCGGGGCGGCGGGAGCAGCCGGGGCGGCGGGGCGGCCCGCCACGGGGAGGAGGCGGCGGTCGGTGCGGGGTTCATCCGGCGGCGGGGTGCGGGCACCGGCGGCGGCGGGATCTTGGCCGGCGAGGAGCTCGGCGATCCGGTTGGCGGCGGCGGAGGAGAACGGCCGGTGGCGGCGGCGCGGGATCCCGGCGGGGACGGAGCGGTGCGTGAGGCGTGGCCCGGTTGGCGTCGGCGGAGGGCCCGCGTCGGGCTTGCGGGCCGGCGCGGCGGGAGGCCGGCGGGGGACATGTGGCAGGCGTGGGTTGGTCGGGAGGCGGCGGGCGGACGTGTCCGGTCCATCCAGACGTGTCCAGCGCCGCGGATGGGCGAGAATCTAGGGTTTTGCCCGAAATTTCGGGGGAGGGGGCTAATTTATAGGCACGAGGAGCTAGGAGACTCCAAATGGGGAGCGGTTTTCGGCCACGCGATCACAATTCAACGACCGAGATGATGGAAAGGGTTGTGCTGGGTTAGTGGGCTGTTGTGGAGTGGGTCTTGGGCCTTAAAGAAGAGGTTCTTTTAGCCCACTAGGTTAACCGTTGGAGTACGAAACGAACTCCAAACGCGACGAAACTTGACAGGCGGCCTACACGTACCAAAACAAGATCGCACAACAAGTCTCACATCATTCCGGGAACGTTACACGGCCACACACGAAAGAGGACTCGGGAATGCCACGGGCACGTGTGAGAGCGTCGGAACTCGAAACGGACAACGGAAGAGACGAGTGGGACCGGATGTAAGTGACAACACAAATGCAATGCAATGCACATGACAACATGACATGGATGAAATGCACACACGCACACGACAAAACAACGAAACCCGAAATGAAAGAAGAGCCCGGAAAGGAATTGATGAAGCCAAAGTTTATATATTGCCATATTGGGAAAGTGTTACATCTGGGGCATTACAAACTCTCCTCTACTATGAAAAGATCTCGTCCCGAGATCTAGGACTGGAAGAAGGATGGGTACTCAAAACGAAGGTGATCTTCTCGTTCCCATGTAGCTTCTCGGTCAGTATGGTGTGACCACTTAACTTTCAAGAACTTGATTGACTTGTTGCGGGTCTTGCGCTCGGTTTCTTCAAGAATAGCAACGAGGTGCTCACGATAAGACAAGTCTTGTTGAAGATCAATCTCCTCGAATGGAATAGTGCGTTCAAGTGTCTTGAAGCACTTGCGGAGTTGAGACACGTGAAACACATCATGAACATTAGCAAAGTTGGGTGGAAGCTCAAGTTGATAGGCTAGATCGCCTCTTTTGCCAAGGATCTTGAAAGGGCCCACATATCTAGGAGCAAGCTTTCCTTTTGTACCGAATCTTTGGGTTCCTTTCATAGGAGAAACATGGAGATAGACATGATCCCCAATGTCGAAAGCCAAATCACGATGCTTGCCGTCATAGTAGCTCTTCTGACGCGATTGAGCGGCCTTGAGATTCTCACGTATGACTTTGCACATTTCTTCGGCTTCTGAGATCAAGTCATTGCCAAGAATTTGACGTTCACTAGTCTCGGCCCACTTGAGAGGAGTACGACACTTTCTGCCATAGAGGATTTCAGACGGAGCTGTGCCGGCACTTGCTTGGAAACTGTTGTTGTAAGAGAACTCGGCAAACGGAAGACAATCTTCCCACTTCATGCCAAAAGAGATGACACAAGCTCTGAGCATGTCTTCGAGGATCTGGTTCACTCTTTCGACTTGACCACTAGTCTGAGGGTAAAATGCAGTGCTGAAACGGATCTTAGTGCCCATGGCTGACTGGAAGGAGTCCCAGAACTTGGATGTGAACAAACTTCCACGGTCTGAGGATATAACTTGAGGAATGCCATGTAGGGACACAATTCTGGAAGTGTACAACTCTGCTAGCTGAGCTGCATTGATGGATTCTTTGACTGGAAGGAAGTGAGCTACTTTGGTTAGCTTTTCAATCACCACAATGATAGAATCATTCCCCTTCTTTGACTTGGGAAAGCCAGTGCCGAAATCCATTTCAATGTTGTCGAATTTCCTCTCGGGAATAGGAAGAGGTTGGAGGAGACCGGCTAGACATTGATGCTCTGCCTTCACTCTTCTGCAGACATCACATTCATTCACGAATTGGGCAATCTCCCTTTTCATGCGTGTCCACCAGTAAGATTGCTTGAGGTCTTGGTACATCTTAGAACTTCCAGGATGAATTGAGAGGAGGGAGTCATGTGCTTCGTTCATTATGAGCTTCCTGAGATCACCCTTGGGAACCACAAGTCTGTCCTCAAAGAACAAGGTGTCCTTCTCATCAACGCGATAGCACTTGTATTTGGGAGTACCCTTTGCAATACCATGTTTCACTTTCTGCACCATAGCATCACTGAGCTGGGCCTCACGGATCTGATCTTCCAAGGTAGGAGCAACTTGAAGATTTGCAAGAAAGCCTTGCGGAACAACTTGGAGGTTGAGCTTCCTGAATGCTTCACAAAGCTTAGGCTAAAACGGCTTGATAAGGAGACTGTTGCAATATGGCTTTCTGCTCAAGGCATCTGCAATGACATTTGCCTTGCCAGGTGTGTATTCGATGCTTGGATCATACTCTTGGATCATCTCAACCCAACGAGTCTGGCGAAGGTTCAGGTTCGGCTGTGTGAAGATGTACTTCAAGCTCTTGTGATCGGTGAAGATGTCCACTTTTCTGCCCAACAGAAGGTGTCTCCACGTGATCAAGGCATGTACCACTGCTGCTAGCTCGAGATCATGTGTGGGGTAGTTCTTCTCACTTGGCTTCAATTGACGAGAAGTGTAAGCCACAATTTTCTTGTCTTGCATTAGCACACCACCAAGTCCTTGAAAAGAAGCATCACAGAATACTTCTTCGGGCTTGGACTCATCCGGAGGAGTAAGAACCGGAGCAGAGATGAGCTTTTCTTTGAGAGTTTTGAATGCCACATCACAATCCGGAGACCAGTTGTACTTGACATTCTTCTGCAACAAGTTGGAGAGAGGCCTGGCAATCTTGGAGAAGTTCTCAACGAACCTTCTGCAATAGCTAGCAAGACCAAGAAAGCTTTGGAGTTGCTTGACGTTCTGAGGGGGTTCCCAGTTGACAATCGCTTCAACATTCCCGGGGTTGACAGAGATACCCTCAGCAGAGATGATATGGCCCAGATACAAGACCTTATCGAGCCAGAATTCGCACTTGGAGAACTTGGCATAGAACTTATGTTCACGGAGTCTGTCGAGAACCAGACGGAGGTGCTTTTCGTGATCTTCTTCATTCTTGGAGAATACCAAGATGTCATCCAGATAGACGGGCACAAATTCATTGGTGTAAGGGTTGAATATGTAGTGCATCATCCTCGAGAAGGTGGGTGGAGCATTAGCGAGGCCAAAAGACATGACTGTATATTCATAGGAGCCGTAGCTTGTTCCGAATGCAGTCTTGTGAATATCTTCTTCACGGATGCGGATCTGGTGATAACCCATCCGGAGATCGAGCTTTGAGAATACTTTTGCTCCTTTGAGCTGCTCGAACAATTCAATGATGTTGGGGAGCGGATACTTATTCTTTATTGTCTTCTTGTTCAATGGCCGGTAATCAACGCAAAGGCGCTCCGTGACATCCTTCTTCTTGACAAATAAGACACCACAACCCCAAGGAGAAGTGCTAGGCCTGATTAGACCCATCCGCTCTTGCTCATCGAGTTGTTTCTTCAACTCCTTCAACTCTTCAGGGGAAAGCTTGTACGGACGCCGACATGCTGGCTCAGTACCGGGCTCGAGTTCAATGACGAATTCAACTTGACGATGCGGAGGCACGCCCGGAAGCTCTTCAGGGAAAACATCTTCATATTCATTGACCACCGGAATTTGAGAGATGGCAATAATCTCGCCCTTGTCATTGAGAGAGAATAGCCTGACTGTGTTATCTTGAGAGGCAAAGATAATCACGTCTTTGTCGGAATGAGTAAGCTTGACTTCCTTATTTGCACAATCAATGTGAGCATCATGCTGTGAAAGCCAATCCATCCCAAGAATAAGATCAATGTCGGAGTTGCCGGGAATAACCGGAGAAGCCAGAAAGCGGTAATCACCCATACGAATAGATACATCCGAAGCATACAATCTAGAATTCATTTGCTTTCTCGGAGAAGTAATCGATAACTCCCATGGTAAGCCAGTATGCCCACATTGTGCTTGAATGCAAATGGATATGACATGAAAGAATGTGATGCACCAGAATCAAACAAAACTTTAGCAGGTTTAAGATTGACTGGAAGGTTACCAAGTATCACATCTGAAGAGTTCTCTGCTTGAGCTGCATTCATCAGATTCACTCTTGCAACCTTTGGATTATGCTTGACAATAGCAGTACTGACAGGTGGAGGAGGCAGAAGGCACCTTGGGTTGGGGCACTTGTTAGCATAATGACCCTTCTGAGTGCACTTGTTGCAAACCACTTCTGAGAGAGGACGGTGATAAGGAGCACTTGACTTTGAAGCTTGAAAGTGATTCTTTGACTGATTGCTTGGGTTGGGTGGGTGGGAGAAACCTCGGCCACCAGAATTCTTGTTGTTGTTGTTGTTGTTGTTGTTGTTGTTGTTGTTGGGAGGTCGGATCACTGGAGGAGGTGGAAGCCAAAACTTCTAATGCTTTGCGACCACTTGAGAAGAAGAGGAGGAGTGAACAGCGTCTCTGATCCTCTTTTTGGAAGCTTCCATCTTGAGCTGGGCTGCCTCTTGCTTAAGTGCCATGTTATAGAATTGATCAAACTCATCAGGCTCGAACAAGGTGAGAGCTAGTTGGAGTTCATCTTTCAGACCACCACAGAACTGATAGATCTTGCTCATGGCATCTGGGATGTCTTTCTTGGCATAGCGGGCAAGGTTCTGGAACTTGACATTATATTGGTAGACAGTCATTAAGCCTTGCTTCAGGTTGTGGAATTGCTCACGCATACCCTCGATGACACTTGTTGGAATGTGGTGGGAGTGAAAATCCTTGCAGAAGTCGGCCCACAAGATTTCACGCCCTTCTCTGGAGTCTTTGTACTGCTGCCACCAATCAGCGGCTTGGTCCTTGAGTTGGAAGGCGGCAAACTTCACATAGTCCTCGGGTCTCACGTTACTGCACTCGAAATGCTTCTTAATATCTGTTATCCAGTCTTCAGCATCTAGAGGGTCCACATAGTAACTGAAAGGCTTTGGTTGGTTTGCCAGGAACTGGTTGAGTGTAGCAAAGTGAGGTTGGTTGAACAAATTACCTTGGCCTTGGTTCCCATGAGCACCTTGATTTGCTTGAATGTTCTACATCATTTGCATAAGCATCTTGGTGTTCTGGTTCGTCGCTTGCATAATTGCTCTCTAGGCCTCAAGACGGAGGAGGAGGGGAAGGAGGAAGATCAGGAACCTCTTCACCCTCTGGGTTAGCGTTGGGAACCCTTATAGGAGCCATCCTGAATGAGATGACAACTATTAGCCATTGATTGAAAGAATATATAAGCTGAATCAACGGCTAGAAATTGCAACATAAGTCTTCACAAGCACATTCGAACAAGATGAACGAATGTAATCCACAGTTTAATAGTAACAAGAATCTTCACGAGAAGCCACTTGGGAGAACCAAAGGTAAATAAAAACAACAAGGAGCGGATAGAACAAATACAAGATAGAAGCTTCGTTCAACATATTCGTGCTGAAAGCTTATGGAACGTGTTACAAAAGGGTTTTGCAATCCCCGGATCAGCATAGCCAAGGACCCTTTAAGATGCAACTCCAGATCGGAACAACGCCCATAAAACTACTTCACTCAATGTAGAACACCGAACTCCATATCATGCATTCATTCGAAGAATGCCTACGAACTACTAGATGAACCCGCCTATTCATTCCCGAAAGTTTCCAGTTATGCAATCAGGTGTTGGGGATACAGGGGAAGCATCGCGCATTCAACTCTAATCCTACATCTAGCTGTATCCATCCTTCAACACATAACCAGTTATTTCCGGAAACCGTCTACCTCGGACTTTCGAAACGCATCTACTATACAAGCTATGGCAATACTCCCGAACTACCTCCCAAGTACTGGGTGATGTCGGGGTTATCTTGCCACTAACTGCATAGGAGAGTTTTCGATGTCGGCCGTCTTAAGTATTCCAGAACTGCTGCGATATATTTGTGACGACAACACCTCGGAGCTCAACTCCCTGGGACACTGCCACAACCCCTAAATAACAGGAGGCATCAAGAATAATGTTCTCGTCACAAAGACATCGAAACGATCCAAACAATACCCGCGTGATCCTAAAAAAAATTTGGTGAATTTTGAGAGTAGAAGAGACAAGATTAATCGTCAGGAGTCCTCACCAGAGTGAAAAGAGATGAGGAGCAAAAGAAATCCTACTCTCCGATATATATATATAGGACTCAAAACATTTTAAGTGTGTGCCTAGACTCAACCGTCAACGATTCGATCAATCAGTGGGGCTTCTAGGTCGGAGAAGGCTCTGAATACCAACTTTGTAATGCCCAGGATGGGACTATACCTCCTACGTGTTGAGGCACGAATTAAAGGTAGAAGCCCATTCTGGAATGATCTCAACTTTGGTATCTTTGCACGACTCATGTAAAAATAGGGATGAAATTGCAAAAGGATAGTTAGCTTACACTCGCCACCTCACACAATACATTACATAAGCAAATCATCATCCAATTAACATCACAACCCGACTACGGGCGAAGATCCAAATGAAAGATACCAAATACATAAAGCCACAAGGTCCGAATCGCCCCTAGTAGAAACCACTACTGATCATCGGGATAGTGCACATAGTATCGACTACGTTCTTCATCGTACTCCCAGTACAGACCTGTGCCGTCACCTAAGTAGTTCACCATAGTACCTGCATCTGGTGTGGTGTAGAATCTATGAGCCACGGAGTACCTGCATCTGGTGTGGTGTGGAACAAGGCTGAAGAAAGAATAAAGGTTGCAGCTATACTAGCACTAGCTTATGTGTTTAGAGCAAGAAGAGAAGTGCCACGAGCAAGAAAGTGATCGTGAAGTGATCCTATCTAAGCACGTCAAACATAACCCCACCGTGTTCACTTCCCGAACCCCATTCGGAAAATGACCGTCACGGTTACTCACGCTGGTAGTGTGTTCTGAACATTGTGTCAAGTTTTCTAAAACCGGATATTAACAAATTCCCATCTGCCTCATAACCGCGGGGACGGCTTTCGAAAGTTCAAAACCCTGTAGGGGTGTCCCAACTTAGACCATTACAAGCTCACGATCCACGGAGTCGCAACTCCAAGATGGGAAGGCCCGAGTATTCTCGGAATCCCGTGCTCAAGATACTCCGACTAAGGTAAGACTAATCCAGAAAATCCTCCCGGCGTGCCGACACCCTGACAGTAGCCGCGCGTATCTAGTCTCAGGCCACGACCGGATGGGACAAGCTACAAGTTTTTACCAGCCCTTAAGTTTCCTCGAGGTGGCCCCGCAACACGCCCAGTTTGGACCAACACTCATGTGGAGCATTGGCCCGGGTTGTTGATTAAGAAGAGGGTTTATAACTCCCTATGCAAGTTTTAGTTGTTTAGGCAAATGTAGTACAAATGTTGGGACTTGCTGGAAAAGCCTTAGCGCTAAGCGGTTTATCGAGGGGGTCCCATAACCCCAGCCGTGTGAGGGACGCATAATCAAGGAACGTAACACCGGTTTATACGGTTCCTAGGGCGGCATGAGTGGAACAAATCACCAAGCAAGAGGCTTAGCCTTCCACCCATTACCAATATATAGATGATTTAGTTTAAGAGTTTATATAGTGTGATATCCCAACAATATCTTCAACATGAAGCAAGAATCTTCAAATCTTCTCCTGCAACTAGCAGTGCTATAAGAGGGGCTGAGCGAAGCTTACTTAGCCAAACAAGGTTTGCTAGGTTGGGTAGTTAGACAGATTCATGGTTACAATAGGAGGCTGACAAACAAACAAGGGCATCGAGGCAATAAGCTAAAGAGAGAGACTTCTAGCAATAGGCAAAGATAGTAATGATATCTGGGTCAGGTCATCTTGCCTGTTGAGTCGTCGATGGGATCGTAAGACGGCTCCTCGTACTCAACCTCGGTAGTAACCTCGTTCTCGTTCTCGGTCTCGGCATCCGGCTCTACTCAACACAAGAACACACGAGGCACGAAATCAAACAAGGTGCAATGCACATTCAACATGATGCACGTATGATGCATGACAAGTCTATATATGATGCAATACATGGCAAGGTAGGAAGCACAGAGAAACAACACAAGAACATGACAATATGCTCAAGCAAGTATGATGCAAGACAAGTCTATATATGATGCAATACATGGCAAGGTAGGAAGCACAGAGAAACAACACAAGAACATGACAATATGCTCAAGCAAGTATGATGCAAGACAAGTCTATATATGATGCATTACATGGCAAGGTAGGAAGCACAGAGAAACAACACAAGAACATGACAATATGCTCAAGCAAGTATGATGCAAGACAAGTCTATATATGATCCAATACATGGCAAGGTAGCAAGCATAGAGAAACAACACAAGAAAATGACAATATGCTCAAGCAAGTATGATGCAAGACAAGTCTATATATGATGCAATACATGGAAAGGTAGGAAGCACAGAGAAACAACACAAGAACAACAAGTTTAAATGAGGCCGGAATCCTCATATAGCGAATCAGGTAAGTCCCCATATGCATATGTTGAAATTAGTCCAGATCTGAATAAACCTTAAGTTAAAGTTATTAAACAGCAAGTTAACATGCACCATGATGATCTACACGAAATTCTAGTCAAGTTTCATATAAAGTTTGTTTAAAACGGAGCAACGGTCTAGAAGATACGAGCGAAACAAGTTAAGCATGGCAAACGGTGCAAGATGCACCCAAACATCAAGCAAACATACTCCAAACATGTAAAAAAGATGATATTCTGAATCTAAATGCAAAATCACACAAGTTTCATGTAGGACACCTCAAAACGGAGCAACGGTTCAACACATACACACGAAACAAGTTTCAATGCAAAGCTGAAAATAAGAGCCACATAGCAACTTTGGAGCAAGAAATATATACTCTACAACACTCAAACATGGTGACAAGAAGCATGGACGTGAAGTAGACATATCCTACAGCAAACAACTCCATTGGAGCAACTCCATAGGAGGCATGGATCAATAGCAACAAGCTACAACATTTTGATCATGACGTTAAAACCCTGACAGTTATATTTTATAGTAACTTGGGAACAAGAATTAAATAAGCTACAGCAAGCCATATGAGCAAGTGAGGGCATGGATGCATAGACAACAACATGTACAACAAGGAATGATCAATGTACACCCCAAAACTAACATGGATTTTCCTAGGGCACCAAGCAAACATATCATCAGGATATGACAGATTCCAGACATAGCCAAAATTTCACTAAGTATAAAACAGTTAAGTTGGCATGGCATGTTTGCAAGCAAGTTTAAGTCACATCAAGGCATATCATGGAAAATGGTTTGCACCACATCAAACACCACATTATGGAGATTCTAAAACATGTAGGCATGTGACAATGGGACAAACACAACAATAGCAAAGAGCTCTTCAAATCAGCATCTCATAACATGGTACAAAACTTAACAGCCACATGCACTTTTGCAACAGAGATTAACATCGCAAAATGAACCCTAACATGCATGCTACAGCAACCATCATGTAAAGCATCTCATGATGAACATTTTGACATCTCATTTGCTTCATTTGGATAAACATGCACCAAGTTATCACATCTCAAACATGGCATGAAAATAATAAGTAGCAGCAGTTTATATCAAGTAGCACTTTTGCAACAGATATTAGGACCTCTAGATGGACTCAAACAAGCATGACACAATGGAACAAAACGTAGAGCACATCACCACGGTCATTTTGACATATCATACACTCAAAACGGACAAGTATGCACAAAGTTACCGCCACTAGAAGTATGCACCAAAATAGTAATATCCCACATGACTTAGAGAAAAAAACAGATAGTCACCTCGCGGATCGGGCGACGGAAGCGGATCGGGATGCGGGCGAAGCGGGTCCAACCCGCTAGGGTTTTGGCCCGGCGGCGCAGATCGGGATCCCGCGGGATCTGGCGACGGGGCGGCGGCCCTCGCTCCGGTGAGGAGCTCGGCGAGGCTTGGCGGCGGACGGCGCGGCGGCGCGGCCGGGCGGCAGAGGGAGCGGCCGGGGCGGCGGGGCGGCCAGCCATGGGGAGGAGGTGGTGGTCGGTGCGGGGTTCATCCGGCGGCGGGGTGCGGGCACCAGCGGCGGCGGGATCTTGGCCGGCGAGGAGCTCGGCGACCCGGTTGGCGGCGGCGGAGGAGAACGGCCGGCGGCGGCGCGGGATCCCGGCGGGGACGTAGCGGTGCAGGAGGCGCGGCCCGGTTGGCCGCGGCGGAGGGCCCGCGTCGGGCCTGCGGGCCGGCGCGGCGGGAGGCCGGCGGGGGACACGTGGCAGGCGTGGGTTGGTCAGGTAGCGGCGGGCGGACGCGTCCGGTCCGTCCGGACGTGTCCGGCGGCGCGGATGGGCGAGAATCTAGGGTTTTGCCCGAAATTTCGGGGGAGGGGGCTAATTTATAGGCACAAGGAGCTAGGAGACTCCAAATGGGGAGCGGTTTTCGGCCACGCGATCACAATTCGATGACCGAGATGATGGAAACTGTTGTGCTGGGTTAGTGGGCTGTTGTGGAGGGGGTCTTGGGCCTTAAATAAGAGGTTCTTTTAGCCCACTAGGTTAACCGTTGGAGTACCAAACGAACTCCAAACGCGACGAAACTTGACAGGCGGCCTACATGTACCAAAACAAGATCGCACGACAAGTCTCATGTCATTCCGGGAATGTTACACGGCCACACACGAAAGAGGACTCGGGGATGCCACGGGCACGTGTGATAGCGTCGGAACTCGAAACGGACAACGGGAAGAGACGAGTGGGACCGGATGCAAGTGACACCACAAATGCAATGCAATGCACATGACAACATGACATGGATGAAATGCACACACGCACACGACAAAACGACGAAACCCGAAATGAAAGAAGAGCCCGGAAAGGAATTGATGAAGCCAAAGTTTATATATTGTCATATTGGGAAAGTGTTACATCTGGGGCATTACATATGACATGTTAGATTTGGATGCATGGATAAAAAGTTATACACAAAACAAAAGAAGGCATTTGTGAATATGCAGAGAAAATGCAAAAAAACCAACGAGGTACACAAGCTGGGCCAGCCACTGTCAATGACGAGCGGGCCCTGGGGGTTGCTGAGGGGCTGCCAAGTGGGGCCTGGGTTGTCATAAAGACAGAACAAAGTGCCAAAAAAATACTAGGCTTATGCCACTGCCCTATGGGGATTCGAACCTGGGTCTGCAGGTTAGGTGGGAGACGGTGAACCTCTACGCTACACTGCAGGCGGCTGACAGAAGGGAGACAGAATACTAGTTCAACAACTGCGCGCCTGAGAAACAAAACAAACTAAAGAAAAAGAGAGGGCACTGGAGTCGAACACAGAACCTCTCAGGTGGCATGCCTGGGCGCTGGCCAGTGCACTACGATGCATTTGCTGATAGAAAGAGGGCGCGAACTAATACGACTAATACATGGTCGAGCTCCTCTGCCTCCGACAGAGTAGACGACGACTCCGACGACGGCGCTGGGGAGCAGAACGACGACTTCTTGCCAAGCAGAGTACCGGCGGGGGTGCGGAAACTTGTGTGGGTGTGGTTGCGCGAGCGGCAGAGCAACAACATGAGCAAGGGCTCGAGAACAAGCTCATGAAGGAGCTCATCTCGACCATGGCTATGAGGCGGTGGCAGCGACAGCTTGGCGGACATGGCGAGAAGTGAGGTGAGCTGCGGGCATGCGGGAATGCGTGGGGGAGTGCGGGGTGCAGTGGCGGAGAGATGGGCGCGTGTGTGCATGTGCAAGATCTGGAGTGCCTAAACAAATAAGCTGCATCTATGGCCAGGGCACGGTGGACATGAACTTGGCACGAACGTTACGACGCCTACGGAGATCTATGGACGACAAGAAGCAGCAGGGGAGAAGTTGGGTATTCCTCATATACCTATGACAAGAAGAAGAGGCCGAGGACTCGACGGAGACGGCGCGAGGCAGCTCTGAACTTGGCGGGTTTCTGACCGGGAAGAAGAGGAAGAAGACAGCATCGGGGAGGTCGTTCCAGAGGCCGTGGAAGTGGGTGCGCCATGGAAGGAGACGTAGAGGGACTTGCCGGTCTTCTCCATGGCGGACAAGTGGGTCGGGGCACGGCGACGTGCTACCCCGAGCACGAGCTCGAGCTCGCTCGGGTCATGGCGGACGCGGCTGCGCGATGGCGTACCTGGGCGACTGCTAGGGTAGGACAGGAGGGGGATTGGTTGAGGGGTGACCAGTGTAGGGTTCGGACAAGGTTTATAGGGCTCTAGGGTGCATGCCGTACAGGAGGTTGAAGACGCCTCTGTACGTGGAGGTTTCTTGGGCTGCGCTGGGAGGCTCTTGCTGGGCCGGCTCGGGAGGCCGAGGCCCAAGCAGGCTATTGCTGCTGGGCTGCTGCTGCTCTGTTTCTGCTTTCTTTTTTTTTCTTTTCATCAAACAGAATATAAATCAAGAAAGCACATAGATCTAGGAGTGGAGTTTGGGAGACATAAAAATATTCCCAAGCTCCTGGATTTATGCTCTGTTTTATAAAAATGAGTTGGACATTTTTAGAGGTAAAAAAATAAAACAAGTTTGAATATAATTCAAACTTGGGTCATTTTTGAACCTAAAGAAATCATTTTAAAATAGGTTGAGGTTTGGCATAGTGGCTTAGGACATGGAGCAAGATTTATTGTGATGAGAAGAACATTAAATGAGGAGGCTAGATGTCACTTTGCAAAAATGAAAGAAAGAGAGAAAGAGAGAAAGGGAGGTGGTGAAGTCTGGAAAGGCTTTTGTATTGAGCATGCCCTTGCATCAACCACCACATCATGCAAAGAAAACTCACTTGAACATGTTAAGGATGAGAAATGCAAAATGACAAGATGGAATGCCATATGATGTGACCATGATGCAATGATGGTAATGAAGCAATATGCAAGATAATGCAATAATAAAAATCATGACAATGCAATAAGATGACAAGGCATAAATGAAAAAGAACCCCCAAAGAAAAAGTATAAGGACCAAATGGTAAATGTATATATTGCCATTAAGGAGATTTTACATCTGGGGTGTTACACCGACGCTTGTTACCTTTGAAAATTGTGCATCTTCCAGACGGTTAGGCGTTAATGGTCTAGAGCATCCAAGAGGAATTGTGGATCACAGGGTGACCAAAGTCTGTGAAGGTTTGGAAGTCACCTTGAAGACTTACAGCGAGTGATTGGGTGTGGTCTGTGTGACCTTGGCTCAAGGGGAATACGGTGAGGACTGTGTGTCCGGCTATGTGTCCTCATGTTTGAATACCTAGCCGCCCTAACCAGACGTACAACTGTCACAACAGTTGGAACTGGTCTACCAAATCATTATCTTCACCGAGCTACTGGTTCTATTTCCTCAACCTTTTCATTTCCTCATTCATGTGTTGATGAACTTGATCTTTACTGTTTAAAGACTTTGACTCAAGACTTTGTCAATTTCCTCAATCCAATTTCTTCAGTCATTTTGTCTTCTGCCTGCTTATCATGTTTACATGCTACTTGTAATCTGTGTATGCTTTAAATTCATCATGATGACTATGCTACTTCTTTGTTGTGCATGCACCCGAGTATCTATTCCGCTGCTATTAGTTTGTTACTTATTAAATTCCTCACTTAGAATTTCCTCAGTGACGAATTTTTAATAATTGCCTATTCATCCCCTCTAGTCGATATAACGCACATTCATGGTTGCATCAACCATGTCCGTTGGCGGCTCGTCCACCTACTCTTCAGCAGGAAACAACCAGATATGCACCAAGTCGGCACACTCACCGGCACACTCACCGCAGCCGGTTGCTCATAGCAACCCACTGCCATTGGTGTGGTGCCACTGCTGCAAATCACGCAGAGTCATCCGTCGCATCTCAACAATACCAACATCATGGGGTAATAACATGTCTAAGTGTTGTTCGCCTGCTTTTAGTTGCTGATTTTTTTTAATAGTTTTGTTGATGATCTTCCAATTTTATTCGTGCAAAAAAGGGAAGATTCACGTGATTTGTATTTCTGGGAAGTTGCTGATGTGGGGGAATGGAACTACGTTGGTTATTTGGTTAGCCGAGGAATCCCAATACCAGCATGTTGGGGTGTTATACAAGTAACTGAAGGAACAACAGAAGAGGAAGATGCAGAGCAGAAGGTTAAAGATGCAGTTCATCTGATCATGGCCAAGCAACAGCTGTTGAATGACCTTGACAAGAATTAGGAGATGAAAGAGCTTGTGAAGATAATGGGCAAGATCATTGTGCTCTGTTGGATGATTGTCTCTTTATTTTGAGTGTATGTAGCACTCATGATGTATTCAGTTGCTATGGTATGGGAACTTTGGTGAAACTAGTAATGAATGAAACCTGTTTAGCAGGTTGGGCATAGTGTTGTGAACATCTAATGATTTCTATTTACGGAAATAAATAAATAGCAGAGGCCCTTTTGCTAATATATAAATAAATTAGTAGAGGCCCTGTCGGGTCAGCTTTGTTACCATTCGAAGATGTAGAGCAAATTGCAGTCCAACAGCAAACTATGTCATCAAATACAAGTTTAACAGCCAAATATGAGTACAACTAAACAACAATGTAATCATGTTTTTGTCGTCATACAATCACCAAACAAAAATCAACATACATAATAAGTGATGTTCTCACAACAAAATAAAAACAAAAACTTCATCAAGTATCAGTTGTCATAGCAAACACAATACCACATAGTAGATAAAAAGTCGTCTTCTCACGGGCAAATATGACAAAAGCAATCTAATCATCATCCACAGCAGCAGCAGCAGCAGCAGTGTCAACATCTTCTCCATGTCAGTCTGAATCGTAATTCCCCCAGTGTCATCTTCTTATTCATCCTCAATGTCATCGAACGTTGGTGTCTTATTGATCAACTCTCGTACGTCCACAGCCTAGCAGGGAATCTTTTCGCCAGCATTATTGACATGATGGTTCTCAAAGATACTACGAACATATGTGGAATCTTCTACATCAGGAGCAATGTAAGCATCATCTTGTTGTGCAACTTCATTAAACGAATTGCTCTTCTCAAACCTTTGCAATACATTACTCTCCAGTCATTGCTAGATGCATATGTGTCTTAAAAAATATGTGTTGCTTGATTTGCCAAAATAAAAGGCTCGTTGGTGTGGTACGCCGCCTTGACATTGATGCATTTGAAATAATCATTAGCTTTGGGTTTTGCGATCCTGGAAAATAGGTTATACCAACGACAACACAATAGAACCACACACCGATGAACCTCGAAACAGGAGATATACTGCAACTGAACAATGTATGTTATGTTAGAATACATTTCATTTGTCTCTTCGCCGTACGTATCCGTGCTCATGGTGGCATTGTTTTGTGTCTTCTTGCCTTAGTTGCATGCAAGGGTGTTATAGCACACATCTCCAACAACGCAAGATTCATAATGTCTTACCCGATTATAAGGACCCATTGCTAGTGCGTAAAGGGCATCATTAACTTCATGCCCATCCTCCCACATCTTCTTAACCTATGATTAGAAAATAGACAAGTAGGATGGGACTATACCTCCTACGTGTCGAGGCACGACTTAAAGGTATAAGCCCATCCTAGAATGATCTCAAGTTTGGTATCTTTGCACGACTCATGTAAAAGAGGGATTAAATTACAAAAGAAGATAGTTGGCTTACACTCGCCACTTCACACAATACATTACATGAGCAAAACATCATTCAAAACATCACAACCCGACTACGGGTGAAGATCCAAAAGAAAGATACCAAAACAACATAAAGCCACAGGCCTAGATCGAATCCTAGTAGAAACCACTACTGATCATCGAAACGTCACAAGCATACGGCCAAACTCTTCATCGAACTCCCGGTGAAGTACTTGAACCAGCTCCTGCCTCAAACTCGGCTGAACCTGCATCTCGTGTGGTGAAGTAACTGTGAGCCACGGAGGACTCAGCAATCCCGTTCCCGGGTAACAAGACTATTTAAGCCTTGGGTGAGGACAAGGCTGAAGAAAGAACGAGAGGTGAAGGAACAACAAGAGTCTGCAGCAGCAACTAGCACTAGCTTACGTAAAGAGAGCGAGAAGAGAAGTGCCTCGGTCGGGAGATGATCACGAAGTGATCCTAGCTAAAGCACGTCAAACATAACCCCACCGTGTTCATCTCCCGAAAGCCCTTTCGGAAAATGACAGTCACGGTACGCATGCTGGTAGTGTATTGGAACATGGTGTCAAGTTATCTACAACCGGATATTAACAAGCTCCCATCTGCCACATAACCACGGGCACGGCTTTCGAAAGTTCAAACCCTGCAGGGGTGTTCCAACTTGGCCCATCACAAGCCCACGATCCGCGGAGTCGCAACTCCAAGGTGGGAAGACCCGAGTATTCTCGGAATCCCGTGCTCAAGATACTCCGAACTAAGGTAAGGCTAATCCAGCAAATCCTCCCGGCGTGTCGACACCCTGATAGTAGCCGCGCGTATCTAAGTCTCGGGACACGACCGGATGAGTCATCCTACAGGTTTTTACCAAACCTCAAGTTTCCTTGAGGTGGCCCCGCAGTCTGCTCGTTTCGCACCAACACTCATGTGGAGCACTGGCCCGGGGTTGTTGAATTAAAATAAAAGGGATAGCTAGTCCCTATGCAAGTTTTATTAGTTATTAGGCGAATAGTACCAAATGTTGGGACTTGCTGGGAAAGACTTAGCACTTAGCGGTTTATCAAGGGGGTCCCATACACCCCAACCGTGTTAGGAACGCATAATCAAGGAACATAACACCGGTTTATACGGTTCCTAACGGCATGAGTGGAACCAATCACCAAGCAAAAGGCTTAGCCTTCCACCCTTGCCAATATATAGATGATTTCATTTTAAGCATTTATATAGTGTGATATAACCCAACAAACTTCAACATGAAGCAAGCATCTTCAATCTTCACCTGCAACTAACAATGCTATAAGAGGGGCTGAGCGAAGCGTACTTAGCCATTCAACGGTTTGCATAGGTAGGGTGGCTAAGCAGGTCATGGTTACAAGTAGGAGGCTGACAGGAAAACATGGGCATCGAGGCAATATACTAAAGAGCGATACTCTAGCAATAGGCAAAGATAGTAATGGTATCCGGGTTCGGTCATCTTGCCTGGAATTCCACAAGGGAGAAGAACGGATCCATGAAGTAGGCGGAGCAACAAGTCGAGCGAATCCTCACAACTCCGGAACGAAACCGAAGCTAACAAGAGAAGCAACCGGAAAGAAGCAAACAACACGGTAAACATACAAGCATAAACATGGCATACGATGCACATCCAAGTATGATGCATGTCCGGTTTAAATATGCATGGCATGGCAAAGTGCACAAACAACACTACAAGTTAAGTGGAGCTCAGTATGCAACGAGTTGCATATTGACGAAACACCACATGTTAAATATTTAGTTGACTCTCGTTATTTACAAGACAAGATTAAATGTTTTAACAAGGCAAGAGGTGAAGCAAAAATAAACTACCTATTTAGGCATTTTAATTGAGGCCGGAAAATAACAACAACAATTCTGGTAAAAATCCCCATAAGCATGTTTAGTGATTTTAAGCAAACAACAATTCACACATTATAATGTTGTTAACATGATGCGGATGACATGATCAAGTTTATGCAATTTAGTTAAACATTAACATGAAGAGATAAGAAGCATTTGTCACCGTGGTGGAATGAAAAGGGTGCCACGGCAACGATCCGAAAATGATGCAACGGCATCATATCGGTGCCGGTAACTCGTTGAGAGTCCGGTGCAAAAGGAAAGATGGCGTGAGAGAGTCAAACGAGATGAAAGGTGGGGCGATCCCGTTACCGGGTTCCCACGAGTCGGCGACGAAGGCAACCGAGGAACATGACAAACGGACGAAACGGCACGAAGCACACACGGGAAACATTTCATACAACCACATCAAGCATCCACGATTCATCCACGGGGTCATCTCGTTATACCTTTGAAGCGTGCGTTTCGGGGCGGTTCGAGACATAGAGGAAGAAGGCGTTCACGTTCGGAGAGGAAGTAGCCGTTCCGTTCGTAGTTGTTCGGGTCGTCGTGGTACTCGTTCGGGTCACGAAGAGGTACTTGCCGCAACACCGGGCGTAGTCGTACACGGTCTTGCCGTTCTCGGGCTCGGTCGTAGTTGTACACGGTCGTAGACATTCGGGTATCCGTAGAGGTACACGTGTAGTCGAACTTGGCGGTTCGTCGGCGACTCGAAGTGGTACTCGTTTCTTCCCAAGGTAGTCGTGCACGTTCCTAGACAACCCAAAAGCACAAGGCAACACAAAATAACAGAAACGGCAGCACGACGGGGCGACGAGGCCACGGGCGCTGGACCCGGTGCTGGACGACGACGAGGCGGGAACTGGCCACGGTGTCGCTGGCTTCAGGCTCTGCAGTGTCGCGGCGCGAGGCTCGGAGAAAGGGAGGCCGGGCGCTGGATGGCCGGAGGGAGCCGAGCCTGGCCGCGGGAGGAGGAGGCCGGGCGCGGCCTGGCTGGCCTCGTGCGCGGGAAAGGAGACGGGAGGGAGACCTCAGGAGCGGAGGGGCTCGACCTCGCGGCCAGCTCACGGTCGCCAGGCGCGGGCGCGCGGTGGTGGAGGCCCGAGGCGCGGAGGCGGACGCGTCCACGCGAGGGAGGAGGGCGATGCCCTGGGGCGGCTGTCTGGGCGTGAGGAGCGAGGGAGGCCACGGCTCGAAGGGAACGGTGCGGCGCGAGCACTGGGGCTCGGGCATCGAAGGGAGAGAGGGAACGGAATCGGGGCGCTGGGAGATGGCTCGCGCGCGAGGGAGAGAGCGATAGGTTGCGGGGTCGATGGGGACGAGTGGCTGGCGGCGGGGTGCGGAAGAGAGGGAGGAGGGAGCGGTCGAGGGAAAAGAATCGGGCGAGAGAGCGAAGGGAGAAGCTGGCGGCGGCTGGGAGGGACGAGCGGGTCGGGAGTTAGGGTTAGGGGAGAGGAACGGGCCAGGAGGAGTTGGGCCTAATGAGGCTGGCGGCCTGGGCCAGAAGGAGAAGTTGGCTGCTGGGAGGAGAGGGAGGCTGCAGGAGGAGATGGGCCAGGGAGGAGGATGGCCAGGGAGGGAAGCTGGGCTGCTGCGGCTGAGATGGCCTAGATGGCCTCTTCATACTTTCCGATAACAGGAAAAAAATGCAAAGAAAGAGAAGGATGGTAGAAAAGGTTAGATAAGAGATTTAGTCACGGAGTTAAATTCCTGGACCCACACAAAATGTCAGGAATTTAAATAAAATTATTGGAGGGTTTTGGAAGAACCTCGAAGTGAAAAAGACATGGGGAAATTTGCAAGTGTGTTATGGTGATTCCGGAGCAATGGAATATTAATTTATATAGCTCCCTAATAATATTGAGAGGCTTTTATATGTTTTAAAGAGAAGACATTCTTCCCTCGTTTTAAATGGATCGAAGATCCACACGATTTATTTAAGTTGAGATGCAAAAGAAAATGACATGATGGCATGATGACATGATGCAATGCAAAATAAATAAAGCAAACACAAAATGAAACACACGGGAGAACCCGGAACATCTGGAATCTTCTGGAATCTTCTGGGACGTCGGTCTCAGGCGTCACAACGATGACCCTTGGCGGGATCCCAGCCAAGGAGGACCACAAGACCTCCGGCAAGCACCTTGCCGGGGATGACAGCAGGTGCCGCGGCAAGACCATTGTCGGGGCCCCGGTAAGGCCCTTGCCGAGGACACCCACAGGGCCACCATCAGGCCCGCACCAACTGAGTTTCCACCGCCCCATGCAGCTGCCGGCCCAACCAGCTGGGCAGGCACCTGCGTGGCAACATGCAGATCTTCGTGGAGACCCACCATTGCGCCACCTCAGCTGCCTGCCTGCCTACATGGCACCTCAGGCATCGCTGGCCAGGGCGCGTATCGACGCAAGAAGGAGCGGTGACGGACAAGACGGATGTCTCCCCCGTCCCCGATAAAGCAAGGACACCTAAGCTAAGCGCATTAAATGCGCCTTGTCATCTAATGCGAGGGATAACCTCGCATCACTGTACCCTTTCCACCTCCTGTGTGCCACTGTGGCGACCCCTTTCCCTATAAAAGGAGGCCCGAGGCTACCAGGAGAAGGATTCGGCTTTTTAGAACTCCTCACGACTCGGCTTTTGGAGCTCCTCACACCCCATAGCTAGCTGAAGAACACAAACATATAATCCACCAAAGCAGGAGTAGGGTTTTATGCATCTTTGTGGCCCGAACCTGGGTAAAGGAACCGTGTGCTAACTGTTGGATCCGCTCTTCTCTCAACCCCGTGCCCCGCAACCGTAGTAGAGATTCTTGTGATCCCATAGGTGTCGATCCAAATACACCGACATCTTTGGCGCGCCAGGTAGGGGCGCAGTTGTGTGAATCAGCTCTAGCAGCTAAACCAGCACTCCTTCGTCTTCGTGGCTTTTTGAGAAGGAAAGAGGCCGGAAGATCAGCACTCGAGCGGCTACAAATAGAAGCTCAGTTACATCGAACCCTGGATATTTCTATCCAATTATTTAAGTTTATTATCCTCGGAGCTGTCGTTCTTTGTACAACAAGAAACCTGCATGCAAATGGGGCCCTTCCCAATCCGCAACGCTTTTGCTCTGTTTCGAGTCTGCTCAACAGTTTGTACGGCTGCGTTGGAAACGGTAGGGTAGCCTTCCGCAATTGGCAAGGCTCTCGACTCTCACTCGAGTCAAACTCGACAGTTCGAGCGGCTGCGTTAAGGGCGGCAAGGTGGCTCACCCGGCAGCACGCTCGCCTGGCAGGCCAATGGGGACTCGTCCCCGAGACGCCACCTTGGGTTTTTCGCGCTGGCAAGCCTACCCAGCTAGCGTAGGGTGGACATACAAAGGGGCAGCAAACAGGGAGATAACATGCATAATTCCAAAGATATTTCAAAGTTATATTACATCATGTCATCGATGCGGTTCTAATTAAAGATAAAATTTGTCTTGGTCATGAACCCGCAGCGGCGAAGAAGAACGGGATGCCTAATCCCGGCGCTGGCTCTCCACCCGCTTGATTTCATCGATGCGGCTGATGACGGGCTTGATGCGCTCCTTGAGCACCGTGAGGTCAGCATCCTCCGGCAAGCTGTCCATCGCGGCTTCGAAGTCGAGGGCGGGGTTCCACAACGCCATCTTGGTGAGGACCTTGGTCATCACCCCCCGGCAAAGCCGCCGGGCCTCCCCGGTGAGCATGGCCGTTCTGTTGGAGTGAAGATCAGCCAAGGCACCGAGGACGCCCTCGAAGAACAGGGTCAGCTTGGAGTTGACGGACCCACTCCACTCAGGGGCATACCTCACGTTTGGCATCCCCATGAGGGCCAACTGCGATGTAACCCTACTGGCGATGTCCTCCAGCCGGCTGATCCACCTATTCTCGCCCGCCACATATTCTTGGTGGGAGGCGCCCTCGTCCACCCGCAGCTGCTTCTCCTCCTCCAGGCTCTTGGTCAAGGTCTCCTCCTGAGCCAAGCTCTCCGATAACATCTTCTCGAGATTCTCCAGCCTCAGCTTGAGATCTCTGATGGAGTTTTGTGCCTCGGAGAGCTCCCCAGCCCTACTGATGACCGCTCCGTGTGCCTCTGTCAAGGCGCAGTTGAGCCTGTTCTTTTCGTCGGACAGCTTGAGGGTCTGCTCCTTCAGCTCGTCCCGCTCCACCTCCAGCTCTTGCACCTTGCCGGCATGGGCCAGAGCCTGGCCATCGAGTGCCTCTTTGTGCCTCTGCCCCAGCTCGCGAGTCCACCGCTCGACAAGGACCTCGAGCTCCTCATCCTTGCCGTGGAGCGTTGCGGCAAGCTTCGCCTCACGCGCGGAGAGGTCTTCCTCCTGGGCATCGAGGGCGGCCTGATGCTGGTTCCGGGCGGCCTCGGCCACGGCAGCCAAGTTCGCCGCCTCTTCCTGGGCCTTCTCGATGTCAGACATCTTCATGATGAGCTCTGCGTCGTGCTTGACCAATTCTTCCTGGAAGGCCCTTTGCTCCTCGCGGGACTAGTGAAACTAGGTTTGCGCCTCAGCAATGCGCGCCTAGAAGCCCACCTCCGCCTCGTCCACCGTTGTCGTCCTGGACTTGACCTTGTCCAGACGCGCACGGTAGAGCGCTTGGAGCTTCCGAAAATTGGCGCCCATGGCGCGGAAGAGCTGCCCTTCTGGAGAGCCATCGCCGCCGGCGCCCGGTTCATCAACAACCTCGAGCCCGGTGGCGGCAAGCACCTCGCCGTCGAAGACTTCCCCTACGGCAGGCGCTCGGGAGCTTGACGCCCCTGCGAGATGGACGAAGAGATCCTCGCCCACCTTCAGGTACCTGTCGGGGCCCAAGGTTGTGGAGGAAGAAGGCCGATCATCAATCGCCTCTTCCTCGGCTGTGGCCTTGCCGGCCTCCCCGGCACGCCCACCGCCGGCACCCTCAGTGGCGCCCTTGGCGGCATCCGCGGCGGCCCCGGCAGCGTCCTTGGCGGCCTCCTCGGCGGCAATCCTGTCGGCCTCCGCCGCGGCCTCCTCAACAACTTCCCCGATGACGGCGTCCTCGTCCTTCATATCTGTTGAAGGAGGGCCTGGGCAGTGATGGGGATGATGAAGCCAAGAAAAAGGATAAGGGAAAAACAAAGACAGAAGACGAGCGACTCACCAGTGCCGGCTGTGAAGCAGAAGTCCCCTCTCTGCCGGCGTCTGGCACCGTGGTAGAGCCACCAGCGCCCAAGTTCCCCTCCTCCTCCATGCGTGTGGGCTCCATGCTTGGTGCCCTTGCCGGGGACGCCCCTCGCGATGGCGTAGTAGATGGGGGTGGAGAGTTGGGGATAGCCCCGTGCGACTCCTCCTACTGTTGCTCCCGTCCTACAAAACCGGCAAGGTCAGCACCATAGCATCAAACACCTACTGCATGTCGAGCGAGAAGAGAATGATGAACTTACGCTGGGGGCTGTGCCGGGGGCTGCCGTCTGGGCTGCTCAACACCACCAGTGGTGTCCCTGAAGCCCCAGCCGGGGGCTGGCTGCTCGCCGAAGCCTTGGCCCTCTTTATCCTCTGGGCCAACGTCTCTGCGTCCCTGAAGAAGCAATAACAGATCAAGATGAGTGGCAAGGTTCAGGAGGATGGAAATGGCAGTAAGGAATGGAGTACTTACTCGTCGTCCATCTCCTCCTCCTCCGCCGCTTTCCTCTTCCTCTCCGGGCTGAGAGGCCCGAGATCAAAAGGGAACTCCAGGTCAACTTCTGAGTCGACGTCTGCCGGGGGAGGCGAAGAAGGGGGCGGAGTTTGTGCGCGCCTAGACGGAGAAAGGGCTGCCGCCTTCTTCTTCTCGGCGGCCTTCGTCAGCCTCCTCACCGCCGTGGCCCTCGTGTGACGCCCGGACCCCTCCAGGGCCAATTGAGGCGGCGCATCCTTGCCGGGCCGGACCGGCTCGCTGGAACAGGCCCTCCGCAGGACTCGCCCTCTTCCCCTGGCTGGCGCCGAGCCGGCCGCCGCGCCCTCCTCTAACGACGACTCATCGGTCGCATCTTCGACCAGCGGAGCTTCGGTGCCTGCGCTGCTAGCCTCTCCGGCGGCCGCCGCCCACTGGGCGAGCTCCTCCTCCTCCGCAGCCGTGGCATCCTTTTCCTCCACACCTCCGGCGCTGCCCGCCTCCATGACAAGCTGTGCCTCCCTCGCCCTAGCGGCGATGTAGTCCAGCTCTTCCTGGGTGGTGTCCCTGACAAGCCACCGCTCGGCATCAGGCTTGATGCACACTTCGACCAGAGAGTCAAAGAATTGCTGCTCGACCTCGTCCGCCGGCTCCTGCCAGCTCGGGACGGGGCCGTGCGTGTTGCATTCCGGCATCATGGCAACGATCTCGGACTGGCGTGAATTGTTGCACAGCGGGACCACCCCCGCTGGCAGCTTGAAGAGCTGCCCCTTGATGGCCTTGCCGGCCTTTGCGGCAGCCCTCGCGGCCTTGCCGGTCCATTCGACCTCGCCGTCCTGACCCACATCAAGCTGGAAGAGCCGCGGGCAGAAATGGGCGAGTCCCATCACTATGAGGTTGTGGTCGAGGCCAAGGCGGAGCCGCATGACATAAGCCGGGTTCCTAAAGAGCCAGGCTGGGCTCCCCTTGTTGTGCAACGGGGCGATCCGACGGTGAATGAAGTCCGCCCCGATCATCTCAAGGGTGAGCCTGGCCTGGGCGAGCCGGTGGATCCTGGTGGTGGCGACGGTGAGCCTCCCGTCGGTGCCGTCGACGTCGCCCCAGTCGCTGCCACGGACCGGCGGCACCCGATGGACCCTACAGAATGTTGGCGGCTCTTGTTCTTCAATCCAGCACCACCGGCCGCGCCATTCATACCACCTCTCCTTCACGGCGCCGACCAGGTACGCTCCCTTGGATCTCGGAATCCAGGTGATGCATCCAGAGACGGCACCTCCCGGCTGGATCTGAGGGGTGAAATAGTGGTGGAAGAGCGCCCTGTTGGGTTGCACCCCGACTAAGCCTTCGCAAAGGTGCGTGAAGAAAGCCATGCACGCCACCGTGTTCGGAGTGAAATCCAAGAGGCGGAAGCCAAAGGTGTGCATGACATCACAGAAGAAATCGGAGAAGGGGGGACATAACCCGCAAGAAAAGTAGTCGACGAAGAAGGGGTACCGATTTGGGCCAGGTTCAGTGCAAGCGGCCGGAATGACGCGCGTCGCCGGATGTCCCAAATTCTTCCCCCCCCCCGTCTTCACCGCCCAAAGGGGCTTGAGGCAGCCCTGAGCTCGTAGACGTCGACCGACGATGGGATGAAGAAAGCGGCCTTCGTCCGGTCCCCCGAAAACACGCCCTCCAGCGGCTCCACAGACCCGGCGCCCTTGGCCACCCCCTTGCCCTTGGCGGGTTTGGACGCCATGGCAGCTGAGTTGGGGGGCTGAGGAAGAGGGATGGCGAAGCAACGGCGGCAAGCGACGGCGGAGGCTTCGGAAGGAAGGAAGAGAGGGAACATCGGCTCTGAGATTGGAAGAGGCGCGAAGAAAATGGAGGAAGTGAGCAGCGCGCCCGCAGTTATTCCTTCTTATGGAGGGGAAACACGGGCCGCCTCCTTTCGCATTTACTGCGACGTGATGCATGCCTGTGGAAACCGCCTCGTGCATGCCGCCCACGTCACGCACGCCCCTCCACCCCGCGCCATGCGCGCGGGTCGTGGGAGGAGCAACGCGCGGAAAACCTTACCACGGTGAAAACCGTCCCGCCTGCCCGCGCACCGTTCTGGGCCTAGCCCAACAACGCGTCGCGCTTATGTGTGGCCCAGGCCCGGGGGCTCCTGTCGGTGTACAAAAAGAGGGATACACTTTTTGTACCCCTATGACTGTGTACGGGCAGTCCGAGCCACGGGCACCACCACACCAAGCATGGCAAGGGAGGTGAGCCAGGGTAAGACCGAAGCCTGATGGAACTGGAGCAACAACAAGAACTAGACCACAAAGAGCAAAGGGACGAAGCGGCTTCCCCCGGCAAGATCCTTGCCGGGAGCCAGTTTCAGCATCTCTTGCCGGGGCCGGCTCTAGCAGCCTCGGCAAGACCCTTGCCGCAGCAGCTTGCCCCACGCCTACGGAGCGGATCACCCTTGAGTCCACTGCCCCCATGGGGCAATGATTCGGGAGATATCCCCGTGGTGGCATGCAGATCTTTGTGAAGACATTCAAGATCAGATACACACTGAGAAGACGATGACCCTTGGCGGGATCCCGACCATGGAGGACCACAAGACCTCTGGCAAGCACCTTGTCGGGGATGACAGCAGGCGCCGCGGCAAGACCCTTGCCCGGACCCCGGCAAGGCCCTTGCCGAGGACACCCGCAGGTCCACCATCAGGCCCGCACCAACTGAGTTTCCACCTCCCCATGCAGCTGCCGACCCAACCAGCTGGGCATGCACCTGTGTGGCAACATGCAGATCTTCATGGATACCCAGCATTGCGCCACCTCAGCTGCCTGCCTGCCTACATGGCACCTCAGGCATCGCTGGCCAGGGCGCGTGTCGACGCAAGAAGGAGCGGCGACGGACAAGACGGATGTCGTCCCAGTCTCCGATAAAGCAAGGACACCTAAGCTAAGCGCATTAAATGCGCCTTGTCATGTAATGCGAGGGATAAACTCGCATCACTGTACCCTTTCCACCTCCTTTGGGCCACTGTGGCGACCCCTTTCCCTATAAAAGGAGGTCCGAGGCTACCAGGAGAAGGATTCGGCTTTTTAGAACTCCTCACGACTCGGCTTTTGGAGCTCCTCACGCCCCATAGCTAGCTAAAGAACACAAACATGTAATCCACCAAAGCAGGAGTAGAGTTTTACGCATGTTTGCGGCCCGAACCTGGGTAAAGGAACCGTGTGCTAACTGTTGGATCCGCTCTTCTCTCAACCCCGCGCCCCGCAACCATAGTAGGGATTCTTGTGATCCCATAGGTGTCGATCCAAATACACCGACAAACATCCTTGAGAGCAGCGGTGTCATCACCATTGCTTGTGAAGAGAAGGACGCAGTATGCTCACTCGAGCGCACTTAGCAGGCAGCAGCAGTCGACGATCCAGACAACAACATCATCATATACCCTCCTGAAGACGTCCCCAAGAAGAAGAAGCGGCTGCTCGCCCTGGAGCCTCATGAGGTTGTAGCACCTGGTGGTAGCACCTCAGGACCTGCACCTAGGGACAGGCCGCCTCCGTCCCTTGCATAGGAAGGCGAACCCGACGCCCCCCTCAGGCTGGCCTTGGGGGCTCTCCTCTGGAGG
>LR738711.1:510495958-510511847 GCA_902687465.1 Secale cereale
TGGAGGATTGCTTCATCGCACATTTCCCTCTGGAGGCCTCAAGGTGTGAGGCACCAAGCGCTCAGGAGTTCATCAGCCAGACCATTCCTATTGGCGCCAAGGGCAATGCGGAGTGAGCACCGCCCGGTGCCTCGGAGTGCAGTTGTCGCCCCAGGCTCAGGCGACGGGCTGCGCGTCCGCGTCAACGTCCCCACGCTCAACATGATCGCATCTTAGGAGCTCTACTGGCCTTCCCAGGTGGGCCGGTGCGGGGGTCCCCCTCACAGCTACGTTCGCATGCCTTTTGGCCTGCCGAACCAAGCGACCCTGTAGCAGTGCCATATGCGTGAGGTCCTGGCGACTTGCAAGGCCAGACATCAGGAGATCCTAGCGGTGTTGGCCTCGGTTCTCCGTGAGATCTGGGAACCCCCGGAGCCTCGCGGGGTGCCAGAGCCAGGCGGCGCATGACGAGCGGCGTCTGCATCAAGCGTATTCAGCTACACCAACACTGCTTCTGCAACTGTGCCAGGAGCACGGCGACAGGTGACCCCGCCGGTCGCCCCTGCTCACATATTTCGCTTGCGCGTTAAAGGCGGGGGGGGGGGGGGGGGTCTCTGAGCATCGCGTCTCAGGGGCTCTTACCGACTCTCCAGCCCTCACCCCTTGGCCTTGACCACGGCATCGCGGCCTGGAATACCAGCAGTGGCTGAGCTTTGCTCGAGGGTCAGGACCCGTGGATGTAGAGCATCAAGAAGGATTGGGGAAGGGGAGGCCCGCTTAGAGAAGTCAGGCATGTTCGTACGTCAAGGGGGACCCTTGGGTATCACGACCCAAGGGCCTAACTGGTCCCGTAACCCCTCACTCCGTGGTCTTGTCCAGGTCATTCGGTCAAGCCAGCGGCAGCTGAGGTACGCGTGGGGTCGGGCCCTACCGACACAAAACATCAAGGCCTAAGTCCAGCATTCCCTCCCCGAAGGCTATTCGTACGTCAAGGGGGACTCCTGAGCATCGCAACTCAGGAGCCTAACTGGTCACGTAGCCCCTCACCCCTTGGTCCCGTCCCGGTGATCCGGACGATCCAACGGCGGCTGAGGTACGCGCGGGACCGGGCTCTGCCGATGCGGAACTCTAGGGCCAGCGAGGAGGAAATCGCGAAATCTCAGCCACACAACATCGGAAGCGAGCCAGGCCCGCCGCATACGGAATCACCTCATGCTCGTCAAGATAAGTCATGAATCCTTTCCATGCCACATCCTTACTCGAAGAACGGGATTCAGCAGTTACGTGTCAGCAACGCCGCCTCACTTTTTAGCCTCCGGAAGCTGCTTGCACACCAAGGGGGACCTCTTGAGCATCGCGCCTCCGGAGCTCTTACCAGACCTCAGGCCGCTCACCTCCTGGCCTTGACCATGGCATCGCGACCTGGCATACCAGTAACGGGTGCAGCTTGTCTTGGTACTGGGGCCTGTCAGCGTAGAGCACTATGGTACCAAAAGGGTAAAAAGGGGAAGATATTGCCGAAACGAGGCTTGCAAACAGGGTCTACTAGCAAGGATAATAAGATAGGAGCAATAGCATTACAAGTTCTTTACAGACCCCCATGGGGTTGGCCTTGAATCCTCGCTGGGAGCGCCATAAAGGGGTTTTGGGAAGTCCTAACTACGGCCACCATTGTCAACGCCATAATCAACAGTGGGCCATGATGGACCACCTCCGACCTCGCGCCGATCACCATCGGTGACGTGCTCGCGAGCCTGACGCGCTTCAGGTGCGCTGCGAGCTTGGGGGTGCGTAGCTGTCGTCGCTCGTCTCCGGGGACTCGTCGGACTCAGGAGAGTTGCTGGACTCCCGGAGGCCATCACTGCTGTTGGGCGAGCTGGCGGCAGGGTCGATGGCTGGCATGGCGCCAGCCGCCACATCGTCCCAACGATCCCCTCCAGGGCAGCACTCCAGGTGGCGTCCCTCCCTGTCGAATGCCTTGAAGAGCAGCACGAAGGCGCCATCCTACTCGAAGTGGATGGCGAGGGCGCCTTTCGCACAGCAGATGCGGGCGACCTCGCCCCATTTGCGGGTCATGAAGACCTTACCCGGGGAGACGACCTCAACCTCAGCCCTCGTCGCCGGGGCCCGACACTCGGCGTGCTGCAACTATAACTCGAGCGGCCCCCTCGGTGGCATTTCCGTGACGAAGAACGATGGGATGCGTATCAAGGAGTTAGGAGGCATCACCGCCCACACCAAGAACTCACGCGAGGAGCCTCTAGCGTGCGTTTGCAGGGTTGCGGCATGCACCACGACGGCGCGATCGATGCGGCCAGGGTGCGGACTGCGCTGGGTGCTACCTTCCCCCCTGTGGCCTGGTGTTCTGGCATATAGGGGCAGCGGGTAGCCAGGAGGAGGCCGCTCGTGCCAAGGCCTCGCCACTTCCGGCCTTGTGGCGGAGCCGTGAGGACAGAATGGTCTTTTATTCAGTAGGAGCACTTGTGGCTCCTCGCGAGGAGTCTTCCCCTTTTAAGCTTCAGAAATCGCCGGATCGGCGCCATGAGTGGCTAAGACAGGCGAGGGGCGAGGAAGAAGAAGAAGCGAGAGGAACGGAGGGAGAAGATGGGCAGCAAGGACTCCGCTTGCCGCCTTATTTATAGCCAGAAGAAGGCCAACCGCCGGCCTCCATTATCGCAGGTAATGATGGTCTTTTGTTCATACAGGGACTTGTCAAGTCGCCGAGGCTGTGTGGGGAAGTGGAGACGCCCACGTCCCATCAATCGCTACATGTCAATCAAGGCCGCAGGCTTTTGGTGCCCACGGCGCTTCACACTTGACCCTTGGCTTCGCAGCGAAGCCAAGCTCGGGCACACCTTGGGCCCGGGGGCTACTATTGGCGTTCTGGGAACGGGAGTACCCAGACTTGCCTGCCTGCGGCCCAGGGCGTGGCTCATCCAGTGGCCTTGTACGGCCCAACCTCGTCCGCAACCACTCAAGACCCTCGCGAGGGGCCGAGCCTCGTGAGGCGGATGACGCAAGACCTCTCCTGGGGCGGCCTCACTAGGCTGGCCCCTGAGGAGCAGAGATATTGAGGCAAGGGACACTCGCGAGGCCCTTGTGATGTGAGCAGTGACGACCAAGGCCAGGCGTGCACCAGCGGGCGCAGGGTGCCAGTTTCCTCTTTGGTGCTAAAGGGACATGCGCAGGTGAGGAGTCCCGAGGCGTCAGGCAAAGGTTTCTATATCGGTGCAACAAGACCAAGACCAGCAGGACGGCAGAGCGGAGGTCATCGCGGAGCCTACGGCAGCGTCACCACCAGAGCCTTTGGCAGGAGAATACTAACTTTTGTCAGGATAACTTGTACTAGTTGTCTCCCTTCAAATTTGGCCATTGTGGGATCCCTTCCCGCTCAATATTTTGGAAGAGGACCCGAGCCTCTATAAGTAGGACTAGCCACCACCATTGAGATCATCTCGTCTCGAGTTGGTCAGATAGAAGTCCATACACTCACAAGATCACTCGAGCACAAGAACACTTCCCCCCAAGAAGCTCTTCTCCCCATGTACTAGTTCTTCCTCAGCCTTCAAGGCAATCCACCACACCACACTGTACTAGGGTATTACACCACAACGGTGGCCCGAACCATTATAAACCTTGTGTCCATTGTTCTTCAGGTCTGACGAGCTAGGCCTAGGGATCGGTGAGTAGACGAGCTAGGGCGGAAGGAGAGATCTTCGTACGCACCCCAGAGTTCAAACCACAAGGGTTTTGCCGGAACCCAAGATCCGACAACACCGAAGTGTCCTCCCAGCGGGTGTCCACCGCCCTGGGAGATGAGGGCGGGGCAGGTGGCAGGCCGGCCGAGGATAATACCTTAGAGGCTACTGACCATGGGGAAAAATCCCCATGGAGACCGAAGACGTGGGGCCCAAACAATCCGGGGCCCCACCGAATACTGCCCAGGAGCCTAGCGCGACTCCGGGGTTCGGAGACCAGAGTCCCCAAATGGAGGAGGGTACGACGGCGCCAAGAGTCAATCCGGAAGCGCCGGACTCTATGGGGGGCACTACAAAGTGCTTCCATCATGGAGGAGCACCGCACCGTGATGGGTGCGGCGATGAAGAAGATTCAGCCCATCAAAGGTGGACTGAATGAAGCCTTCAACAGCCTGTTAACGGGCTTTGAGGTAAGCAATGTAATGTTCTTTATAGAACTATGTTATTTTTTTACGCACATACATAGCCAGTAGCCCTTGATGCTTTATGTGATTCTGAAGAGAATTGGACGAAGTATCCATAGTATAGCATACTTACAGAGCTGGACTGTTGTGCAGGCTTCACTAGTTGCGGCAACTGCGCGAGATGCGGAGGTTGCCAAACTAAACTGGAAGCTCTTACTGGCTAACGCGGACCTCGACCGCGTCAATCAGCGTTTAGATGAAACGCAAGGTATGCGGATTTTAAGAAATTAAGATGTCATGAAGACTAATTAATATTGATTGAGTATGTTTATAAACTTTGATATGGTTTTCTGTATTACACAGTTGGCGCCACTGAGCTCGAGGCCCTCAAGGGCGAGGTTGCCAAGGCCAAGAAGGAGGCCGAGGCGAATAAGGTAGCCGCTGACAAAGCGGCTGCCAATTTGGAGGCCGAAAAGGCTGAGTGCGAGAAGCACCGGGCTCAGGTGTCCGAAGTCGAGGTCGATCTCTACGATGCCAATCTCAAATGTGAGACATTGGAAAAGAAGGCTTCGGAACATGCTTCCAAGCTTACTGCGGCAGTGAAGACTACCCAGGATGTTCGAGGCGAGGCGCGCAGTGCCTGTGAGGAAATTAAGCAGGCGCGACAGATAGCATCTGGTAAGACATTTCTCTTACAAAGCATCTTCGGAGGGGAAATGCTGACTCAGTTATCGAGTTCTCCAGGCGTGTTTGCCGATCTTCCGAGGAGCAATGATGACGCCACCCAGTACTTCCGAGCCTAGGAGGGGAACGATACTGAGAAGCTGTTTTGGTCACAGTTCTATGCGCCCAAACATCCGGTGCGCCTCAACGACCAGATGAAGCAACTGGTCGAGCTGCATAACATGGCGGGTTCGGCTATGAAGGACTTAATAGTCCATCTATGGCCCGCTGATCCAATCCCAAGTAGTTACTTCGGATTGGTGAAGCGGCTCGTCGAGGCGAGTCCACAGGTTGACGCATTGACGCGTTCGGCCTGCATAGAAGGTGCTCGGACGGCCTTCGCTTGTGTGAAGGTGCACTTCGCGAAGATGAGGGTGGAGCATATAGCAACATCTGGGCCACACGGACGCAAGGAGCACCGCAAGCCAGAGAAGTACTTCGACGACGTCATAGAAGGTCTGCGCCTTGTAGCAGGCCAGTGCTCGAAGGATGTTATCTTCAAGTAATTGTACCCGAATGTAAATACTTAGGCTTATGAATCCGATGTATATGACTTTTGCGCTATTATAATATAAACGTCTTTTACCTCCTGTGTGACTGTTTATTTAAATCTGAAAGATTCGAGTCGTCGGCTTTAGCCCCCATGTACATAGTACTGGGGTGTTCGGTCATATGCATATGCACTCTTTATCCAACGTCTTTGTCCGTGTAGGAGGTTTATGCGGAGCGAACCAGGCAATTAGACTATGCGGCGTTATTGCTTTCACTTAGTCGTAGGAGTTTGACATGTGGGGCTAGATACTAGCCCCTGGTGCGGATATGATACTCCTTACTTAAGGTATTCAATTGCACCTGGCTGGGCGAAAAACCAACCCTTCGTATAACATGGGGTAGATCTCTATCGATCGTAGTATAAAACAAGGTCACCGGATTGCAGACCAAGTTCTCACCTATCATGACGGCAAGTTTTTGGCTTTCTCTACTGAGGTACTTGACCAGACGAGCCAGGAGTACAATCACAGTAGTTCTCCCTTTACACCCTAGCCGAACCATTGGGAACGTAGGGGTAAGCACAGGAGCCGGGCAACCCAACTATTAACCCAAGACATGATTCGAAACTGATGCATATAAGGCAAACATCCAGGACGCCGAACACTCCCTATAGGTGTTCGGTCTTTTCAACATATACTGGGCTAAATACAGCCCCTGGTAATATAACCTTATTGACAAGGCACATATGGCAATCTGCTGTGGGGAGAGAACATTTATGGTGAGTGAATAAAACTCCAAACATAATGCGAATCGAGCTGCTCTACTAATATCCCTTTATAGTACGGCGAGCCGTAAGCTTACAGATAATGCCGATAACCTTTTTGGACATTTTACATGCCAAAAGGGTATATAACAAGAGAGAGAAAAAGGCTTACACATGATCTTAATCTAAAAAGAAACCTTTAGCGCGGGTCCCTGCTGCACGTCTGCGTCGTTTCCTTCGCTGTAATGTGTCCTTGAAGGGGGGAGTACGATGGCCATCTGTAAAAAAACTTGGAAAAGAAAAAGAAATCTAATGTGTACATAACAGGACTGGTTCGTTTAATGAACCTAGAAACATAAGTTTAGAGTCCGATTAGGGTCTAGCCGAACTATGGATTATACGCAGTGCGCCCCCAGTCGTTGCCCTAGGAATTTTTAAGGCATAAATATGTACTCGAGGCACATGTGTTATCACCTTATGGGGCAGTCGATGGGGCCGTAGCTGCTAATCTAGCTCAGGTTCATCTAAGCTGCAGCACTGAGGCGTGTGCCGGACACGTTTAGTTATGTCTTGACCGACAGATTATCCGGCTTGAATAGGCCGTTTTGGACTTCGGCTCATAAGGCTGCAGTGTCCTCCTCCGTATGGAGAGAGCGCTCCATATTTCCATTGACTGTGATGACGCCACGTGGTCCAGGCATTTTAAGCTTTAGATAAGCATAATGCGGGACTGCATTAAAGCGGGCGAAGGTCGTTCTGCCGAGTAGGGCGTGATACCCACTTCGAAATGGAGCTATATCAAAGATTTACTATTCGCTTCGAAAGTTATCAGGAGAGTCGAATACGACCTCCAATTTTAAAGAGCCCGTGCAACGGGCTTCTATGCTTGGTATCACTCCTTTAAGGGTCGTGCTGCTTGGCTTGATTCTTGATGGGTCTATCCCTATCTTGCGGACAGTGTCCTGATATATCAGATTAAGACTGCTGCCGCCGTCCATGAGGACTCGGGTGAGATGGTATCCATCGATTATTGGGTCGAGCACTAGGGCAGCCAAACCCCCATGACGAATACTAGTCGGATGATCCCTACGATCGAAAGTGATCAGACATGCCGACCATGGGTTGTATTTGGGGGCAACAGGCTCAACGGCGTAGACATTTCAGAGTGTGCGCTTTCGCTCCCTCTTTGAGATATGAGTGGCATATATCATGTTCATTGTTTTAACATCCGGTGGAAATTTCTTCTGTCCCCTGTATTCGGCTGGCGAGGTTCGTCCTCGTCTTCGCTCTGAGGCTCCTTCCCCTTGTGTTCGGCATTGAGCTTGCCGGCCTGCTTGAAGACCCAACAATTATGGTTGGTATGGTTTGCAGGTTTCTCTGGGGTGCCATGTATTTGGCAGGGCCTATCTAATATTTTGTCCATACTAGATGGACCATCTTTGTTGCCTTTAAATGGCTTCTTCCGTTGACCGGGTCTGGAGCCACTGAATCCGGCATTTACCGATGTATCATCTGGGCTTCCAGCATTGTTTCGACGTTTGTTTTTGTTATGTCGTGGCTTTCCATTGCAGTCCCTGGCCTCAGAAGTTCCAGGGTCGCTGGTGCTGCTACGAGCTAACCAGCTATCCTCACCCACGCAAAAGCGGGTCATGAGTGTAGTTAAGGCTGCCATTGTCCTCGGCATTTCCTATCCAAGGTGTCGGGCTAGCCATTCGTCCCGGACACTGTGCTTGAAGGCCGCTAAGGCTTCAGCGTCCAGAAAGTCGATGATTTGGTTCTTCTTAGTGAGAAACAGATTCCAAAGATTGCGGGCTGACTCCCCGGGCTATTGGATGATGTGACTTAGATCGTCAGCATTTGGGGGCCGGACATAGGTCCCTTGAAAATTAGCCCGAAAAGCGTCCTCAAGTTCTTCCAAACTCCCAATGGAGTTCTCTGGGAGGCTGTTTATCCAGTGTCGAGCTGGTCCTTTCAGCTTGAGAGGCAGATATTTAATGGCGTGGAGATCATCTCCTTGAGCCACGTGGATGTGAAGAATAAAGTCTTCTATCCAGACGGCAGGACCCGTCGTTCCATCGTACGCTTCGATGTTCATGGGTTTAAACCCTTCTAGAAAATCATGATCCACCACCTCATCGGTGAAGCACAGAGGGTGTGCGGCGCCTCTGTATTTTGCTATGTCATGGCTTATGTCCGATGGTTGTGATGTTCGGTATTGACCCCGAACTGGTATATTACCAGCGCGATTGGCTTGATAGCCATCGTCCTGTGCGGGAGCTCGTTCCCTAGGTCCGTATATAGACCTAGTCTTGCTAGCTTTTTTATTCTGGTCCTCGCGCAGATCGCGTTTCCGGACTTGAGCCGCATCCTCCTTTCCTTTATGAGGTGGTGGTGCGGGTTTGTGTACGCCGTTGCTAGCAACTCTGTCCCGTCCACGAGGTGGTCGGTCCGGCTTATCGGTGGTGTTATTCTTCGGCGGTATAGGTGCAGCGGCCTCGTCGTCGAATTTGGGCAGCAGTTTACGTTTAGGATAGCCTTTGGTTTGGCCGTTATAGCCATGTTTCTGCTCAGCATCTAGTATTTCGTTCCATCTATCATTGAGCGTGTCCTGTGCGGCTCGAAGCTGTCTCTTCTTATTTTTAGGCTCCTTGCGGTGGCAATAAGCCTCCGATGGAAATGCTTTTGTTCTAAGGGTTCTTCTGGGACGATGTATTCATCGTCGCCCAGGCTAACTTATTCTTCGGAGACAGGTTCATAATTACTGTCTTCGGCGTCGCTGTCATCAGACAGCGGCTTCAGACTCTGTTCGTCGTCCTCTCGCTCCTCCTGCTCCATCGCTGGGTCTGCGGGTCTTCGGCTTGTTCCGGAATATCAACGTCGTTAGTGACATTGTTGCTATCTTTTCCTTTACCGGATTTGGTTCTGCACTTTGGATGTCGATGTTTGGGAGGTTCTTCGACAGGCTTGTCCTCTAAGGGATCGTTTTCACCGTCGCCCTCCTTATCTTAGGTGTGTCCACCATGTACATGTCGTATGAAGACGTAGCTGTCCACCGCCCGGTTACGGGCCGGCTTTGATCTAGATCCGCTTCGGCTTCGAGGTCCATCCCTTCGAAGTCTTCGGAAACGTAGTCAAGTAGATCTGTTAGATCTTCAACTATGGCTACCAAGTGGGTGGTGGGTGGGGAACAAAATTCTCCATCAGCCTCCAGTTCGAAGCGGATACAATGTGGATATGTGTCCCTATCTAAGGAGAGGGATCTTAACGACTTTAACATGTCGCCAAAGGGTGAGTACTGGAAGATATCTGCAGCACTGAATTCGGCAATAGACGCCTGATCAAGCTCAAAGGGCGCAAATGCACGTGATTCAGAATTCGAGGCCGGAGTTGGGTCCAGGGTTGCGATAACACGGACCCCGCGCATAGTTGGGTCCGTGTGCAGCTCCAGCGCCGTGGAGTCTGTGGCTTCCGTTGCGGGGTTGAGCTTCCCGTCATCGGGTGATGCGATCTGTTCCGGATCTAGGGCCAGAACTACTACAGGTACTATTTCCTGATCCGATGACAAAGCTAGATCGTGTTCATTGTGATGGCAGAGAAAGGTTGCCGCGGGCTAGAATCCGTTGAAGATCAAGTCTTCGCGGATATCAGCAACGTAGTTTATGCTTCTGAACCTGACTTGATGGCCAGGGGTGTAGCTCTTGATCTGCTCGAGGTGGCATTCACTGTTCGCGCGAAGCGTAAAGCCACCGAACAAGAAGAGTTGTCCAGGAGGGAAGATTCCCTCGGTGTTGCCGTCGTTGTTGATGACGCGATCCATCAGTCCTTCGGTCGATGACATGGTGGAACTCTCAATGAAAGCACCAATGTCGATGTCAAAACCGGCGGATCTTGGGTAGGGGGTCCCGAACTATGCGTCTGAGGATCGATAGTAATAGGAGGCCGGGGACATGATGTTTACCCAGGTTCAGGCCCTCTCGATCGAGGTAAAACCCTACTTCCTGCTATATTAATATGGATGAATATGAATACAAGAGTTGATCTACCACGAGATCGTATTGGCTAAACCCTAAAGTCTAGCCTATGAGGATTTGAGTGTAGCACCTTTTCCTTTTAAAATGCTTCACATGATCCATCGATACAAAAAAATGAGATCCTTGTTGGCTTTTTTATATATAGGAGAAAGTCTGTGAGCGCCCGATGTCATGGTACTAAGTCTGACAGTAAGGATAGGGGGTACATAGGAGGAGGCATGGTCCTAGCTATGGCAAGGTTGTACAGAAGAGGTTTACGAGTTCAGGCCCTTCTCGAAAGAAGTAATAGCCCTACGTCTCGGTGCCCGAGGATGTCAACTGGAATATAGATGTGTGTGTGAGTTACAAGGGGTGCAAACGCTTGTACTGGAGGAGGGCGTGGCTTATATAGAGTGCGCCAGGACCCCAGCCCTCCCCCGTTACAGAGGGTTCAATGTACATAAAAGCAGGACGTTACTGATAACGCCTTTAATAAAGGATAGTAAAGGCTATCATTACTGCGGAGTGAATGCCCGACCTTTGCTAGCCTCACGAGACCTTTGACCTTCAGGAGTCTAGCGATTTCATCCATGGTCGAGTGGCTTCATTCTGTCGAATATAATTGGATTATCCAAGTGGGGTATGCTGTCGAGTGAATTGCTCTCTTTCGTCAAACCAGTCGGCATCTTCTATCATCCTTGGAATGTCTCGGATCCGTAAGGAAGTGACCATGGGTAGGATATCTAGGTCAGGCATGTGACCCTACCCTATGTCTGTGGTATCATCAGTAGCCCCCGAATGGATTCATGTCCGAGGCAAAAAGATGGTTGAAGTTGATTTCGATCCAAGTCTGATGCTTCAGAGGCATCTTCGTCGAACCGGGGGATCGGGCTGGCCCTTCAACATTAATTCAATCGCCTTGATCAATTCAGAAACCGTCGACTGAACTTTTGTCTATAGTTTCGAGTGCCGGCAGGGCGCGCGGTTTTCGGCGCGATTGGCTGCTCTGCGGTCTCTAGATTTTGCGGGATTCGAATTTTGGGGAAACGTGCGGGATGGAACGAGCCGCGGTAATCGGACGGGATATACACGGGCCCCACGATTTCCATGCCACCTTTTTCGCCAGGTATCGGGCGTGCGTCTGTTGCAGGATTTTACAGGATTGTTTGGACCCACAAGTCAGTCACTCGACCGCCGGGCTATATGAAAGCCCTGCGGCCGATGCGTGGGCACTGTGCGCCCGAACTTCTTCTTCTTCCTCCGCTCTTCTGCTGCACCACCGCTGCCTCGCCCGCGCGTGGCTCGCCCTCATGGGTAAGGATAAGACGGCGGCTCTGGAGTGCGCAAAGAGGGCGCGGGCGACGGGGAAGGGCAATAAGACCAATCGCGGGTCGACAGCGAGGACCAGGCTGCCGCCCGGTTGGATCTTGGGAGATTGGATCAGGTCCATGATGCAGGTGGAGGATATGTAGGATAAAGCGGAGGGGGGCCTGATCTCCCATGACTCTTGGAGGCTGCTGGGGGACGAGCTCGAGCCGCAGCCGTAGGAGGGCAAATGTGTCCTCCTTGCGACTCACATCGACCGAGGTTTCTCTTTGCCCCCTCATCCTTTATTTCGATGCTTCTTGACTTTCTACGGCACTCAGTTGCACCACTTTTCTCCCAACACCCTTACGTACCTCGCCGCTTTCCTCTCCCTGTGTGAGAACTTCCTAGGTTGTCGTCCGCACTGGGGTTTGTTCAAACACATTTTCACTTGTCGTTCCCAAGTGTCAAGAAGGCGAATCCGAGTGACGAGAAGACGCATGTGATCCTGATGTGCGGCGGCTTAGGTATTCAGACTAGGGGTAGGAGTACTTTTCCTTCCATGGTCCTTCCTCAGAGGATGGAAGTCGACCTGGTACTACTGCAAGGACATCCCGACTCCTGGTCAGTCGACCGGACTCCCTCCTTTTACTCCGGATCGAGTCAGTCAGCCTTCCCTGTTGCTTGTGAGTCGGGCTGAGAAAGTAGAAGTATACATGTTGGTCGAGCGAGTGGTTCATCTGGTCCGCGACGGAGAAACTGGGATGGACCTGCTGCAGGAGTTCCTCAGTCAACGTATTCAGCCTCTCCAAGCTCATGATCATCTGATGTGGATGTACTCGGGCACCAATGACACCGCTCGGGTCCACCCGTAGGAGGTGACCGAGAAGACGGTGGAGCAGTGGTTGAAGAGCATCACTGGTAACAAGGATAACCCTCGGGGGACTAGGAGATTCCGCCCGTCCGACACAGATCACGAACCGGACAAGGTTTGGCTCTAATTCCCGAGTGATTTTTTTTCCGATCCATCTTTGCAGATGTCTGTCAATCTGATTGATGTTTGATCAACTCTTTGCTTTGCAGATCTACACTGAGATGTATTCGGTGCCCAATGGAGAGCAAGCCCAAGAGGGGTGGAGGGCATCGGCGAAGCCACCGTGTGGAAGTTCGACGAGGAGACTGAGGAGGAGAGCGAGGACTCGAGCAGTGACGAAGAGGTCGAGTCACCGCCTCGCATCGAGAGGCGTTCCAAGCTGACCCACGATCTGGACAACGTGCATGCCAAGACGATTCCCTCCAGTTCCCAGGTACAAAACGCACTCGGACGTCCTCTTCTGATCTGACTGAGAAGGCTCCAAAGCAGCCCAAGGTTGCTGCTTCTAAGCCTCGGAAGGCCCTGCCCAAGATCAAGGTGGACGTTCCGATTGCTTCCACGTGAGTGTCATTCTTCTCTGTACTTCTCTTGTTCAAGAAATCTAATGCATCTTGCTGATTCACTTGTCCGTTTTACCAGTTGTGTTCTGAAATCTTCAGTGCTGCCGCTTCTAGAACCTCTGTGGAGATTGACAAGGGCCGCGGCAATGAGGAGACTGCAGACATGGCCACATCCAATGTAGGTATAGTTCTCCGATAACGTCTATACTTTTATTCATCACTCCGTCAATCGACTGAGCTTTCCTTTTGGTCGAGTGTTTAATCAGCACCACCCAATGTAATCGGGTTGCCTAATGATGATGACAAGCACGTAGAAGTGCCCCGGAGGAACATAGGAAGGAGAGGTTGGAAGGTTTGTGGTGGTTTGGACGCCCAGCAAGAAGCAGACACGGCTCGGGCTGCGGTTTCCTTTGCCGTTCCCGTGTCGACTGTTCGTCCATCTGCGTCGACTGTCCAAGCTACAGATCCTCCAGCTGTTCCGACTACCATGTTGTCTGCGCTCTTTGCTACTCATCATGTCCCGGAGGACCACGTGAACGCGGCTAAGGAATCCGTTCGTCAAGCATGGCTAATGATGGAGCAGAAGAAGGCAACATATGAGGCTAGCGTGGCTGCTTATAATTCTAGTTCGGCCCTTCGGACCAACGTCCAGGTATGTCTTTTCCGACTGACTGTTATTCTATCGGGATCTTCGATCTGAAAACCGATGCTTTGTTCGTAAGATGATATTCCATGCACTAGGTGTTATAGATCTTGCAAAGTAGCTCTTGTGATCCAATCTGTCCGGTTGTGGTGATTGGGCCAGTGGGGGCACGCTGAGTGCACCCACTGGGTGTAGTCCCCGAGGCCATGGTTGACTGCAGGCAGTCGGCTATGGTCTTAGAACAGATATTGTTGTCTAGTTTTTAACTCTTTCCACTCGAACAGGACGGATCCGGTCGAGTGGGAACCGGTGGTGGCACGCTGAGTGCACCCACTGGGTGCAGTCCCTGAGACCGTGGTCGACTGCTGGCAGTCGGCTATGGTCTAAGAACAATCTACGACTATCTTTTTTTATGTCTACCGCTCGTACAGGACGGAGTGGGAACCGGTGGGGGCACACTGAGTGCACCCACTGGGTGTACTCCCCGAGGCTACTATTGAGTGTTTGACTCATAGTAGTCTTAGAACTCTCTTGTCGTAACACTTTGCTCTTTGCACTTCTCCGAGTTGAAATGACTGTCTTTTTTGCTTATTGACTGGTTTGTCTTCTTTATCGATTGTAGAAATCTTGTGAGTTTGGAGCTCAATTTGCCGATCTTGAGAAGAAGTAGATCCAACTCAATCTTGATCTGGGGCTGGCCAGGGAGAACTTGCAGAAAGCCAAAAATGAAGCATATGGTATGAAAAGTACAGAACTTGTCAACTGTATTTAAATGAGCGTGTTCGGCGGAACGCGGACATACACGGGCTCATCTGTCTAGCATTATCTCTTGCAAAGCAAATGAGGGTAGCCTTGGAGCAGAAGGATCTTGATTTGGTCGTGGCGCGGCAGAAGGCGCGGGAGAAAACTGAGCTTGTTGAACAGAAGCTGGCCTCAGTCGACAAGCTGGAAGAGGAAAATGCCAAACTGAAGACCGCCCTTCACGAGGCCAGCAAAGAAGTGACGTGACTGAAGAGGGCCAACCTGGCTCTGGACTACAGATAGGGGATCTCTCGCAGAAGAGGGACGGGTTGGAGACTTATCTAGGCGACCTTGCCAAAAAGATGTTCCTCATGCTCGAAGGTATCTTCTTTTGTCTGACTGAATCTGGGTTGTCGACTCATAGCCCGACTGTTGGCTCATCATATTTTTGTCTATGTAGAATTCTGCTAGAACTTTGAGGAGGAGACTGGACGGATCGAGACAGGTCTGGATCCCGCCAATTCTCTTGTCAAGGACAATGTTGCGATGAACGTCTTGCGACTGGAGTCTCACCATACCAGTGCCACCAGCTACCTTGCCCAGCTGAAGGCGGTGATGTCCCGGATCGACACGGTGCCCTTGCGGGGGATGGTGCTCGAGAATGACCTTGAGTCTATGATGACTCGGCTCAATGAGATCCCTGGTCGAGTGCAAGAGTGGAAGAAGTCGTTGGCCCGGTGTGGCGCTGATGTTGCGTTGTCCCTGCTCCGTGTGCCTTACAAGGAGGTGAAGGAAGAAAGGTTGGCTGCTCTTAAGGTTGCCAATACCAAAAACCTTCAATTTCTGTCATTCATGGAGACTTTCCTTGAAGCCACCACTCGCATCACCGACAGAATAGACCTGGATGAATATGTCGTGCCTGCAAGCCTCCTCCTCCCGAAGAGTGAACAAACTTTATGCCCTAATTCAATTTGCCTTGGAATGTCGAGTGATTTTGTAACCGTTAGATTCTTTCGGGCTCGACGCCTGGGTACTTCTGCCCGAACCTTGCGGGTCTCTATCCGAGCTTGATTTCCTTTGGAATATGTTTTCTTTACTTCCGATTCTTTTGGATCTTTTGGTTCCGAGTGTACATTGTACTTATGGCGCAGCTCGAAAGGCCAAGGTATGTTGTATTTGTGGGGTAGCTCGGAGGGTCAAGGCACATTGTACTTGTGGCGCAGCTCGGTGAGCCCAGGTACATTGTACTTGTGTCGCAGCTCTGAGAGCCAAGGTACATTGTACCCGGGGCGTTACCTGGAGCACTACCGAGTCTCTGAGTGAGAGGGTTGCTTCTTCACTTGGAGTGTTTTCGTAACTTAGGCGACTACGGGGTCGCAGCCAAGCCCCCGAGTGAGACGGTTGCTCTTCACTCAGAGTGTTTTTGAAACTTAGGCAATTACGGGGTCGCAGCTAAGGCCCCGAGTGAGAGGGTTGCTCTTCACTCGGAGTGATTTTGAAACTTAGGCGATTACGGGGTCGTAGCTAAGTCCCCGAGTGAGAGGGTTGCTCTTCACTCAGAGTGTTTTTGAAACTCAGGCGATTACGGGGTCGCAGCTAAGCCCTCTAGTGAGAGGGTTGCTCTTGACGTGGAGTGT
>LR738711.1:510512666-510548643 GCA_902687465.1 Secale cereale
CGCAGCTAAGCCCCCGAGTGAGAGGGTTCCTCTTCACTTGGAGTGTTTTTGAAACTTAGGCGATTACAGGGTCGCAACTAAGCCCCCGAGTGAGTGGGTTGCTCTTCACTCGGAGTGTTTTTGAAACTTAGGCGATTACGGGGTCGCAGCTAAGCCCCCGAGTGAGAGGGTTGCTCTCCACTCGTTGTGTTTTTTGAAACTTAGGCGAATCGGATTAGCAGCTAAGCCCCCGAGTGAGAGGGTTGCTCTCCACTCAGAGTGTTTTTTGAAACTTAGGCGAATCGGATTCGCGACTCAGCCACCCACTAGGGAATTTGAGAACATGTGCCTTTGGAACAATAATCATTATGGAATTGCCACAAACTTGTCTTTGAAAAGCAAAGTGAAGGATTCTTATTACAACTCGTCCGGTCGAGTGCCTTATGTGTAAAAGCAGCGGAGCAGATCCACATTCCACGAGCGTGGCTCGTCTATTTTCTTGGCTACATTGTAAAGGTGGTATGCCCCGTTGTGGACTAGTTTAGTGATGATGTAGGGGCCTTTCTTCATGGTCTATGGTGCAGAGGTGGTTCTCCCAAGTGACATCCGTCATGACTGACCTAGGGTGGTGGCTTATGTTGAAACTGATAATGAGACGGCAAGACAGAACACACTCGATGCTTTGGATGAACAGTGTGGCCTTGTGGTGGCTCGTTCGGCAAAATACCTGCACGATCTGCGTCGCTATCATAGCCGCAGAGTCAGGACTTGGGCATTTGAAGAGGGTGATTTGGTGCTCCGGTCGATTCAAGATCAGACAGATATGCATAAAATGTCCCCGCCTTGGGAAGGACCTTTTTTTATCAGTAAGAATCTCAACAATGGCTCGTATTATCTCATTGATTTACGTGAGCACCAGAAGTCGCACACCTCTGAGTAGGAGACCAACAGACCGTGGAACATTGCTCACCTTCGGCTTTACTATACTTTAGCCACCAGCTCTCCCCATTGTACATGCTTCTATCGATGTATATATCTTTTATGATCTATATAATAAAGCCGGCATCCCTGAAAAATTCAGGACCTCTGTCGTTTCATTTTTGTGTACCTGAGTCTTTATTAACTGGTCATAAGGTCACTTGGGGGCTTCCAACCAACTGAGGTTTAGCTTTCACACCCTCTTGACTGGCCTGAGTTGCCATATTATTAGTTACACCTACCTTTTTGCAACTTGCTACTCCACCAAGTGACCCGCCGAACTCTGAACAGTCAATCTTTTTTAAGACCATGAACTCGTTAAGGTTAAAACGGCTACTTGTGTCGCGCGAGAGCGGGCTTACAGTGAGCTAGGATAAACTCAATGGTTGTGCGACCTTGAAAGCACATGGCCTGTGAGCCATCTTGTTTGGTCATGTTTTTGAAAACCGGCCTAACAAATATTGGAGCCTTTGTTGTATGTTTCTCCTTTGGGATTTGTTGGATGATTTTTATATTAAGTTTTCTTTTGTGTGCAAATCTTGACTACCAGGGCCATGAGGCTTCGGGTTATGCTTCTCATGTATGAGAAATTCGGGTTTTCACCCGCCTTGGCTTTTGTCTTTAAGTCGCTAGTGTATTTTGGTTTGAATAGCCTTAACTATGATCTTTCCAATAATCATATAAGGATACATATTTTTGGGGTTGTCACCCGCATTAGCTTTGGACTTTAAGTTGCCGAAAAATATGTTGTTTTATTTTTCTTTGCAGGACATGCAAAACTTCAAATGAAAATAAGAGTTCTGGCTCGGCTCATATATATATATATATATATATATATATATATATATATATATATATATATATATATGGTTGCATCAAGCGTACCATAAATTTCAGCTACCGACTCAAAAGTCGAAAGTTAACATGCATGAAGGCATGACAGGATGGATCATTGTTTGTTAAGCTATCCTATTACAAGGATACAACTTAGCCCAAAAGTTGTGATCAATTGTTACTGGAACCATACTACTCCGTTAAGCCGGTGTCAATGTCGTCTGGGTTCTGGCCTGGTGTTGTCATCTTCACGCCTTGAGGCGGAGGCTTCTGGGTCAGCTCGTGCCGGCTCTTCTTCGTCTGCCATCTGGAGATCATCCGACGTTCGATTCATACCAGATAAGGCTTCAAATATGGTTTCATCGTTTATAATCGGAGCATGATCAATGTCTGGAGCGAAAGTATGCTTACGCCTTGGTTAAGTGAGGTCTATGACGTCATGAGTCGGCACTTTAATTCTGGTGTTATCCATATTATAAGTTGGCTGGTACTTGGTCAAATCTATCTCCTTGGCCAGTTTTGTAATGCCCAGGATGGGACTATATCTCCTACGTGTCGAGGCATGACTTAAAGATATAAGCCCATTCTTTAATGATCGCAAGTTTGGTACCTTTGCACATCTCATGTAAAAATAGGGATGGAAAACTGAAAAGATAGTTCGCTTACACTCGCCACGTCACCCAAATACATTACATGTTCAAACATCATTCAGATAAACATCACAACCCATCTAAGGGTAAAGATCCAAATGAAAAGATACCAAACATAACAGTAAACCACAGGTCTAGATCGAATCCTAGTAGAAGCTCTACTGATCAACCGGATAGTTCACATAGTAACGGCTACGCTCCTCGTCGTACTCCCAGTCTAGCTCAGTGCCATCGCCTATGTAACTCACCATCGTACCTGCATCTGGGGTGTTGAAGTAACTGTGAGCCACAGAGGACTCAGCAATCCGGTTCCCGGGTAACACGACTATCTAAGCCTTGGGTGAGGAACAAGGCTGAAGAAAGAACAAGAGGTTGCAGCAGCACTAGCCTAGCTTACGTAAAAAAGAGCGAGAAGAGAAGGTGCCTCGGTCGAGAGATGATCACGAAGTGATCCTAAACTAGCAAGTCAAACATAACCCCACCGTGTTCACTTCCCGAATCCCTTTCGGAAAATGATCGTCACGGTACACACGCTGGTAGTGTATTGGAACATGGTGTCAAGTTTTCTACAACCGGATATTAACAAGCTCCCATCTGCCACATAACCGCGGGCACGGCTTTCGAAAGTTCAAAACCCTGTAGGGGTGTTCCAACTTGGCCCATGACAAGCCCACGATCCGCGGAGTCGCAACTCCGAGGTGGGAAGACCCGAGTATTCTCGGAATCCCGTGCTCAAGATACTCCGACTAAGGTAAGGCTAATCCAGCAAATCCTCCCGGCGTGCCGACACCCTGACAATAGCTGTCACATCCCTAGTTAGCACTTGCATTAGTACCTAGCTAGAGTGTGCATCATGTTTACTTTCAAAGAAACTTGAAATGGGATTAACAGAAACCCCAGCACCCCTCTCCTAACAACTAGGGTTTGTTAAAATATTTTCCAATGTACCCAAAATGCCCTTAAAAAATGTTCATCATTTCTGCCTTGGTCTTAAACCTCTGCCAAAAATGGTGCACATTTTTTTAGGACACTCAAGGGCTTTGGATTAAATCATATGGTATTTGTATTTGGGCATTTAAATACTTTAAAATATTTTAAATGCTCAAATAATCATGAACTATAATGTTTCCTACTGCTCATATTATATACAGTGGGCATGACAAGTTTCATTAGTTATAAAAATGTTTTGGCATTTTTAATAATTGAACAAAGCTGCAAAAGAAATGAAACAGAAAAAGAAATAGGAAAAAGAAAGAAAGAGAAAGCACTTACCTTGGGCCCAGCACTGTTGTAGGCCAGGCCCAGCCCAGCCCTCCTCTGTCGCCTTCCTCCTCGCGCCAGAAGGACGCGCAGCTGCCCCGACCGCTCTAACTTCTCCCCCTCGTCTCCATCGCCCTCCCCTGGCTCTCTCCTCCTCCATCACCGAGCCGCCGTCGCCGCCGCTCGCCGTAGCCGCACTTAGAGCCACCCCCTCGCCCCGTGAGTGTGTCTAGAAGATCCGCCGCGTCGTCCTCTTACTCCTCGCTGAGCCACGAGCCGCCGGAAGCCCTGCAATGTCCTCACGCCGCCGTCCCCTTCCTCGGATCGCCGGAGCACCTCGCTGCCGTTACGAAGCTACATCGCGTCCCCGACCCCTCCGTCGAGCTCGTTAGCACCGCAGTGAGCTCCTACGGCGTTCCCCTCTCTTCTCCGCCTCGTTTGCACCATGTAGCCGTCGCTCCGTTGATCACCGTAACTCACCGCCGCCGTGCTCGCCACCGGTGATGTTCCGGTGACCATTTGGTCACTGGCACCCGTCCATCACACTCACCGCAGCGCGTAGATGCGATAGGTGCTACGCACGCATCGCCTAGGCCCCTGTAGCCGCGTCTCCACACACGCCCGACGCCGGTCGCCGCCGTCGAGCTTGTTGTCGTCGTCTCCGGCCACTCCAGGTCTGGCGACCACCACCATCCGACGCGCAATGGCAAGAGCTTTCCAACGCGCCTAGCCACAGCTCGAGCCGTGCCCCGTAGACGATTTCCGAAGCACGCCGCCGTGTTCTGCCTCGCCGGCGTCACGTCGCCGGCGGGTTTGACTTGTTAGACCGGGGGTTTGACCACCCCTGGGTCACTGACGTGTGGGCCACCTTTTGCTAATTAGTTAGTTTAATTAAGTTTCTGTTAATTTAATTAGTTAATTAATTTAGTCACTGACCCGTGGGCCCAGGCCCCACTGACAGCTAATTAGTTTTAGTTTAACTCTTATTAACATAGTTAATTAGCTGTGACACTGACATGCAGGGCCCACATGTCATGTTTGACTTGGACTAGCTCCTGTTGACTGACTGACGTCAGCATGATGTCATGCTGACGCAGTAAAGGTTTTTCTGGGATTTTTAGATTAAAAATAATTCAGGAAATTCCAGAAAATACCCAAAACTTCTAAAAATCATATAAAATCAACCGTAGCTCAGATGGAAAAGAATTATATATGAAAAATGATCAGAAAAATCCAATCTTTCTAATGGCACTGGTTTCATGCATGTTTGAGCAAGTTAACCTTGCTGTATACCTTAAAACATGATAATGCACCTATTTAAATAATAGTTAAAATGCCAATTTGAATCTTTGATTCAAATAGGCTCAAACCCTTCTGGTTTTAGTTGCATTAGCCAACACACATGCATTTTGCCATGTCATTAGCATGCATCATATTGTTGCATTTGTTTGTTAATGATTGTATCGCCGGTATTCTCTGTGTTAGGTCCTGCTCCCGAGGATACTGTTGCGTATCCAGTTGAAGAGCAGTACCCGACAACTACCTTGTCAGGCAAGCAATCATTGATCATTCCGATACAAACCCAATCTTCTCGCTCCTGCTCTCTTTTACTGCATTAAGGCAACAGTGTGTGAACTGCTACTTGCTGCGGTAGTTGAACCCTATCCCTTGCATGACCTGTCATTGCCACAGTAAATAGTTGAAACCCACTAGCATGTGTAGGAGTTGATTGAGCCATGTGATGTGTGATCCACCATGCTATTTGTTTATGTCGCCTGCTATGCTTAGAGTTGTGTCAGGTCTGGTTATGGGTGATGGATCAGAGTGAAATGATCATACCGGTAAAGAGAAGGAAGTGTGGAATACGCTTGGTAAAGGTATCGATGAAAGGCCATGTAGGAGTACATGGTGGGTTGTTTCATTGGAATCGTCCATAGGACCTGAGATCTGTATGTGTGGTTCAAGCTGCAGTTACTACCATGCATTGGGCCCGAAACCAATGGACCCTCTCGGCTTATTAATTACCCTCGATCTCTGTCCAGGAGTTGCAACTAGTTTCTGGTGTTTATAGTTTACTGGAGGTCGTGCATAGCGCTGACCCTCGGGGTGGGTTGTGATGCGACAGGTACGTGGCACGGTGTACCGGTTGCCCGTTTGGTGACTAGGGAATCCTGTACACATCGTTTGGGGCCGTGAGCGACACCCGGCCGGATCTCCCCACGGATGGAACCCAAATAGGCGATAAACCTGGATGAGAGACTGGAGTAGTTAGTCAGGTCGTGGCCGACACCCTCGCTGGGCTTCTGCTTGAAGGTTGCCGAGTACACGCCGAGTAAACGGCGATAAGTGGTGAAAGCGTGTGTGAAGAAGTACACCCCTGCAGGGTTATCAATCTATTCGAATAGCCGTTGTTCGCGGTACGAACTACTTGGTTACTCTTACAGTTCATAGACAAGTTGATGGATACTACTAAAAGCCTCAAGATAAGTGTGAGTGCCGTGGATGGCCCTTCCGTAGGATGACGGAAGAGGATCCTCGGTAGTGTATTGATGTGGTGAGTAGAGGACTCGTGTTCGTAATAACATCTTGCAATCTGTTGAGAGTTGTAGTATAGGTTAGCCAAGAGTCAAAGCTGGCTTTCTGCTATGAACTCCACTACCCCCCTTGATAATGTTGCATGTATGATAGGTTCTGTGGTAAGACTTGCTGAGTACCTTTGTACTCATGTTTGCTTAATAACTGTTGCAGAGGAGAACCCTGCCCCTGCTGATGGGTTCTACATAGACGTTGACATCGACGAGTAGCTTGACACCCAGACGGAGATCTGGAGCTTGTGAAGGGCCTTGTAGATAGTCAGGCTACACCAAGCCTGTTTTATTTTCTAAGTTGTCTGTACTCAGACATGTAGCTTCCGCTTGTGCTTGTATGACTGTATGACTTGAGTGTTGGGTCATGTGACCCCTACCTGTATGGATATATTATGTATGGCTCTTGGGGCCTTTTAAATAAAGTACTTTGAGTCATAGAGTTCTGTTGTGATGCAATGTTGTATTTGCACATATTGAGCATATTGTGTGTATGATTGAAATGCTTGGTATGTGTGGGATCCGACACCTAGTTGTTTTCCTTTGGTAGCCTATCTTATAGGGAAATGCCTCCTAGTGTCTCCAATGAGCCTTGGTAGCTTGCTACTGCTCGGAACACGTAGGCTGGCCGGCATGTTTCATTCTTCGTTCCTGTGTCTGTCCCTTAGGGGAAATGTCACGTGTTGTTCCTTTAAGTCCATGTAGCTTGCTACGACTTGGGATCATACGTTGATGACCGACACGTTCGTTGCTGGGTCATGGATGCCTGGCTCTGTAATTTAGTGCCACTTTTGGTTTATAACTAGCCATGTCGGCCCGGGTTCTCTGTCATATGGATGCTAGCGACACTGTCATATACGTGTGCCAAAATGCGCAAACGGTCCCGGGCCAGGTATGGTGGCACCCGTGGGGTTACCGTGCGTGAGGCCGCAAAGTGATATGACGTGTTACAGCTAGATCGGTGTGACTTAGGATCGGGGTCCTGACAGCGTTGGCATCAGAGCTGGACTGCCTGTAGGTTTCTCAAGCCAAACTGGTCGATGTTGAGTCTAGAAAAATTCTTAGTTATATGTAGGGAAATTGATTGTGGAAGGGAACGTAAGGCTCTTTTTACTCCTTTACCTCATGCCCTTCTGACCTGAGTCAGTCTATTCTTTCTACGGGGATTTAGGACTAGGCCTCTTATCCTTATTAGGTTCACGTGTTACTAATCCGTAGACTCTTAGGATTGTTGGTTTCAAGCCTCGGTTCAGTTTCTATCCTTTTAGTATGATGATTGTTGGACCGGAACCTTGATATGGATGGTTGAGTGGCTATGCTATCATTTGTATGATGTCTCAAATCTTTGTTTGAGCATTTACAGTTGTTATGCTGCTCGATTTCTTCCAGAAACACTAATGCCTTTGCATTATTCCGTGTTTTAGATGTCTGGCCGCATCCCTCACCAAGTGGTTCGTTTGACTCGGTGCATTAATGTGCCCGGTCACACGGCCATGCTAGTCCGTGTGCTGACTGAGACCGGTTATCGCTGGTATCCTGAGTACACCGTGGAGGAACAGTACCGGGATTTCAATCAGAGTCAGAATTTCTGCACAGTCCGGATATACCCCTCATATCCTGGAGCTAACGACCCCATCCATTGGTCTTATGGACTCGGGGTTACCATCGAGATGGCAGTGCAGGATGCCGCTTACCATTCTCCGTGCTAGGCATGCCCTGTTGCTGAACACTGAGTTCTGTTACATGCCAGCCTCACTTCCCGGAGAGGAAGGCTACTACACTGGTCTCTATACTGATGCTGCTCATGAAGAGCCACTGCTTCAGACCACTGTTCAGATGCTGGAGGATCGGGACCGTGAGGTCCGTGCCCTCCGAATGGAGCTGTATAACACTCGAGCCGCCCATTGGACTACTTTGACACGGCTTGCACCTGCTGTGCACGCCGGATATCTGGACATGCGGGATTTGTACCCCGTGCGGACTCGTCTGCCTGATCGCATGGATTGGCGTGACGTTGGGGGTATTACACCTCCACGTGGGCGTCGGTTACCACCAGCATCGGGACCGAGGCCACATCCATGTCCCTATGGTCCACAGCCTTCGAGTGCTCGCGAGTTTCAAGATCCATCTGTTCCACTTCCAGGCTACGGTGGTAATCTTTATGAGGATTACTACGCGAGTGTCTGAGCTAGACCGTGGTAGTAGTAGTATCGTAGTAGTTGTATTTCCACAGTCCTGCGCGTCTTGTGGAATATGACTTAGTGTGTACTGAGTTCCGGAGGTGTAGTTAAATAATGTATAGGAGCCTGGAATGCCTCTGATGGGATGTATCGTCTTTCACCGCAGTTGTACTTTAGCCTTGGCTTGTACTGAACTATGTATGGTGTGCATGACCACTGGTGTATATATAGCTGTTTCTATATTACCATGTCGTACGGATGAACATCCTTGCATTCCGTGTCATCCATTACATTCTGCACTTCTATGTCAAATTTTTGCCATCCTTGTCTAAACCGTTGTTTTGTTTTCCGAGGATGGTCAACACTCGCAACACTCCTGCTGCTCAGGAGCAGGGTGAGGCTAGTGGGGCTAGAGATGGGAATCTGCCCCAGCCACCCTCCTTGGCGGAAGTTATGCTCGAAGCAGAACGGAACAAGAGAGAGACCAACCGTCTGCTGGAATGCATAGAGCAGAACACTGGGTTCCGCTAGAGGAATGACGTGGTGTCAATCAATGACTTTATCAAGATGTGTCCACCGAAGTTCCATCACTCCACTGAACCTCTGGATGCAGATGACTGGCTACGTAGTATCACCCATAAGCTACACTCTGCCCGTGTGGCCGAAGCTGACAAGGTTATCTACGCTGCCTACCATCTTGAGGGCCCTGCCAGTCTTTGGTGGGAAAACTTTGAAGCTATGCGTCCTGCTAGCCAAATCACTAATTGGGTTGAGTTCAGTGAGGCATTCCATGAACATCACATTCCGGAAGGTCTCATGGATCGCAAGCGGGAGGAATTCTGCAACTTCACCCAGGGCCGGTTAACTGTGGATGGTTATAGTCGCGAGTTTGGCAACTTGGCACGCTATGCACCTGAGGAAGTATCCACCGATGCCAAGAAGCAGGCGAGGTTCCGCAAGGGACTTAGCCCTAAATTCCGCCGAGATCTACGTCTGCACGAGTGCACTTCCTTCCAGAAGTTGGTAAACAAGGCTATCAGTGCTGAAACAGGCCAGACCGACTTCGAGGCCACCCGCAAGCATACTCGAGACTTTGGTTCCTCATCCGGCTCTGGCTCTCACAAGCGCCGTGTGTGGGTTCCTAACACTGCTCTGCCACCCAAGTACACACCGAGGCCATCCTATGAGGCGCCACGCCCAACTCAACAGTTTGCACCTGCTAAGACCTATGGAGGACCACCTTCCAACTTTGCTCCACGCACTAACACTGTGACTTGCTTCAAGTGTGGAGAACCGGGGCACTACATGCGTGAGTGTCCTCAGAACCAACCAGGAAAACCCGTTGGCCGTGGTAAACCAACCGGCAAGGTGAATTATGTCAAGCCAATCCCCACTACACGTGGTCATGTCAACTATGTCTCTGCCGAGGAAGCTTATGAGGATCCTAACGTCGTCCTTGGTACGCTTCTCGTAAACTGCCATCCGGCATCTGTTCTTTTCGATACTGGATCATCACATTCGTTCATATCTGAGAGCTATGCTCGATTGCACAACATGACTTTTTGTGACATGCCTACTTCCATGGTTATTCAAACTCCTGGTTCAAAGTGGCAAACCTCTAGGGTAAGCCATGGAAATGAAATCCTTGTCGATAGACTTGTTTTCCTAGCATCTCTAATCGCTCTCAAGTCCTCGGACATAAACATCATTTTGGGTATGGATTGGATGACAACTCATTACGCCAAAATTGATTGCTATACTAGGACCGTTCAACTTACACATCCATCCGGCAAGATAGTCAATGTCTTGACCCGAATGGCTGAGCGTCAGCTCTACTCTCTTAATGCCAGCCCTCTACCAGAACTCGAAGACATTCCGGTAGTCCGTGACTTCCCGGATGTTTTTCCAGAAGAACTGCCAGGAATTCCACCTGACAGAGATGTCGAGTTCGTGATAGATCTTATCCCAGGAACTGTCCCAATCTCTAGGAGACCTTATAAGATGGCACCACTAGAATTAGCTGAGCTAAAGAAAGAACTCGATGTGTCCTTGCAAAAAGGTTTCATCCGTCCTAGTTCTTCCCCTTGGGCTTGCCCCATCCTCTTCGTCAAGAAGAAGGATGGAACGGAGCGGATGGTTGTAGATTACCGACCTGTCAATCTGGTCACCATAAAGAATAAGTATCCGCTCCCCAGGATCAACGACCTGTATGATCAGCTCGCTGGATCCTCAGTCTTCTCTAAGATGGATTTGAGGTTGGGCTACCATCAAATCAAAATCAAGAACGGGGACATTCCTAAAACGGCTTTTGTTACTCGTTATGGCCAATATGAGTACACCGTTATGTCCTTCGGATTAACAAATGCCCCAGCTACCTTTTCTCGGTTAATGAATTCTATATTCATGGAGTATTTTGATAAATTCGTCATGGTATACCTCGATGATGTACTCATCTATTCCAAGAACAAGGAAGATCATGCCGAGCATTTAAGGCTGGTATTGACGAAACTTCGAGAGCACCGCCTTTATGCCAAATTCTCTAAATGTGAATTTTGGTTGCCAGAAGTAACCTATCTAGGTCATGTGATCTCTGGCAAGGGTATTGCTGTCAATCCCGAGTGAGTTCAAGCCGTCCTTGATTGGACTCCCCCTGAATCGGTCAAGTAAGTTAGGAGTTTTCTTGGCATAGCGAGAATTTCTCCAAGGTTGCTAAACCTCTAACTGAACTCCTCAAGAAAGATAAAAAGTTTGAGTGGACCCCACAGTGCGAGTCCAGTTTTCAGGAACTGAAAAGACGCCTGACATCTGCACCTGTACTGGTACCACCAAACTTTTCCAAGGATTTTATAATCTATTGCGACGCCTCGCAACAAGGACTAGGTTGCATTCTCATGCAAGATCGTCAAGTGATTGCATACGCATCTCGACAGTTGCGTCCACACGAGGATAACTATCCTACTCATGATCTAGAGCTTGCAGCTGTAGTCCATGCACTCAAAACATGGCGACATTACCTCCTTGGTAATCGTTGTGAAATCTTCACTGATCATCAAAGTTTGAAGTATATCTTCACTTAACCGGATTTGAATCTCAGGCAAAGACGTTGGGTTGAGTTGCTCACAGATTACGACTTAGGAATCACCTACACTCCTGGAAGGGCCAATGTCATGGCTGATGCACTAAGTCGTAAGTCTTATTGTAACAACTTAATGTTACAACAAGGGCAACCACTTCTCCACGAGGAATTTCGTAAGCTTAACCTTCACATAGTTCCTCGAGGATTCCTTTCCACCTTGGTGGCGGAACATAACCTTACGGATCAGGTCATCAAAGCACAGAGGGTTGATCCCGGAATGTCCCGTATTAAGAGGAACATCAAGAAAGGAGTCGCGGGATGTTTCTCAATTGATGACCAAGGAGTTGTATTCTTTAGCAACCGTTTAGTGGTTCCTAATGTACGAAACCTAAGACGTTTGATCCTTAAGGAGGCTCATGAATCTCCTCTCACGATTCATCCCGGTAGTACCAAAATGTATCGGGATCTACGTCAGAGATTCTGGTGGACTAGGATGAAGAGAGAAATCGCTCAATTCATTGCTAACTGCGACGTTTGTCGTCGAGTCAAAGCAGAGCATCAACGGCCTGCTGGCACCCTTCAACCTTTAGCTATTCCTGAATGGAAATGGGACAAAGTCGGTATGGACTTCATTACCGGGTTTCCCAGGACCAGGAAAGGGAATAATGCTATCTTCGTCGTTATCGACCGCCTCTCTAAAGTAGCTCATTTCCTGCCTGTTCGAGAGAGTATTACCGCTAGCCAGCTAGCAGATTTGTATGTCTCTCGGATAGTATCACTTCATGGTGTACCGTTGGAGATTAACTCAGACCGTGGAAGTCTTTTCACATCACGATTTTGGGTAAGTTTCCAGAATGCTATGGGAACTCATCTCTCCTTCAGTACCGCCTTCCATCCCCAGTCAAGTGGTCCAGTGGAACGAGTCAATCAAATTCTGGAAGACATTCTTCGAGCCTCTGTCATTTCTTTCGGTATGGAATGGGAAAAATGTCTTCCATTTGCCGAATTCGCTTATAACAATAGTTATCAAGCCAGCTTGGGCAAAGCCCCCTTCGAAGTTCTATATGGACGAAGGTGTCGAACAAATCTTAACTGGTCAGAGACCGTGGAAAGACAATTCTTTGGTCCGGATATGATCCAGGAAGCAGAGGAACAAGTTCGCATCGTTCGTGAGAGATTGAAAATAGCCCAGTCTCGCCAGAAGAGACAATATGATAGTCATCATAAGGCTGTGACTTTTGAAGTCGGCGATAAGGCTTACCTTCGGGTTACTCCTCTTAAGGGAACCCATCGCTTCGGTATCAAAGGCAAATTGGCCCCTCGTTACATAGGTCCTTTTCGCATTCTTGCCAAACGAGGAGAAGTTGCCTACCAACTGGAACTACCTCCGCACCTATCCAGAGTTCATGACGTGTTCCACGTTTCTCAACTCAGGCATTGCTTCTCGGATCCTATCCGCGGAGTGGACCACGAAACACTTGATCTCCAGGACAATCTCACATATCGAGAATACCCCGTTCGTATTCTTGATCAAACTGAGCGCACCACTCAACGCCACAATATCAAGTTTCTCAAGGTTCAATGGTCACATCATTCCGAGAGTGAAGCTACTTGGGAAAGGGAGGATCGTCTTCAACTTGAGTACCCCACCCTCTTTCCAGAGGAACCCGAATCTCGGGACGCGATTCTTTTAAGTGGGGTTGAGTTGTCACATCCCTAGTTAGCACTTGCATTAGTACCTAGCTAGAGTGTGCATCATGTTTACTTTCAAAGAAACTTGAAATGGGATTAACAGAAACCCCAACACCCCTCTCCTAACAACTAGGGTTTGTTAAAATATTTTCCAATGTACCCAAAATGCCCTTCAAAAAAGTTCATCATTTCTGCCTTGGTCTTAGACCTCTGCCAAAAATGGTGCACATTTTTCTAGGACACTCAAGGGCTTTGGATTAAATCATATGGTATTTGTATTTGGGCATTTAAATACTTTAAAATATTTTAAATGCTCAAATAATCATGAACTATAATGTTTCCTACTGCTCATATTATATACAGTGGGCATGACAAGTTTCATGAGTTATAAAAATGTTTTGGCATTTTTAATAATTGAACAAAGCTGCAAAAGAAATGAAACAGAAAAAGAAATAGGAAAAAGAAAGAAAGAGAAAGCACTTACCTTGGGCCCAGCACTGTTGCAGGCCCGGCCCAGCCCAGCCCTCCTCTGTCGCCTTCCTCCTCGCGCCAGAAGGACGCGCGCGTGGCCGCCGCGCGCCGGCACGCGTCCGGCCACCTCCATCCTGCTAGCCTGCCTCCCCGATGGCCTGGATGACTCCATGAATCGACACGCAGCTGCCCCGACCGCTCTCACTTCTCCCCCTCATCTCCATCGCCCTCCCCTGGCTCTCTCCTCCTCCATCACCGAGCCACCGTCGCCGCCGCTCGCCGTAGCCGCACTTAGAGCCACCCCCTCGACCCGTGAGTGTGTCCAGAAGATCCGCCGTGTCGTCCTCTTCCTCCTCGCTGAGCCATGAGCCGCCGGAAGCCCTGCAATGTCCTCACGCCGCCGTCCCCTTCCTCGGATCGCCGGAGCACCTCGCCGCCGTTATGAAGCTACAGCGCGTCCTCGACCCCTCCGTCGAGCTCGTTAGCACCGCAGTGAGCTCCTACGCCGTTCCCCTCTCTTCCCCGCCTCGTTTGCACCATGTAGCCGTCGCTCCGTTGATCACCGTAACTCACCGCCACCGTGCTCGCCGCCGGTGACGTTCCGGTGACCATTTGTTCACTGGCACCCGTCCATCACACTCACCGCAGCGCGTAGATGCGATAGGTGCTACGCACGCATCGCCTAGGCCCCTGCAGCCGCGTCTCCACACACGCCCGACGCCGGTCGCCGCCGTCGAGCTTGTTGCCGTCGTCTCCGGCCACCCCAGGTCCGGCGACCACCACCATCCGACACGCAATGGCAAGAGCTTTCCAACACGCCTAGCCGTAGCTCGAGCCGTGCCCCGTAGACGATTTCCGAAGCACGCCGCCGTGTTCTGCCTCGTCGGCGTCACGTCGCCGGCGGGTTTGACTTGTTAGACCGGGGGTTTGACCACCCCTGGGTCACTAACGTGTGGGCCACCTTTTGCTAATTAGTTAGTTTAATTAAGTTTCTGTTAATTTGATTAGTTAATTAATTTAGTCACTGACCCGTGGGCCCAGGCCCCACTGACATCTAATTAGTTTTAGTTTAACTCTAACTAACTTAGTTAATTAGTTGTGACACTGACATGCAGGGCCCACATGTCATGTTTGACTTGGACTAGCTCCTGTTGACTGACTGACGTCAGCATGATGTCATGTTGACGCAGTAAAGGTTTTTCTGGGATTTTTAGATTAAAAATAATTCAGGAAATTCCAAAAAATACCCAAAACATCTAAAAATCATATAAAATCAACCGTAGCTCAGATGGAAAAGAATTATATATGAAAAATGATCAGAAAAATCCAATCTTTCTAATGGCACTGGTTTCATGCATGTTTGAGCAAGTTAACCTTGCTGTATACCTTAAAACATGATAATGCACCTATTTAAATAATAGTTAAAATGCCAATTTGAATCTTTGATTCAAATAGGCTCAAACCCTTCTGGTTTTAGTTGCATTAGCCAACACACATGCATCTTGCCATGTCATGAGAATGCATCATATTGTTGCATTTGTTTGTTAATGATTGTATCGCCGATATTCTCTGTGTTAGGTCCTGCTCCCGAGGATACTGCTGCGTATCCAGTTGAAGAGCAGTACCCGACAACTACCTTGTCAGGCAAGCAATCATTGATCATTGCGATACAAACCCAATCTTCTCGCTCCTGCTCTCTTTTACTGCATTAAGGCAACAACGTGTGAACTGCTACTTGCTGCGGTAGTTGAACCCTATCCCTTGCATGACCTGTCATTGCCACAGTAAATAGTTGAAACCCACTAGCATGTGTAGGAGTTGATTGAGCCATGTGATGTGTGATCCACCATGCTATTTGTTTATGTTGCCTGCTATGCTTAGAGTTGTGTCAGGTCTAGTTCTTCTGGGTGATGGATCAGAGTGAAATGATCATACCGGTAAAGAGAAGGAAGTGTGGAATACGCTTGGTAAAGGTATCGATGAAAGGCCATGTAGGAGTACATGGTGGGTTGTTTCATTGGAATCGTCCATAGGACCTGAGATCTGTATGTGTGGTTCAAGTTGCAGTTACTACCATGCATTGGGCCCGAAACCAATGGACCCTCTCGGCTTATTAATTACCCTCGATCTCTGTCCAGGAGTTGCAACTAGTTTCTGGTGTTTATAGCTTACTGGAGGTCGTGCACAACGCTGACCCTCGGGGTGGGTTGTGATGCGACAGGTACGTGGCACGGTGTACCGGTTGCCCGTTTGGTGACTAGGGAACCCTGTACACATCATTTGGGGCCGTGAGCGACACCCCGGCCGGATCTCCCCACGGATGGAACCCAATAGGACAGTAGCAATTTTCCATCAAGTGGATGACCTAAAGTTTATCAATCTATGGGAGGCGTACGATGAAGATGGTCTCTCTCAAACAACCCCACAACCAAATAACTGTCCCGAACACACCCAATACAATGGTAAATTGTATAGGGGCACTAGTTCGACGAAGAGATGGGGATACAAGAGTAATATGGATGGTAGATATAGGTTTTTGTAATGTGAAAAAAATAAAAAAAGCAAGGTAACTAATAGGAAACGTCGGTAAAAACGGTATTGCAATGCTTGGAAACATGGCGTAGGGTTCATACTTTCACTAGTGCAAGGTCTCTTAACAATGATAACATAATTTGATCATATAACAATCCCTCAACATGCAACAAAGAGTAACTCCAAAGTCACTAATAGCGGAAAACAAACGAAGAGATTATTGTAGGGTACAAAACCACCTCAAAGTTATTCTTTTTGATCAATCAATTGGGCTATTCCTATAAGTGTCACAAATAGCCCTAGAGTTTGTAGTAAAATAACACCTTAAGAGACACATCAACCAAAATCCTAATGTCACCTAGATACTCCATTGTCACCACAAGTATCCACTAGTTTGCTTGTAGGATATGCATCACACAATCTCAGATTCATCTATTCAAACCAACACAAAGAACTTCAAAGAGTGCCCTTGTCGGCGTTCTGGAAACGGGGGTACCCAGACTTGCCTGCGTGCGGCCCGTGGCGTGGCTCCATCGGCAGCCTGGTACGGCCCAGCTTTAGCAACCACAACTCAAGACCCTCGCGAGGGGCCAAGCCTCACAAGGCGGACGACAACAAGACTTCCCTGGGGGCAGCCTCCCTAGGCTGGCTCCCGAGGAGCGGAGATATCTATGCAAGGTCCACCTCGCGAGGTTCGCGTGACGTGAGCCATGACGTCCAAGGCCAGGCGGGCGCGAGCGGACGTAGTGTACCAGTTTCCCCTTTGGTTCTAGGGGTGCAAGCGCGGGCGCGGACTCTCGATGAATCAAGCAAAGGTTTACATATTGGTGCAACAAGACCAAGGACTGTCAGGGCGGCAGAATGGAGGTCATCGTGGAGCCCGGCGTGGCGTCACCACCAGAGCCTTTGGTAGGCGAAGACTACTTTTGTCAGGATAACTTGTACTTGCTGTTCCCCTTCAAATTTCACCGTTGTGGGATCCCTTCCCGCCGATATTTGGGAAGAGGACCAAGGCCGCTATAAATAGGACCTAGCCACCACCATAGAAGGGATCGGATCCATTCCACCCTACACACACCACAAGCTCATTCGAGCCCAAGAACACCTCTCCTCCGGAGGCTCTTCATCCCTTGTACTAACTCATCCTTAGCCCCATGAGGCAATCCAGCACACACACTGGAGTAGGGTATTACACCGCAAGGTGGCCCGAACCAGTATAATCCTTTGTGTCCCTTGTTCTTTGAGTTCATCGAGCTAGGCTGTCGAATCATAGGGCGAGCGCGCTGGAGAGAGAGATTATTATTCATGCACACCCGAGAGTTCAAACCTCTCAAGGGTTTGCGGAACCCAAAATACGAAATTTGGCGCGCCAGGTAGGGGTGTGCCGAAACCTCTCTTCCGTCGGTCGACGTGTCACCGTTCCACCGCTTCCATGGCTTACGCTCGCCGGCTCGTGCTGAGCGACTGGCCGCCCTAGCCGCCCGTGTCGCTCAGACAGCTCCCACTGGTGTACCTCCACGCCGTTCTCCATCGCCCGCCGCCTACGCAGCCACCAGCCCAGCAAGGCATGAGCAGCAGGCCTCGTCGCTACACCCCTCGGTGCGACGGGATGGACACACCGCAACCCCGTCGTTGACCCCAGCCGGCTCGTTGTCCCACAGCCGTTGCGGACCCATGGATGCGCATGCTGTGCTACTCATGGCACGTGAGCTCCTGCGCTACCGCCCCATCGACTACCTCTACAAGGACTGGCTAGACCGCATCGCCGAGCATGTTAGCGCCGATGGGGGCTCTGCTGCCCTGTCCATCTCGCTACTTTGCCCGCCTCCCTCTGCGGGCGACTTGACCCATGGAGCGCCTCCAACATCTCCATGTCAAGATGTCGTCCACGCTCCAAGGCACACGGCCCCACGACGCGACCCACCACGCGGGGCGCCCGTGCATGAAGAACGAAGCTGCCAAGAGATCCAGCGGCTGCAAGGAGGAGCTCCCGCGCTCCCGCCACCGCCACACCGAGACCGTGCGCCCCATGTAGTGGCCGCGCACAAGAACCAAGACCAAGCTCCGCCTCCACGACAGGCTCCGGTGTCCACAGCAGGCTGTTGGGCCTTCAACCCTGAGCTGCGCAGCGTCAACTGGCCCGGGGAAATTCAAGCCCGACCTGCCTCCACGCTACGATAGCACCCCCGACCTTGCTGAGTTCCTGCAGCTCTACGAGCTGAGCATCGAGGTGTCCAATGGCGACAAGAAGATTATGGCAAACTAGTTCCCCATGGCTCTCAAGGACGACACGCGCTCGTGGCACCTAAACCTGCCTGGCGGATCGATCTCCTCCTCGGGTGAGATGCGCGAGCGTTTCATCGCCAATTTCCAGGAGTCTCGCGACCGCCCGCCAGCCGCAGGTGACCTGCGGCGCGTCAAGCAGCAACCAGGGGAAACCATGCAGAAGTACATCGAGCGCTTCAACAGTGTCCACCTCAAGATCCCCAAGTTAACGGACGAGGCAATTATCTCAGCATTCTTCGATAGCGTCCGCGATGTCAAGATGAATGAGGAGCTCGCCATCCATGAAGATCTGTGCACATCCTTGGAGTTGTTCAACCTCCCGAGCAAGTGCGCCATAGCTGAGGAGGGGCGCCTCTCCCTTGTCGAGCTCCCTGCTGCTGACCCAGAGGACAAGAAGGCCAAGGCTAAACACATGAAGCGCAAGGGGTTAGCCGTGCTTGCCGCTAAACCTGAGATGAAGCATGGCCGCGACCACCCAGAGTCGTCCAAGAGCAGCCGTCCATTCCGCACCTTCCACAACATGCACAACCACAACACCAACGACTGTCAGGAGCTCAGGGCTATACGCGATGGGCGTGTCGGATGACGCCCTGAGCACAGTGAGTGAGGCTACGATCATGGAGGAAGCCGAACTAGGGGGCGCTGGGACGACTGCGGCCCCCATCGGGAGCGGTGCGATCAACCTCATAAGGAGCGCTAGCGCGATCAGCCCCGCGAAGGCACCTGGAGAGACCAGCCTCGCGAGGGTTCCTAGAGGGACCAGCCTCGTGAGGACCATACTCAGGGCAAGGCCGGCCGCCCTCCGCTGCCACCACCAAGGAGGAACGATGACCGAGACGAAGGGGTTGGGGGCTTCCAGGAGCCTCGCGCCATCGCCTGCATCTTGGGCGGTTCACAGGCTCCAGCCTCTCAGTACATCTTCAAGTAGTTCACCCGAGAAGTAAACGCAACTCTTCCCAGGATAGAAGCCACACAGCCGCTCAAGTGGTCTAAGTGCACCATCACCTTCTGCTCAGCTGGCCAGTTCAAGTGCGCGGCAACCGCTGGCGCTCTCCGAATGCTCTGCTCACCCATCATCAGCAACATCCAAGTCACCAAGACCATTATCGATGGTGGCGCATGGCTAAACGTCCTCTTTGTCGACACGTTTGACCGTCTCCAAGTGTCATATGACCAGCTCCAGCCCACCGGGCCTTTCTCAGGAGTGACCGACGGCTCCACCATCCCAATCGGGCAGATCCGGCTCCCTGTCACCTTCGCCAGCCACGACAACTACCACACTGACCTCATCGACTTCGACGTCCCTCACATCTGCCTTCCATACAATGCCATTCTTGGGTATCCAGCCCTGGCCAAGTTCATAGCGGCGACTCACCCGACCTACAACCTCATGAAGATGCCGAGGAGCAACGATGTCCTCATTGTGGCCGGAGATACCACGGAGGCCCTGGGGGCCCTCAAGCTCGCCTTCAGGGCCGCGGCGGCAGCACGCCCGGCCGACGAAGCAGCTCCAGAGGACATGGGGGCTGCGCTTGCAAAAACGAAGCAGCTTTTCTCTCAAGACCGGGCTAAGACAAAGCAAGTGCTGGTTGACAAGGATGGGGCATCGGGAGCCACCTTCACCATAGGCTCCGACCTTCCCCCTGATCAAGAAAGGGCGCTGGTCGGTTTCTTGCGCTCGAACAAGGAGGTGTTTGCGTGGGAACCCAAGGACCTGGTGGGAGTCCCAAGTGGGGTGCTTGAGCATCACCTAAACTCATGCCCTAACGTACGCCCAGTGAAGCAAAAGGCCCGGTGGCAGACCACTGAGAAGCAGTCCTTCATTGTACAAGAGACTCGTAAGTTGCAAGAAGCTGGTGTGATCCGCGAGGTGCTGTATCCGGAATGGCTGGCGAACCAGTAGTTGTGCCCAATAAAGGTGGGAAAGAGCGCATGTGTGTCGACTTCACCAACCTCAACAAGGCCTGCCCACAAGATCCGTTCCCGTTGCTGCGCATCTTCTAGATTGTCGAGTCCACCGCCGAGTGCGACCTATTGTGTTTCCTGGATGCCTTTTCGGGCTATCATCAAATCAAGATGGCGGTACAACATGTCGGGAAGACAGCCTTCCTTACCCCATGCGGGGTATACCGCTACACCTGTATGTCGTTCGGGTTGCGAAATGCGGGAGCAACTTTCCCGCGATTAATGCATATCGCTGTAGGAGAGTTGCTCGGGAGGAACACTGAGGCTTACGTTGATGACATCGTGGTGAAATCTCGGGAGGCTAACACCCTCATCGATGATTTGGAAAGAGACCTTCGCCAACCTGCGCAAGGTAGACCTACGGCTCAACCCGAAAAAGTGTGTATTCGGTGTCCCGTCAGGCAAGCTGCTAGGTTTCCTGGTGTCGCACAGAGGAATTGAGACTAACCCCGAGAAGGTCAAGGCCATAGAGAAGACGAGTCTGCCAAAGACCCTCAAAGAGATGTAGAAGCTAGCTGGTCGCGTGACATCGCTCAGGCGTTTCATCTCCAAGCTGGGGGGGCGTGCCCTCCCCATCTTCAAGCTGATGAAAAGGAAGGGCCCGTTTGAGTGGACCCCTGAGGCTGATGCGGTCTTCGAATAACTCAAGAGATACCTCACTGGGCCACCAGTAGTGGTGCCACACGAACCTCAAGAGCCCTTGGTACTTTCCGCTACACCATACTCCGCCAGCGCGGTGTTAGTGGCAATCTGGGAGAAGCACCAGGAGAAGACAACACAGCCTCGGGACGATACTCCCAAGGCTCCGGCAGGGCCAGCCGTCGATCAGGCTCCACAAGACGGCGTTCCAGAAGCTGTAGTTGCCCCGTCCGGTGAACAAGCTCCTGAGGCACCCCTGCCTCAGGAGGCGCCACGGCCCCAGGAGTGCTTGGTCTACGCCGACACTCCCACCCTCGTCGAGCACCCGGTGTACTTCGTCAGCATGGTGCTCCGCGACGCTCGGGCATGCTACCCCATGCCGTAGAAACTTCTGCTCGCACTCCTCGTTGCTTCGCGCAAGCTTTGCCACTACTTCCAAGGCCACCCCATCAAGGTCGTATCAGCTTACCCGTTGGATAGGGTGCTAAGGAGCCCCAATGACGCGGGAAGGGTCACCGAATGGAACATCGAGCTACAAGCATTCTAGCTGGAGTTCAGCACCACCAGGGTCGTCAAGGGCGCCGCACTCGCCGACTTTGTGGCAGAATGGACCGACAAAGCAGGTGAGGATCGTTCCCTCTCGCAAGGGAGTGAAGCACCGGACGGCTGGGTCATGTACTTTGACGTCGCTTTCGCACGTAAGGGCGGGGGGGCTGGCGCCGTGCTCATCTCGCCCACCAAGGACAAGCTCTACTATGTCGTGCAGCTCTGGTTCCAGCACAGCGAGAAGGTCTCCAACAACATCGCGGAAGACGAAGGCCTAATCGTCAGCCTGAAAGCTGCAGCCGCCCTGGGTGTGAAGCGCCTCATCATCAAGGGCGACTCCCAGCTCCTCATCAACTTCTCCAACAAGGTGTACAAGCCAAGGGATAAGCACATGGAGGCGTACCTAGCGGAGGTATGCAAAATGGAGAAGCAATTCTTGGGTCTGGAGCTGCAGCACGTGCCACGCGGCACGAAAAGGAGGCCGACGACATCGCCAAGAGGGCGTCCAAGCGCCAGTCACAGGAGCCTGGCGTCTTCGAGGAGCGCCTCTTCAAGCCCTTAGTAGCCCATCCGGTTGCGGAGCTGACACTGCCTCAGGAGGAGCTTCTCCCTCCACCGACTCCGGGAGCTCCCGCCTAGGGCCCGACCTCAGGAGCGCGCTTGCTCCTTGCACTCGAGCCTCAGGAGGCGTGCTGGAGTCAAGAGTTCAACGCCTACCTGCTACAGGGAGCCCTGCCGAAGAAAGAAGAGGACGCGGAGCACGTGGCCCGGCAAACGACGGCTTACTGCCTTCAACATGGTGAGTTATACCGAAATTGACCAAACGACGTTTCCTTGCGGTGCATCTCCAGGGAGCAGGGGTGCGAGCTACTTACAGACATACATGGCGGGGACTGCGAGCATCACTCATCATCATGCACCCTGGTGGGCAAGGCGTTCCGCAATGGATTCTACTAGCCAACAGCGCTCAATGACGTAGCAGAGATTGTGAGATCCTATGAAGCCTGCCAGTTCCATGCCAAGCAGAACCACCAGCCTTCTCTGGGCCTTTAAACTATTCCACTCTCGTGCCCGCTCGTGGTCTGGGGGCTTGACCTTTTGGGACCGTTCCCTCGGGCACCCGGGGGCTATCGCTACCTCTACGTCCCCATCGACAAGTTCACTAAGTGGGTGGAGTTGGATCCAGTGCGCACCATCCCCGCCGGCTCGGCGATCAATTTCATCTGGGGCCTCGTGAGCCGGTTCGGGGTCCGTAATCGCAATATCATCAACAATGGCTCGCAGTTCACTAGCAATATCTTCAAAACATATTGTGCTAACCTTGGAAATCAGATATGCTACGCCTCAGTGGCACACCCCATGAGCAACGGTCAAGTTGAGTGCGCTAACGTGGAGGTCCAGAGAAGCCTCAGGGAGAGGACCTTCAAGAAGAAGCTCGAGGCATGTGGCAGGGGCTGGCACGACGAGCTCTAGTCCGTGCTATGGTCCATCTGCACCATCGCCACCAAGCCAATAGGCGAGACCCCATTCTTCGTCGTCTACGGAGCCGAAGCGGTTCTTCCGCATGAGGTCAAACATCGCTCCGCACGGGTCTTGGCGTTTGACGAGGCATGCCAGGACACCATGCGAGGGATGGATCTCGTGTTGGGGGAGGAACGCCGCCGTCAAGTCTCGCTCCGGGCGGCAAGGAACCATCAGGCTCTGTGGCGGTACCACGCAGGTTCCGCTCCAGGACACTCGAGGCGTGCGATCTGATCCTGAGGCGGGTGCTCTCCAGGGAAAGGCTACACAAGCTCTCACCCATGCGGGAGGGCCCATTTAGGATTGCCCATGTCTCCAGGCCTGGCGCCGTGCGCCTGGAGATAGGGGACGGCGTCCCCATCTAGAACGCCTGGAACATCCAGCACCTCCAGAAGTTCCACCCATGAAGAAAGGCCAAGTGCATGTGAAGCAAGGCTCGGTGCCTGTGAAGAAATGCCCAGTGCATGTGAAGCAAGTCCCAATGCGTGTGAAGGTCTCCGCCCATGACACTCTCACATAATAATGAGTAGGGTTGTACATGCCCCGGAGTCTCCGGAGTGCCACCCTCGGGCCTCGGGGGCTCCCTCCCATGTCCTAGTGGCAGCACTTAGCTCCGCACTGGTGAGAAGACTAGACTAGGTGCCGGACGTGGCTGTTCATTTGGTTTTTGTATCTGGTTGCGATCTTTAAATGAATTTGGAGTTCTGCTGTTTCTCGATTGGTTAGTTGAGCTTTGCCCTTCTGCGTTGCTCACCCTTTTTTCTTGCCTCAGGGAGGACGACAGTTGCTTGACGTTCTCCCTCACACGCCTCGCGCGGGGGCTAGGCAGGTGTGTCCGTATCCGCGCGCTGGCCAGCCCACGCCGTGGGCACACCTCACCGAAACCCTGTCACCACAAGAGCTTAGGATCCCCTGATCTTCATGAGGCGCCCTCGTATGAGCTCGTGATTGGCGCACCTCCCTCAAGTTTGTGCCCCCCGGGTACCGCGACACGATGCATCAAGCCATGATTAGCCCACGCCTGAGGGCTCGCGCGAGGAGGAATAAGGTACCCGCCGGATTTCCTAACAAATCTTGTAGATGCCCCCCCCACCGCCCCCCAGGCCATCAGCTCCCGCGTCGGCAGCAAGGAAGCCTCTCTAGATACCGGAAAGCGCACCCTCATGAGGCAAGAGGCCGCCCTCAAGCTTATCAAGCTAAGTTACCCCTTTACACTCGCGAGGAGCATGAATATCATAACATATCACAAGAGTATAAAACATCATAGCAGCATGGGCGTCATAGTTCATTACACGCCCCAGGGGGGCTACCTACCTTTTTTTAAATGCAGGAAGAAAGGAAAAGTTAAACAAAAGCAGGCCGCACAGCCACAACAGCTCGCGAGATCCAGCTCCAAGGGCCCTGCGGACTCAGCTCAGTCTGAGCCCTCCTCGCGCTTCACCTCCGCATTGCGGTGGGATGACCTGTCGCCATCCTCGAAGCAAGCCTGTCGGCGAGGTGGTTGGTCGTAACCACCACTGCTGGTGCTTTTGCTGGCAGAGGAGCTGCCGCCGCTGGATGATCCACGGCCAACGCCAAGGGCAAGTCCACCTGCAGCCTCATCACGACCATCGCCAAGGTCGAGCCTATCACCGCCGCTGCTGTCTTCGGGGCCGCATCCTGCGCGCCGACCGTCCGCCCTGAACACCCTCGCGAAGAGGGTCGCGGAGCCATCATACTTGAAGTGGAGGGTGCATCGCCTGCCCAAGCCGCGTGCGCAGGTAAACGTCAGCCAACCACGGGCCAGGGCCACGTTGCCTGCAGCGGAGACCTTCACCATAACCCACGAGGCCTTGTTGTAGCAGCCATTGGCCTGCAACCAGAGGCCGTCAAGACCCCCGGTCGGCCGCTCGTGGGAAAGAAGCGTGGCAATTGGAGCCAGGTGCCGGCCGGACTCTCCGACCACACGACGAACTCCGAGAGCACCTCCGATGAATGGAAGCCTAGCCGGGGAGGCCGAGCAACCGCGACACGCCTTCCTATGGCAGAGGGCTACCGCGACAAGAGCGGCCCCTACCGTGGGAAGAGGTGCCGTCACAGCCGCCCAGGGCGGCGTCGAGCCCAGAGGAAGTACGCCCAGGACTCTGAAGCACCGCTGAAGGGGTAGCAACATGCTTGCAGGGGCGGCCCCGCCCCCTCTTGTGTGGCAGCAAGTCAGATCCCTCCTGGCAACCTTTCCCTTTCTCCACGGCGGAGAACCTCTTCGTTGGCGCCATGGAGGCTGCAACAAGAGGGCGAGAAGTGATGAAGAACAAGAGGAGGGCGACAAGAAGAAGGAGATGAGCAACGGGGGCCTCACCCTCTTCTCATTTATAGCCTGGAGGAGGCCAACTGCCGGCCTCCTTGATCTCACATAAAGATGGTCTTTCTGTGCATGCAGCAGGGTCTCGTCAAGTTGGGCAGTTACCAAGGCAGCATGGGGAAGCGGAGACGTCCACGTCCAATCAAGTCGACACACGTCGACCAAGTCCGCAGGCTATTGGGGCCCACGACGCTTCGCCCTTACCCCTTTGGCTTTGCCTCGAAGTCAAGTCCGAGTGCACCATGGACCCGGGGGCTACTGTAGGGATTTTGGAAATGGGGGTAGCCAGACTTGCCTACCTGCGGCCCATGGCGTCGCTCCTGGTACGGCCCAGCTTCAGCAACCATAACTCAAGACCCTCGCGAGGGGCCAAGCCTCGCGAGGCTGACGACAGCAAGACCTCCCTAGGGGCGGTCTCGCTAGGCTGGCTAGCAGAGATATCAATGCAAGGTGCACCTTGCGTGGTTCGTGTGATGTGAGCCATGACCTCCAAGGCCAGGCGGGCGCCAGCGGGCGCAGTGTACCAGTTTCCCCTTTGGTGCTAGGGGGGCAAGCGCAGGCGCGGAGTCCTGAGGAATCAAACAAAGGTTTCCGTATTGGTGCAACAACACCAAGAACCGTGAGGGCGGCAGAATAGAGGTCATCATGGAGCCCAGTGCGGCGTCTCCACCAGAGCCTTTGAAACACGAAGACTACTTTTGTCAAGATAACTTGTACTAGCTGCTCCCCGTCAAATTTGGTTGTTGTGGGATCCATTCCCACCGATATTTGGGAGGAGGACCAAGGCCGCTATAAATAGGACCTAGCCACCACCATAGAATTGATCGGTTCCATTCCACCCTACACACACCACAAGATCATTTGATCCCAAGAACACCTCTCCTCCGGAGGCTGTTTATCCCTTGTACTAGCTCATCCTTAGCCCCACGAGGCAATCCACCACACACATTGGAGTAGGGTATTACACCCCAAGGTGGCCCGAACCAGTATAATCCTCTGTGTCCCTTGTTCTTTGAGTTAATTGAGCTAGGCTATGGAATCATAGGGCCAGTGCGCTGGAGAGAGAGTGTGTTCTTCGTGCGCACCTCACAGTTCGAACCTCGCAACGGTTTGCGGAACCAGAAATCCGACAGCCCCAAAGTTTATACCGTAGAGTCAATACGAAAACGTGTGCCTCCCCCTATGCATAAGTTCACAAGGTCACAGAACCCGGCAGTTGATTACCAAAACATACATCATGTGGATCACGTGAATATCCCATTGTCACCACAGATAAGCACATGCAAGACATACATCAAGTGTTCTCAAATCCTTAAGTACTCAATCTGATAAGATAACTTCAAAGGGAAAACTCAATCCATTACAAGAAGGTAGAGGGGAGAAACATCATAAGATCCAACTATAATAGCAAAGCTCGCGTTACATCAAGATCGTGCCAAATAGAGAACACAAGAGAGACCGAGAGAGAGAGAGATCAAACACATAGCTACTGGTACATACCCTCAGCCCCGTGGGTGAACTACTCCCTCCTCGTCATGGAGACCGTCGCGATAATGAAGATGGCCACCGGAGATGATTTCCCCCTCTGACAGGGTGCCGGAACGGGCTCCCGGTTGGTTTCTTGTGGATACAGAGGATTGTGGCGGCAGAACTCCCGATCTAGGTTTATTTTCGGGGTTTTCCCTATTTATAAGAATTTTTGGCATCGGGGACAAGTCAGGGGGACCCACGAGGCGCCGACAAGGACAGGCGGCACGCCCTAAGGGGGCGCGCCCTCCACCCTTGTGGTGGCCTCGGTACTCCTTTGGTGCATCTCCAGTACTCCGTGGGCTTCTTTTGGTCCATGAAAAACTGTCGTAAAGTTTCAGCTCGATTGGACTCCGTTTCATATTCCTTTTCTGCGAAACTCAAGAGCAAGAAAAACATAAACTGGCACTGGGTTGTGGGTTAATAAGTTAGTCCCAAAAAACATATAAAATAGCATATAAATGCATATAAAACATTCAAGATGGGTAATATAATAGCATCAATACTTCATAAATTATAGATACGTCGGAGATGTATCACTTCCCCGGGGGAGTCATGAGGAATATCGCTTGGGAGTGCGGCTTCTGCACCATAGACCAGGAAAATAGAGTATAATATGTTGACCTGTTGGGAATAGTCAGAATACTCCATAACACTACTAGTAACTCTTCAATCCAGCACCCATGAGTGCGTTCAACAGGGACCATAAGTCTTTGCTTGATTCCTCGCAACAATGCCTGATTGGCATGCTCTCCTTGCCCATTAGACTATGGATGTGCGACTGAAGCCAAGTCAAGCCGGATATGTTCACATTGGCAAAACTATTCAATGGCTCCCTTTGATAGGTTAGTGACATTATCAGTAATGATACTGTGCAGATATCCAAAGCAAAAGATCAACTTTTTAAGAAATTTAACTGCTATTGTTGCATCACAATTGATGATTGGTTCTGCTTTGACTCACTTGGTGAACTTGTCAATGGCAACCAGAAGATGTGTCTTTTTATCCATAGACGGCTTGAAAGGACCAACCATATTGAGCCCCCGGACTGCGAATGGCCAAGTTATTCGAATCATTTGTAACTCTTGAGCCGACACATGAGCCTGACATGCAAATTTCTGGCATCCATCGCACTTTCGCACGTTATCTTCGGCATCGGCATGAGCTATAAGCTAGTAAAAACCATGTCGAAAAGCCGTTGCCATGAGGGAACTTGAGCCGGTGTGGTGACCATAATCGCCATCATGAATCTCATTCAGAATCTCACAGACCTACTCAGGAGACGTGCAACACTGAAAAACGCCTGTGACACTTTGCCTGTGTAACTCGCCATAGACAATAGTCATGGACTTTAACCATTGGACAATCTGACGGGTGAGCAGTTCCTCTTCCGGGAGCTCTCCAAGAGTAAGATACGCCAGATAAGGAACTATCCAACCTGGCATTGTGTGGACTACAGCCACCACTGCCGCCTCCGGGTCAGGAACAACAAGATCTTCCTCGGTTGGCAGTTTGACTGATGGCTTATGCAAAACATCCAGAAAGACATTGGGTGGAACTGGCTTGCGCTAAGATCCTGTCACATCCCTAGTTCTGGTAATGCTTAGTGCTAGCATCTTGTGTTACATCATGTTTAAGTTTCAATTAAAGTTGAAATGGGGATGTTCAAACCATAACAGATAATAACTCCTACTAGGTTCAAATAAATTCCTTTTCTATGATCCCAAAATGCCCTTTGAAAATATTCATGATTCTGATAAAGGTAAAAACCTCTGCCAAAAATGATGAACATATTTCTAGGTCATTACTATATTTTTGAATTAACCTATATTGTATTTGAATTGGGGCATTTGAATTCTATAAATATTTTAAATGCTCCAAATATTCTGGAATCATGTGTGGGCCTTTGGAATAATTCAATTAGTGTCCATAATTTGTCCTAGGAGTTTTAAAAATGAATTAGTATTTTACTAACTCAAAGAGAGGAATAAAAATATAAAATGAAACAAAAAAAGAGAGAGAGGGATCTTACCTGGCTTACCTGGCCTGGCCCAGCACGGCCTAGCCCAGCTGGCCACCGCACCGTCCCCCACATCGCGCTAGTAGGCGAGGCGTGTGCCCGACGCGTGCGCGCGCTCCGCGTGCCACGCGAGCTACCTTCTTGCCCTCCCCTGCCAACGCGACAAGCGGGCTGACATCACCACTGTCGTCCGGATCGGGACGACCCCCCTGACTCTTCCCCTCGCCTCTCCCTCGCATGCCAACTCCATGACTGAGCGCCTCACCGCACGCCGCCTCTCGCCGACGTAGCCAGCGCCGTCCACGTGCCGCCCCGAGCTGTCCAAGAGCTCTGCCTAGTCGCTCGCATCCTCTTCACCAAGCCAAACAAGCCAGAGCGCCCTACATCATCGTCCACGACCTCTTCTTCTACCTCCGGCCGACAAGCTCGCCGTCATCGTTCCAGCTGCACCAAGCCTTTCCCGAGCTCGCCGACCCCTCCATTCGATCCGCTTCGAGCTGTTGCATCGAACGCCTCTCTCCCCTCTCTCAATTTCTTCCTCTAAAACCGGTGCCCCTCGCGGTCGATAGCTTGGCTCCGCCGGCCATGTCGCCGCTGTGGCCACTGTCTCCTATAGCTGCAACCGAGCGCACAATCGTACTCAGAGAAACTCAAGCAGCCCAAAACACCCTCTAGCACCTCATGCCGTGCACCGCAACATCGAAACCACCGAGACCTGAACTCTGGCCGCCGCCTTTGAGCTCGCTGCTGTCGATTTAGGTCGCCCCCGGCGAAACTGATTGCACCATTCGACGCGTGCGATCACTAGCTACCCGTAGATGGTTTCCACCGTCCATTTGGACGCCAGAGCGCGAAACCCGCGGCCCTCCGCCGTGTCTGGCCTCGCCGGTGTCGAACCGCTGGCGGGATTAGCCTAGTTGACCAGGGGTTTGACCTCCCTTGGCTCTATGACATGTTGGCCTGCCCAGCTAATTAACCTAGCTTAGGTTTAATCTTATTTAGTTAGCCCTATGAGACAGACCTGCGGGCCCCAGCTTTAGGTCTGACCTGGACCGCCCCTGTTGACTTGCTGACGCCACACCGACATCATGCTAACGCAGTTAACAATTTTCTGGTTTAAAAATAATCCAGGAAATTTCAGAAAATATCCTAAACTTCTAAAAACTATAGAAATTCAACTATAACTCCAAATAAAATAATTTATATATATAATTATCAAAAAAAATCAATCTATCCATCTATACCATTTACATGCATGTTTGAGCAACTTCTGTCTGCTGATCAGGTCAAATCAATTAAGTGGCATTTGAATAATCACATATGGAGTTTGAATTTGAATCTTGTATTCAAACCAACTCCATTTAATTTGCTACTAGCTGCATTAGCCCAAATCATGACATATTGCCATGTCATGATCATGCATCATATTCTGCATTGCATTGACTGTGTTCTTTCTTTGTTGCTGGTGGTTATTTCCCCTCAATAGACGTATGTTCCGACGATGAGTTCGATGACACCGATGTAGAGCTATACTATCTTCAGAAGTGCCAGGCAAGCAAAAAACCCTTGTTCATTCTGATACAATCCCACTCTCTCGCTTCTACTCTCTTTTACTACATTAGGACAACAACGATTCAACTGTTACATGATGCGGTAGTTGAACCCCTTTCCTCTGCATGACCTGTCATTGCCACAGTAAATAGATGAAACCCACTAGCATGAGTCGGAGTTGTTTGACCCCTGATGTGCCTACTCATTCATGCTTGTTGTCATGCCTGCTACTGCATAGAGTTGATTAAGTTCTGATTCATCAGGGATGAACTGGAATGTGATGAACTTGTCCAACTGTTGAGAGCTAAGTTTGTGAACACGATTTGGTAAAGGTAGCGGTGAGAGGCCATGTAGGAGTACATGGTGGGTTGTCTCATTGAAACCGTCCTCTGGGACCGAGTTCTGTGTTTGTGATCCATGAACAGCTACTACCACGGATTGGAATGCTTAAGTGCCCCTCTCGACTTATTTATCGCCTTGATCTCTGTCCAGGAGTGGCAACTAGTTTCCGGTGTTTGTAGGTTGTGTTAGTAGTATACCAAGTGGCACCCGGCCAGGTGGGCTTGGGACAGACTAGGCATGGCATGGTGTACCAAGCGTAGATCCATCCGGCGAGGCGGGCTTTGGAACCCTGCACACATTGTTTGGGGCCGTGAGTGACACCACGGCCGGATCTCCTTGCGGATGGAACCAGAATAGGCGATAAACCTGAACTAGAGACTTGCGTGGTTAGTCTGGTCGTGGCCCACTCCCTCGCCAAGCTTCCGCTTGAAGGTTGCCGAGATACACGACATGTACATGGCGGTAAGTGGCGAGAGCGTGTCTGATGAAGTACACCCCTGCAGGGTTAACATCATCTATTCGAATAGTCGTGTCCGCTGTAAAGGACTTCTGGGTTGCCTATACAGTTCATAGACAAGTGAAAGTGGATACTCTAAAATGCGCAAGATAAGCGTGAGTGCTATAGATGGCCTTCTCGTAGGGAGACGAGAGTGGATCCATAGTGGTGTATTGACATGGTTAGTATGTGAACTCGTGTGCGCCACCTCAAAAGAGTTACCAGCGGTCATGGTATACGATAGCCACTGAGTCAAAGCTGGCTTGCTGCAGTTAAACTCCACCACCCCTTTGTTGATACTGATGCATATGTAGTTAGTTCTGATGTAAGTCTTGCTGGGTACATTTGTACTCACATTTGCTTAATTTATGTTTTTGTAGAGGAGACTTCAGTCTCACTAGTAGGTCCGCGTGGACTTCGACGTTTAGCTTGTTACCTTAGCTACTATCTTGTACCCTTGGGAGGGTCTTGTAGATAGTCAGGCTTCTCAGCCTTTTTCATTTTTTGATGTCTGTACTTGGACATGTTATGCTTCCCTTGCTTGTATGCTCTGTATGTTGGGTCATGAGACCCATGTTTGTAATATCTGGCTCCTCGGAGCCTAATGAATAAATACTTTGATTCATAGAGTTTCGTTGTGATGCCATGTTGTAGTTGCACATATCGAGCATATTGTGTGTATGTTATTGAAATGCTTGGTATGTGTGGGATTCAACACCTAGTTGTTTACCCTTGGTAGCCTATCTTATGGGGAAATGCCTCCTAGTGCTTCCACTGAGCCTTGGTCCTTCCTTGCTCTTGTGTCTGTCCCCTCTGGGGAAATGTCACGCGGAGTATACCGGAGTCATGTTAGCTTGCTACAGCCCGACAACACTCGCTGCTGACCGACACATGCATTGTTGGGTCATGTATATGCTTATCAACTCGAGGGTGGAGAAAGGGACATATCTGCTTGACAAGAGGATCTTCGTCTTAGGCCAGATTTCGAGGACAATGAAGTTGTCATGGATGCATCCCATCCTACTTCAGTTGAGGGCCAAGAGAAGATTGCTCAAGCAAAGGCAGCCAAGAAAACAAGTGCTTTTGGAGCTCCTAAGATGAAGCAAGATCACCTCAATCATCTTCTTGAGGCCACTCTGAGGATTGAGAAAGGATTGGCCACCATGACCCAGAACCAAGAGAGCCTAGAAAGGATCATTGAGATTGAATTATATGATCTAGACTTGAAGGTGACAGAGATGCAGACAGCAGTTGTGCAGCTCCAGGAAGAAGCTGAGCAGAGGAAAGGACAGGCTACCACAGATGTCTTTCAGAGAGTAACAAGAGGGCAGAGATCTGCTGCAGTGCCAATGGCTGACACTAGAGCAAATACATCAGCACCTGCAGCCACAACATCAGTGCCACCTCCAGTTGCCACTCCACCGGCTCTAACAACTTCCACAGATGCATTCATCCTTGGAGTCCTATCGATGCCTCCCCCCGAAGATCAAGCCTAGAGAGACGCATAGCACTATGCATTTTCAAGCTTTTTGGTAACTTGTTGCCAAACGGGGAGAAAGTGTATAGATCGTAGGCTTCGAGGGAGAGAGAGCTTTGGTTCTTTTGCCTTCTTTGGTTTTTGGTTGAAACTTATTTTTGTGATTCCTTGATACTCTATGTTGATGTGTGTGCGATACTTGTATGATCGTGTGTTTGATTATATCATACTTTAACGCTTGCTTGAATGGTACCATTATTTATCTCTCATATATGATCATTCACTTTGCCTTGGTGATTAGTGCATATTTTACTTTCTATCATTTAGAGCGCTCCACCAAGATGAATGTGACATGGAAGAGTAACCCATGATCCTAATCGATTGTGCATTTGCATTAAAAAGCAAATTTTAAATAATGCACAAATTTACGGGGAGCTCTTGCTTATCACATACTTCTCAAAGCAACGATATAATTCATTCTTATTATCATTTGTCCAAGCTTCGATCTATATGTGGTCATCAATTACAAAAAAGGGGGAGATTCAAAGTGCAACTATCCCTGGGTGGTTTTGGTAATGCCTAACAACATATAGCTCATTGAACTAATGCTCTTCCAAGATGATCATTTCAGACAGTTCAATGGTTGGCATGGCATAGACTAGGAATGTGGACCCCTCAAAATGTTAAGGACATGCTACTTCTCGAGCTTGCGTTGTATTCCCTCGAAGAGGAAATGGAGATGAAGCATAGTAGCGTAAGTATTTCCCTCCGTTTTTGAGAACCAAGGTATCAATCCAGTAGGAGACCACGCGTGAGTCCCACGCACATGCACAAACAAATAAGAACTTCGCATCCAATGCGGTAAGGGGTTGTCAATCCATTTACGGTCACTTACAAAAGTAAGATCTGATAGAGATGATAGTTTATATTTTTGGTATTTTTGGTTTATAAGAACAGAAAATAAAAGCGATAAAAGTAAAGTAGATGTAGATTGATATGTCGAGAATAGACCCGGGGGCCATACTTTTCTCTAGTGGCTTCTCTCATGATAGTGATATTCTATGGCATGTAAACAAATTACTGTCGAGCAATTGATAGAAAAGCGAATAATTATGAGACTATCTAGGCATGATCATTGTATATAGGCATCACGTCCGAGACAAGTAGACCGAAACGATTCTGCATCTACTACTATTACTCCACACATCGACCGCTATGCAACATGCATCTAGTGTATTGAGTTCATAAGAACAAAGTAACGCCTTAAGCAAGATGACATGATGTAGAGGGATAAACTCAAGCAATATGATATAAACCCCATCTTTTTATCCTCGATGGCAACAATACAATACGTGCCTTGCTGCCCCTACTATCACTGAGAAAGGACACCGCAAGATTGAACCCAAAGCCAAGCACTTCTCCCATTGCAAGAACTATAGATCTAGTAGGCCAAACCAAACCAATAATTCGAAGAGACTTGCAAGGATATTATGAGAACACATAAAAAGTTCAGAGAAGAACCAAATATTTCTCATAGATAATCTTGATCATAAACTCACAATTCATCAGATTTTGACAAACACACCACAAAAAGAGATTACATCGAATAGATCTCCTCGAAGACCGAGGAGAACTTTGTATTGAGATCCACAGAGAGTGAAGAGGCCATCTAGATACTAGCTATGGACCCGAAGGTCTATGGTAAACTACTCACAACTCATGGTGAGGGCGATGATGATGATGAAGAAGAAGAACTCCGTGATGGATCCCCCTCCGGTGGAGCTCCGGGACAGGCTCCAAAATGGGATCTCATGGGAACAGAAGGTTACGGCGGTGGAATTAGGGTTTTATCTCTGTTGTCGAAGGTTTCGGGGTACGTAGACTTATATAGGAAGAAGGAGGACACCGAGGGGTGCTCGGGAGCCCAACGAGGCAGGGGGCGCGCCCCCCACCCTCGTGGGCAGCCCCTTGATCCCCTGACGTGGTTCTCAAGTCCCTCGTGCGTGATTTTCTCAGAAAATATCTCTCGCGAAGGTTTCATTCCGTTTGGACTCCGTTTGATATTCTTTATCTGCAAAACCCTGAAACAGGATAAAATAGCAATCTGGACTGGGCCTTTGGGTTAGTAGGTTAGTCCCAAAAATGATATAAAAGTGTATGATAAAGCTCATTAAACATCCAAGACTTTATAAATAATAGCATGGAACAATAAAAAATTATAGATACGTTGGAGACGTATCAAGCATCCCCAAGCTTAATTCCTGCTCGTCCTCGAGTAGGTAAATGATAAAGAAAGAATTTTTGATGTGGAATGCTAACCAATATAGTTTTTCAATGTAATTCTCTTAATTGTGACATCAATGTTCAGATCTGAATGATTCAAGATAAAATTCTAAATTGACATAAGAAATAACAATACTTCAAGCATACTAACAAAGCAATCATGTCTTCTCAAAATACTATGGCTAAAGAACGTCATCCCTACAAAATCATATAGTCTGGCTATGCTCCCTCTTCATCACACAAAATATTCATATCATGCACAACCCCGATTTCAGCCAAGCACTTGTTTTCATACTCTATTCTTTCAAACCTTTCAACTTTCACGCAATACATGAGCGTGAGCCATGGATATAGCACTATGGGTGGAATAGAGGTGGTTGTAGAGAAGACAAAAGAGAGGGGGGTAGTCTCACATCAACTAGGCGTATCAACTGGCTATGGAGATTCCCATCAATAGACATCAATGTGAGTGAGTAGGGATTGCCATGCAACGGATGCACTAGAGCTAAATATGAATGAAAGCTCAACAAAAGAAACTAGTGGGGGTTCATCCAACTTGCTTGCTCACGAAGACCTAGGGCCTTTGAGGAAGCCCATCGTTGGAATATACAAGCCAAGTTCTATAAAGAAAATTCCCACTAGTATATGAAAGTGACTAAATATGAGACTCTCTACAATGAAGAACATGGTACTACTTTGAAGCACAAGTGTGGAAAAAATATAGTAGCAATTGTCCCTTTTTTTTG
>LR738711.1:510548845-510570975 GCA_902687465.1 Secale cereale
GGGGGGGGGGCTTTCTTTTTTCTTTGGCCTTTCTCTTTTTTTTTTCTTTTTTTTTGCGGAGGGGATTTATAGATTCAGCCTTTCCTCCCATGGGACAATGCTCTAATAATGATGATCATCACACTTTCATTACAACTCGACATTATAACTCGATACTAGAACAAAGTACGACTCTATATGAATGCCTTCGGCGGTGTACCGGTATGTGCAATGAAACAAGAGTGACATGTATGAAAAGTTATGCATGGTGGCCTTGCCACAAATACGATGTCAACTACATGATCATGCATGGCAATATGACAATATGATGCGTGTCATATGAATGGAACGGTGGGAAGTTGCATGGCAATATATCTCGGAATGGCTATGGAAATGCCATGATAGGTAGGTATGGTGGTTGTTTTCAGGAATAATATGGTGGCTATTTTGAGGAAGGATATATAGTGGGTTTATGGTACCGGCGAAAGTTGCACGGTACAAGAGAGGCTAGCAATGGTGGAAGGGTGAGAGTGTGTATAATTCATGGACTCAACATTAGTCATAAGAACTCATATACTTATTGCAAAAATCTACGAGTCATCAAAACAAAGCAATCAACGCATGCTCCTAGGGGGGAGGTTGGTAGGAGTTAACCATCGCGCACCCCCGACCTCCACACAAAGGTTGACACTCTACAAATACCTCATGCTCTAACTTCGCCACATAGCGGTTCACCATACATGCAAGCTATGGGAATCACTAACCTTAACATAAGTATTTCTCACTTTCGTAATAACCCCACTAGCACGACTCTAATATCACTATCCTCATATCTCAAAACAATTATCAAGCATCCAACATCTCATTCTATTCAATGCACTTAGTGTGATTTTTTTTACTACATTGACATTGGATGTCTATCATGTGAAGACAAGTTTTATTAGCCTAAACACATTACCATGCTGTTTTAATAGACTCTCAAATAGATATAAGTGAAGCATGAGAGTTCAACAATTACTACAAAATATAACCACCACCGTGCTCTAAAAGATATAAGTGAAGCACTAGAGCAAAAACTATTCAACTCAAAAGATATAGGTGAAGCACATAGAGTGTTCTAGCAATTTCTAGGCCATATTTAACTCTCTCAAATAGGTGTGTCCAGCAAGGGTGATTGTGACAAAGTAACAAGAAAAGACTCAAATTATACAAGACGCTCCAAGCAAAACACATAACATGTTGCGAATAAAAATATAGCCCCAAGTATAGTTACCGATGGATGAAGACGAAAGAGGGGATGCCTTCCCGGGGCATCCCCAAGCTTAGGCTTTTGATTGTCTTGAATTTACTTGGGGTGCCATGGGCATCCCCAAGCTTAGGACTTTGCTACTCCTTGTTCCATAGTCCATCAAAGCAATACTCAAAAGTTGAAAACTTCACAACACAAAACTTAGACAAAAATTCTCGTGAGCTCCGTTAGTATAAGAAAGCAAACCACTACTCAAAGGTGCAGCAATGAATTCATTCTTTGTTTATATTGGTGTTAAACTTACTGTATTCCAACTTCTCTATGGTTCATATCTTCCAATACTACTCATAGATGCATCGAAATAAGCAAACAACACACTAAAAACAAAATCTGTCAAAAACAGAACAGTCTGTAGTAATCTGCTGGTTTCGCCTACTTCTGGAACTCCAAAAAATACAAACTAAATAGTTAAATTTTCGAAATTTGTCTACAAATCATCTGCAGAAAGAATAAACTAAATAGCATGCTCCAGTAAAATCTGACGACTACTTTAGCGAGCACTAACGATTCTGCTTTTCACAGCAAGATCACATAAACTTCCTACAAGTCTTCCCAAAGGTTCTACTTGGCACAAACACTAAGCAAAACATGAAACCACATCTAAACAGATGTAGATGCAATATTTATTCCCTAACAGCAAAAAAAACAAAAAAACAAAAAATTGGGTTGCCTCCCAATAAGCGCTATCGTTTTACGCCCCTAGCAAGGCACGATAATTTTAATGATGCTCACATGAAAGATAAGAATTGAAGCACAAAGAGAGCATCATATAGCATGTGAAAATCACATCTAAGTCTAACATACTTCCTATGCATAGGCATCTTATAGGAAAACAAATTACCAAGACAAGCAAGATCTAGCATATGCAAGGAAGGAGAAAGAAACAATAGCAATCTCAACATAACGAGAGGTAATTTAGTAACATGAAAAATTCTACAACCATATTTCCCTCTCTCATAATAATTGCATGTAGGATCATAAGAAAATTCAACAATATAGCTATCATAGGACATATTCCCAACACGATCCACATGCATACGAAGTTGACTCTCTTCCAAAATAGTGGAATCAATATTAACTAAAGTCATGACCTCTCCAAACCCACTTTTATTATTATTGCAAACATTATTATCAATCTCATATTCATCATGGCGCTTAAATAAATTTTCAAGATCGTAATAAGCATCACCCCAATCATGATCATTGTAACAAGTAGAGGACATAGCAATACTAGCATCCCCAAGCTTAGGGTTGTGCATATCAGTAACACAATTGACATTAATAGAGTTTATAATAACAGCATTGCAATCATTCTTTTTATTTAACAAGCTATCATGAATCACTTTTTCTTTTAACAATTCCTCACAATTTTCAGATTCATAAATTTCAAGAAAAACCCTATAAAGATAATCTAGTGCACGCAGCTCACTAGCAATGGGTTCAACATAATTGGATCTCTTAAAGAGATTAGCAAGTGGATGAAGATCCATACTTTAGCAAGCGAAGATGCAAGCTAATTGAGGGCACATAGCAAGACAAGCAAACAAGAGGCACGCGAACGATAAGCACATGGCGGAAGAAGGGCAAATAAATGGCAAGGGTGAAGTGGGGGAGAGGAAAATGAGAGGCAAAAAAATGTAATGCGAAGGATAAGGGTCTTTGATAGGTACTTGGTATATGTCTTTTGTGTAAGCCTCCCCGGCAACGGCGCCAGAAATTCTTCTTGCTACTTCTCGAGCTTGCGTTGTATTCCCTCGAAGAGGAAAGGGAGATGTAGCACAGTAGCGTAAGTATTTCCCTCAGTTTTTGAGAACCAAGGTATCAATCCAGTAGGAGACCACGCGCGAGTTCCTCGCACCTGCACAAACAAATAAGAACTTTGCAGCCAACACGATAAGGGGTTGTCAATCCCTTTACGGTCACTTACGAAAGTGAGATCTGATAGAGAAGATAGTTTATATGTTTGGTATTTTTGGTTTATAAGAACAGAAAATAAAAGCGATAAAAGTAAAGTAGATGTAGATTGATATGTTGAGAATAGACCCGGGGGCCATAGTTTTCTCTAGTGGCTTCTCTCATCATAGCGATATTCTACGGCGGGCAAACAAATTACTGTCGAGCAATTGATAGAAAAGCGAATAATTATGAGACTATCTAGGCATGATCATTGTATATAGGTATCACGTCCGAGAGAAGTAGACCGAAACGATTCTACATCTACTACTATTACTCCACACATCGACCGCTATCCAGCATGCATCTAGTGTATTGAGTTCATAAGAATAGAGTAACGCCTTAAGCAAGATGACATGATGTAGAGGGATAAACTCAAGCAATATGATATAAACCCCATCTTTTTATCCTCGATGGCAACAATACAATACGTGCCTTGATGCCCCTACTGTCACTGGGAAAGGACACCGCAAGATTGAACCCAAAGCCAAGCACTTCTCCCATTGCAAGAACTATAGATCTAGTAGGCCACACCAAACCAATAATTCGAAGAGACTTGCAAGGATATTACGAGCACACATAAAAAGTTTAGAGAAGAACCACATATTTCTCATAGATAATCTTGATCATAAACTCACAATTCATCGGATCTCGACAAACACACGCAAAAAGAGATTACATTGAATAGATCTCCTCGAAGACCGAGGAGAACTTTGTATTGAGATCCTTAGAGAGAGAGAAGAAGCCATCGAGATACTAGCTATGGACCCGAAGGTCTGTGGTAAACTACTCACAACTCATGGTGAGGGCGATGATGACAATGATGAAGAACTCCATGATGGATCCCCCTCCGGTGGAGCTCCGGAACAGGCTCCAAGATGGGATCTCACAGGAACAGAAGGTTACGGTGGTGGAATTAGGGTTTTCTCTCTGTTGTCGAATGTTTCGGGGTAAGTAGACTTATATAGGAAGAAGGAGGACACCGGGGGGTGCTCGGGGGCCCCACGAGGCAGGGGGCGCGCTCTGGGAAGCGGGGCGCGCCCCCACCCTCGTGGGCAGCTCCTTGATCCCCTGACGTGGTTCTCAAGTCCCTCATGCGTGATTTTCTTCAAAAATATCTCTCGCGAAGGTTTCATTCCGTTTGGACTCCGTTTGATATTATTTTTCTACAAAACCCTGAAACATGCAAAAAACAACAATATGGAGAGGGCCTTTGGGTTAGTAGGTTAGTCCCAAAAATGATATAAAATGGTATGATAAAGCCCATTAAACATCCAAGACTTCATAAATAATAGCATGGAACAATAAAAAATTATAGATACGTTGGAGACGTAGCAGGACACATATTGGCTCAAGCTCAAGACTCTACATTTTCATTTTAGTGATCCAAGATCACATTGAGTTCATAGGAAAAGCCAATACTATTAAAAGGGGATGAGGTGTTGCTTAATGGCTTGCTTGGTCAAAATGCTTAGTGATATGCTCCAAAAGCCCTCAACCACTTTCTCATATCCACATACGTCCCAAACCAAAAGTCAAACTCGGCCTCACCAATTTGTTCTATCCGGCGCCACCGAGCTCATTTGACTTAGCCATAGCTAGAAACCCTAATGAGTTTGGTCTCACCGATAGGGATCTCGGTCTCACCGAGTTGGGTTTGCAAACTCTCTGTTTCCCTTCGTAACATTTTGGTCTAACCGAAGTGAACGATCGGTCCCACCGAGTTCGCAATGCAAGCTCTTTGTTTCCTTTTCGTAACATTTCAGTCCCACCAAAATGAGCGAATCGGTCCCACCGTGTTGGCCTGACCAACTCTCTGTTTGCCTATTACAGAAATCGGTCTCACCGAGTTGATGTGATCGGTCTCACTGAGATTATGTTATGCCCAAACCCTAATGAAATTGGTCCCAGCGAGTTGATCATGTCGGTCCCACCAAAAAGCCCAACGTTCCCATTCGAACTAAATTGGTCCGACCGAGTTTTATGATTCGTTCCCACAGAGTTTGGTAAATTGTGTGTAATGGTTAGATTTTGTGCGGAGGCTATATATACCCCTTTACCCACTCCTCGTTCATGGAGAGAGGCATCAGAACGTGGCTACACTTCCACTATTCATTTTCTGAGAGAGAACCACCTACTCATGTGTTGAGACCAAGATATTCCAATCCTACCATATGAATCTTGATCTCTAGCCTTCCCCAAGTTGCTTTCCACTCAAATCTTCTTTCCACCATATCCAAATCCATGAGAGAGAGTTGAGTGTTGTGAGACTATAATTTCAAGCACAAGAGCAAGGAGTTCATCATCAACACACCATCTATTACCTTTTGCAGAGTGGTGTCTCCTAGATTGGTTAGGTGTCACTTGGGAGCCTCCGACAAGATTTTGGAGCTGAACCACAAATTTTGTAAGGGCAAGGAGATTGCCTACTTTGTGAATATCTACCCTAGTGAGGCAAGTCCTTCATGGGCGGTGGCCATGGTCGGATAGACAAGGTTGCTTCTTCGTGGACCCTTTGTGGGTGGAGCCCTCCGTGGACTCGCTTAGACATTACCCTTCATGGGTTGAAGTCTCCATCAACGTGGATGTTTGATAGCACCACCTATCGGAACCACGCCAAAAACATACGTGTCTCCACTTGCGTTTGCACTCTCCAAACCCCTCCCTTTACCTTCATATGCAATGATTTTCCTTTCGCTGCTACAACTCTAGAATTGCATGTGTAGGAAGATTGCTTGACTTCTACTGAATTGCTAAAAAACTATCAAAACATAAAATTGGGAAAAGGCCAAGTTTTTATTTGGTCAAGTAGTCTAATCACCCCCCTCTAGACATACTTTCGATCCTACACCCGTGCGCCGGCCCGACCATCCCTGCCCAGGCTCGCCGCCGGCCCCTGCGCCCGCCTTGCCCCCCGAAGCCAGGCCGCGGAGCCCGCCCCGCCCCGCCCCATCGTCTGAGCCAGGCCATAGTGGCCCTGCCGTGGCCCCTACACCCGCCCCACCGCCGGAGCTAGGCCGCGCCGCCGCCACACTTCTCGTGGTGGCGCCTCCAGCCTCTCTGCGACCATCCTGCATTGTCCCTCCTCCATCACCACTGGAGCCAAGGTGAGTTTTTTTTCTACTGTTCTTTGCTCTTGATGTTTACGTCATTGATAGGTTTAGGTTAGTTTTAGGTTTAGGTTAGTGTTAGGTTTAGGTTTTGATAATTACAAGAAGAAAGTTGAAAAAAAGAATAATAAGTAGAAGAAGAGGAAAAGGGAAAAAAGGAAGAAGAAGAAGAAAGTTGAAAAAAGAACAGTAAGTAGAAGAAGAGGAAAAAGGAGAAGAAGTAGAAGATGATTATGATGATGAAAAAAGAAGAAGTAGAAGAAAAAGATGAAAAAAGAAGTAGGAAAAGTAGAAAAAGAGGGTCGCCGAGGGTCGAGGGTCGCTGAGGGGTCGATGCTCGAGGGTCGCCAAGGGGTCGAGGGTCACCGAGGAGTCGAGGGGTCGAGGATCAAGGGGAAAAGGAGTCGAGGGTCATCGGGTCGAGGATCGAGCTGTCGAGGGGTCGTGGGGAAAAGGGGTCGATGGTCGAGGGGTCGAGGATCAAGGGTCGCCGAGGGGGCGAGAGGTCAAGGATTTTCCATCCCGACCCTGACACCCTAACCCCGTGACCCCCGACACAACACCCGACACCCCGACCCCGACACCCGACCCCGACACGGCACTCCCAACCCCGACACAGCACCCCGACCCCGACACGACACCCCCGACCCCCCGACCCCCGACAACTCTTCGGCCTCCTGTTGACCGAAAAGGTGCTCTTTGGCCTTGCAGAGGTCGGCGGGGTCATATATTTGTGCATTATGAGTTAGGTCATATATTTTTCGATTTTGTTATAAAAACATCATATTTATGTTGATCTGGTGGTTTTAAATGTGCAGTTATTTCGTTACTGCGATGGTCTGGTGTTCGATGACCTCCCCGTGTGTCCGACAAGCTCTACCCCTGCTTCATGTGTGATGCCCCAAGACCCATGCTCTAGTGCCTTCCTTTTATTTTATTGTCGTTGTGTGTCACATTTTGCTTTTTGCATCATGTTCATCGTTTGGTTATATTGCATTGCCATGCTCATCTTTGTCATGTTGCATTTTTGCCTCTTGTCATTTTGCATTCTCATAATCATCATGTGCTTTGTCACATTCATGCATGTTACATTGTTGCATGCTCCATGTATGATCATGCATCATCAGCTCCTCCTTCCTTTTTATTTCTTTCATTTTGGCAAGTGGCCTTTTTCCCCTCCATAATTGTTCATTCTTTTCCTGATGCTAGTTCACCATACCTAAACCCTCTCTGCCAATTTCCAGCTCGTTTGAAGAGGTTTTGGTTGGGTTTTAATATTAACGAAAGCATATTTACTGGACCTCGTAAATATTTTCACCTTCCTCTATTTCTTCCTCAATCACTCTGTCGTTTTTCTTCTGTTTTTTCTGTATAAAGAAAAGGAGAAAAGCTAGAGGGAGAGAGAGACCAACTGCAGCCTCTGGCCGATTCGGCCCGCTTAGGCCCATCCACAGCCAGCCTAAGCCCAGCCCGCACTCCTCCATAACCCTAGCCAGCCCGATCCCCAACTCCTCCCTCTCCCTCTCGTCCCTCAGCGCCGCCGCCACCCATCGCACCAGGTACCCGACACACTCCTTCCCTCGTCCTCCTCTTCTCCCACGGTGTAGCGCTCCCCTCCTTGATCTCCCTCGCTCGCCCCCGATCCAGCGCGCCCCCGCCTCCTTCTTCCTGCAGCACCGTGGCCACCACCTCTCCACCTCCCGTCCCGTGCTCGAGCTCGCCCGAGCTGCACACATGGTGATGCCGCCCGGTCCCAGCCACCAGTGCGCCACGACAAGCCCCGCCGTCCGTGCGACCTCGTACTCGCTACCGGAACCAGCCTCGCCGCCTCCTCCCTCCGTTCGGCCTCGACCCCAAAAGCCTGCCACCGCCAAGTCCTTCTCCTCACCAGTCTAGCTGCTTCTCTGCTCCTCGTCATCGCAACCCTGCCAAGACCCAAGCCATGCCATGGCCGCCGACGCCGCCTCCTCGCCATGGAACCGCAGCGCTCGGCCTCCTCCTACGCGCCACGGCCGTCATGCCTCCTCCTGGTCTGCCCCCTCCTCTGCTCCGCCTCCACTCCACCAAGGGAGCCCGGCCGTCTCCTGCTCCTCGCCGGTCTTCCCTGTGTACGCTGCAGTGTCCCTGCTTCATGTCAAGGCCGACGACGACCCCTTCGTCTAGCCGCTGCTCGGCCAGGCGTCAAGAACCAGCAGCTTGAGCTACCTCCATGCACCTCCGGTGGCCTCTCGTCATAGAGCCGTGCAAGTCCCTCGTTCATCAAGATGGCCATGTCCAGGGACAACTGAAACATGTACCACTACCTTCCAGGACGACCGCGACGACCCGTGTACGACTGCCGTCGTCGAGTATTTTGTTTGCCCCGAGTACGACTACAGACCAAGAAACAAGTTCATCTCCAGAACATGTACGACTACCGTCGCCGAAGGCCATCGAGTGAACAACTATTGTCGCCCCGAAGATGTTGGATTCATCAAGTACCTCTCCGAAATGAACGTGCACGACTACTTCCACTACGATCGACCCGTGAACGACTAGTTCCACTTTCCTCGACACTCGAACCACCCCAAACCGCACCCTTCGAAGGTATACCGGCGAGCCGATGACCCCGAGGATGAATGTTGCGTGATGTATTAGATGAACCATGTATTTGCACCGTATGCGTTTCACCGTGCACGTTCCTCCTCGTTTTCCATGTCGCCGACACGTGGTAACCCGGTTACGGGATCACCCCACCTATCTCTTTGCATGACACGCTCACTTTCCCCTTCATCTTTTGCACCGACATCTCGACGAGTTGTCGGAACCGAGATGTTGCTGTGGCATCATTTTCGGATCGTCGCCGTGGCACCCTTTCTTTCCACCACGGTGACAAATGCTTCATATCTTGCTCATGTTAACTTTTACTAAAAATTGCATAAAACATGCAAATGTCATCTGCATCATGATAATAACATTAAAATGTTTAAAATTGTTGTTTGCTTAAAATATACTAAATATGCACATGGGGATTTTTCCGGAATCGTTGTTGTTATTTTCGGCCTCATTTAAAATGCCTAGTCAGTGTAGTTTGCTCATGCTTCACCTCTTGCCATGTTTAATAAAAACATTTAAACTTGTTGGGTTCATAACGATATCAAACTAAATAATCTAATGTGGTGTTTGGTTAATATGCAACTCGTTGCATATCGAGCTCCACTTAATTTGTAGTGTTGTCTGTGCACTTTGCCATGCCATGCATATTTAAACCGGACATGCATCATACTTGGTTGTGCATCATATGCCATGCTTATGCTTGTGTGTTTACCATGTTATTTGCTTCTTTCCGGTATGATTCTCTTGTTAGCTTCGGTTTCGTTCCGGAGTTGTGAGGTTTTGTTTGACTACTTCATGGACTCGTTCTCCTTCCTTGCGGGATTCCAGGCAAGATGACCGTCCCCCGATATCACCTCTATCTTTGCATATGCTAGTTGTCTCGCTCTGTAGATATGCCTCGATGCCTATTCCTGTTTCTCAGCCTCCTATTGTTGCCATGAAACACTCTAACCGCCTTCCTAGCAAAACCGTTGATTGGCTAAGTACGCTTTTGCTCAACCCCTCTTATAGCGTTGTTAGTTGCAGGTGAAGTTTGAAGATTGCTCCACATTCAGACTTGTTTATTGGGATAAAACAATATATATCTATGTTAATCCATGCAAATATATATTTGGCAATGGGTGGAAGGCTTTGCCTTTTGCTTGGTGTTTTGTTCCACTCATGCCACCTTAGGAACCGATAAACCGGTGTTATGTTCCTTGATTTTGCGTTCCTAACGTGGTTGGGGTTTATGGGCCCCCCTTGATAATTCGCACAGCTTAAAGCTTTTCCAGCAAGGCCCAACTTTGGTTTTAATTTGCCTCCTAATAAAAACTTAATTAATTAATTGCATAGGGGGTCATGTCCCCGGGTTCTTAATTCTACATAACAGGGGGGTGGGGGCAGTGCTGATGGTGTTGGTCCCAAACGGGGGTTATGCGGGGCCACCACGGGGAAACTCGAGGTCTTGTTTTACCTGTAGGATCACCCATCCGGTCGTGGCCTGAGACAAGATACGCGCGGCTACTATCAGGGTGTCGGCATGCCCGAAGGTCTTGCTGGATTAGTTTTACCTTTGTCAAAATATCTTGAGCACGGGATTTTGAGAATACTCGAGTCTTCCCACCTTGGAGTTGCGACTCCACAGATCATGAGCTTGTGATGGGCTAAGTTGGGACACCCCTGCAGGCTTTTGAACTTTCGAAAGCCGTGCCCGCGGTTATGTGGCAGATGGGAATTTGTTAATATCCGGTTGTAGATAACTTGACAACATATCCTTAAGAATACACTACCTATGTGAGCAACCGTGATGGTCTCTTTCCGAAGGGCTTCGAGAAGTGAACACGGTGGGGTTATGTATGATCATGAGTAGCTAGGATCACTTCTTGATCAACCTGGCGATCGTTGGCACTTATTGTCATCTCGCTCTGAATTCGCAAGCTAGTTGCTTAGTGCTTACTGCAGACACTTTATTACCCCTCCACACTTATAAGGCTTTGTTAGTTTTGATACCCGGGAACGGGATTGCTGAGTCCTCGTGGCTCACAGATTCAATACACACCAGATGCAGGTACCACTGAGAACAGTGCAGGAGATGGACAAGAACTTCACTGGCAGTTCGATGAAGAGCTTGGCCGTATGTATGTGACGTTTTCGACGATCAGTAGTGGTTCCTACTAGGGGCGATCAGGATCGGTGTTGTGGTACGTTTTCTCGTTTTATTTTCGTCTGTAGTCGGACCTTGTGTTATTTGGATGAATGTATGTTATTGTATTCATTGTGTGACGTGGCGAGTGTAAGCCATCTATCTTTTTCACGTTCATCCCTGAACTTTTACATGAGTTGTGCAAAGATACCACGCTTGCGATCATTCCAGAATGCGCTTATGTCTCTAGGTCGTGCCTCGACACGTAGGAGATATAGTCGCATCCTGGGCATTACATCGTGGGTGAGCACAAATGACATCTCCTCCTCCCCCTTCATTTTCTCTGTTCCGGTCTTCGTGTCGATGATACTTGCTAGCTATAGGTGTGTTCAATCATCAGTATGTGTGACCACTATGCGTATCCCATTCGAAAGGGTTACATCTATAAATATGCATGCATTTTCATATTTATAACTGTGATTCTTTCAAATTTTCCAACGTTATCCATGGACAGCCCCAGTATGTGTAGATTGGGTTTGTTTTCCCATATGCTCTACTCTGGATCTGATGCAGAATTTCATCAGCACCTCCCTGTTGTTCTCCGGGTACACATCCTCTCTGCTTATTGCAGATACGTGTATCAGGAGGACAACGGGGAGGTGGTGCCAAAATTTGCATCAGATCCAGAGCAGAGCATGGGAAAACGAACCCAATCTACACATACTCGGGTGGGATTACGACCTATCTTTACCTATTAGCATCTAGGTTGCATGGACGTAGTAAAACTGACAAACTCCATTAACTGATGGATATGGTTTTCTGAATTACGTATATATTTCTTGTGTGTCCAGTAGCTATGCAATATGAGTGATCGTGCGTGGATGTACACCGGTCACACTAGTCAGGAAGACATGATCGATGAATGGTTAACGAAAACCAAGGGGTTTGTGAGAGCCGCATTTGCAAATGTCCAGAGAAAAAGCTGGTGCCCCTGTGTTCGGTGCGACAACAATCATAGGAGGAACAAGCTTGAAATGAGTAAACACCTGTAGAAGTTTGGTTTTACGCCTGGTTATACGGTCTAGACATTTCATGGTGAGTCTGCCCAACGTGCCAGAGCCAAGATGGTTCGTCGTCGCACCGACGAGCATGGTAGCGGGATGGAAGGCATGGTGCAAAACTTTGATGATGCTTGGGACTCGGACGATGAGATGGAGGAATTTGCAAAGGCCTTCAATGAAATGTTGCAGTCTTCAAAACGTCCTCTCCACGAGTACGGTGAGCTTTGTCAGCTAGATGCCATCTCACAGATAATGGCTTTGAAGGCTCAATTCAACTTGGGCAGAGAATGCGACAACGCGATGATGATAGTATTTGGACGCTTTCTACCCAAAGGCCAAGTACTGCTTGCAAACCAGTACTAGTCAGACAAAATCCTCCGTGCACTTAAGATGCCCTATGAGAATATACATGCCTATGAGAAAGGATGTGCCTTATTTAGGCTTGAGTATGTGGACCTGTACTATTGCCCCATTTGCAAGTCTTCCAGGTATATTGTGGTAGACAACGGTATGGGTGAGAAGATGCAGACAAAAATCCCCATTAATGTTCTTTGGTATATGCTAATCATACCAAGACTTCAACGTCTTTTCGTGGTCGAAGAGACGTCCAGACAGATGACATGGCACAAAACGGGCAAAAGAACCGAACTAGATGCGGATGGGAGTCTGATGATGGTACACACATCGGATGTCGAAGCGTGGACGCGCTTCGATGACTTACATGAGCAAAAGGAAGCAGACCCAAGGCATCCTCGAGTCGCCATCAGCACGGATGGGTTCAGTGTGTTTGGTCTGACGGCGGCCCAATAGATTTGTTGGCCTATATTTGTCATTGCACTCAATCTCCCCCCGGACAAATTATGCAAAGAAAGAACATTTTCCTGACGTTGATAATTCCAGGGCCCAACTATTCGCGAAAGAATATGAATGTGTACATGCACCCGCTTAAGGACGAATTGCAAGAAGCTTGGGATAATGAGTTCAAGACATATGATGCCTTTAGAAAAAAGAACTTCATAATGTGTGTCTGGTACATGTACTCGACGCATGACTTGCCGACTTATGCGCTATTCGTTGGCTGGTGTGTGCATGCAAGGTTCCCGTGCCCCACATGTAACACAGTTCTTGAGTTTCGTTGGCTTCAGGCTAGTCGCAAGTTTTCTTGCTTCGACTTGCATAGACAGTTCCTGGATCTTGGCCATAAGTTCAGGGAAGACAAGAAGAACTTCATCAATGGTAGAGTTATCAAAAACTCTGCACCACCTCCATTGACAATCCAAGAGACCCAGGATCTGTTAAACTCTCTCGAGCCAGATCCAGAGTGTCCAGGGTATTTCAAGGGGTATAACTCGGAACACGCAAGGACTCACAAGGCATGCTTGTGGGATCTGCCTTACTTCAAAGTCCTCCTTTGCCCACACAACATCGACGTGATGCACACTGAAAAGAATATCGCCGAGGCCCTATTTGGTACATTGTTCGGCATAGAGGGGAAGTCAAAAGATAATACTAAGGCTAGAGTCGATTAAGAGGCGCTATGTGATAGACCGTTACAAAACATGAAAGAACCGAAAGGAAAGCAGAACAGGACGAAGCCAAAGGCATGGTTCAATCTTGTAAGTCCATCTATGAGGGAAATTATCTTGTGGGTGAAAACGCAGTTGATGTTCCCCGATGGGTATGCAGCGAATCTAAAGAGGGGAGCAAGTCTTGATAAATTGAAAATATTTTGTCTCAAGAGTCATGATTGGCACATATGGATTGAGCGGGTAATGTTGGTGATGTTGCGTGGCTTTATCCCAGAGGATGAATGGCTAGTACTGGCTGAGCTGAGCTATTTCTTCTGTGTCATCACCTGCCGTGCTAGAATAAATGGAAGAGTTGGCACCGGAATTGATCTACAAGTTAGAGAAGACCTTTCCGTCGGGCTTCTTTAATCTAATGCAACACTTGATTTTGCATCTCCCGACCGAGGCACGATTGGGGAGGGGGCGTGCAAAATCGTTGATGTTCCCAACAGAGAGGATGCAGAAGACGCTTCGAGCAAAATGTAAAAATAAATGTAGAATTGAAGCATCGATGGTCGATGCATTCATTACTGAGGAGGCGGCAAACTTCGTGAAAGCACACTATGAAGCCAAAAATCATCATTTGCATAACTCGAAGCCTTGGTACAATGCTAGCGACCCTAAAAAGGGTGGATCCAACCTCAGCCTATTAAAAGAGAAGCTCGCACCAGCTGGTGCTTCTAATCCTTATTCGTTGGATGTTGAAGAATGGCGGACCATTTCATTGTATATCTTCAACAACCTAATAGAACTGCGAACGTACATCGAGTAAGTTTTTGATACATTGTTTTGCAACTTCTAATTACTTTGAACTGCTCTTATTCCTGGATATTTGATACGGTCGATACGTTGCCTAATTCTCATATGGAGCGGTGATCCAAAAGGATTCCGTCAAAGAGTATGAGCTTCTGGTACAGAAAGGATGTGGCTATCCCGGTTTCATCTCTTGGTTCAAATAAACGGTAATTTCCATTAGGCCATTTCATTTCTTCGTATAAATTGTGGCTAATGCAACAATCCTTCTTTCATATTAAACTTGTAGGCTAATTTAGAGTTTATGGATGTAGAATTGAGACAAGTCGCTAATGGTTTTGACTATAAGGTCCGTTCATTTGACAAATACGACATCAATGCTTATTGCTTTCGTACCTATTGCAAAGAGCTACTTATGGATGACCGAAAGTCTACAAATTGTTGTGTCTCTGCAATCGGCGAAGGAGGTACCGAGTATTATGGAAGAGTTGAAGCAATTTATTAACTTTTATTCTATGGTGCAAACCCACCAAACGTCGTAGTCTTCAAATGTTATTGGTTACAGCACAAGGAGACTAGAAGAACTCACGAACATATAGGGCTAGTCAAAATCAAACAAAGCACCCATTTGGATGTTCCCGATGTCTATATTATGGCTCAACATGCAACCCAAGTTTTCTATCTACCGTGGGCCTGTCAAAGTGATCCAAATCTCAATGGTTGGGATGTTGTTTATGAAGTGTCGCCACGTCTTAAGACCACCTCCCCTCAATGAAGAGGATTATGATCCTCACATTAACCCAGACACATATGAAGGAGAGTTCTTCCAAGAAACACGTCATTCAAAAAATGTATCAAGAACCGCTCTACTTTAGCCTAGAACATTGAAGTAGACAGCGACAGTGAATCCAACTTCACCCCTGAGCCAGAACAAGAAGAGCCGAAACAAGAAGAGGTTACTGCTGCAGATGACCTATCAATGCTTGACCGATTACGTGAAGGGGGCATTCCACATGTTGATGCAGTTATTGATGATGACGATGAGCACGTCATTACTGATAGTGATGATGATGATGCATTTATTGGTCCCGAAGCATTTATAGACGATCAAGATTATTAATTAGTTCTTGTTATTAGGTATTCAATTTTTTTATTATGTTCATGATGATGATACACTTAAATTATATACATATTATTATTCATGTCAGTTAATTTTTTTTTATGTTGTACTAATTTCATTTACTCTTTGTCATTGCATGAGTTGACAGATGGTGGCCGCGGGTCCAGACCGCTCCGAGGCTCCTTCCTCAGCGCGTGCTGGGAGGGGTGCTTCCCTTCCACCCGAGCACCTCTAGAGAGCGCTGATAGACAGTATGCAGTTACCAACGACAGGTGCTTCTTCTTCGGTCGGCAAAGGTCGGGGGAAGAAGAGGTGTGCTAGAGGTGGAAGTGCCGACAGGAGAGGTAGGAAGGCTGCTACGCCTTCGTCGCCACCATCCCCAGCTGACTGCTCCATCTGAGGTGGACCCGTCTGACATGGACCCGTCTAGTCCTCCAGTCCACGAGCCTCAGGTCGCCGAGCCTTCGCCCCACGAGACTCCGGTCCCAGAGTCTTCGTCCAACGAGACTGTGGTCCCAGAGTCTTCGTCTCACGAGACTCCGGTGCAGAGTAGGGATCACACTACGTCGCAGTCGACCCGAGGGGGGACAGGCCGTTGGAGGCGAGTGGCCATGCGGATCGTGGCGAGGATTGCTTTTCTGATAGCTATAGCAAGGGCGAGCTGGTTCAGGGGGGGCAATGTCTACCAGCGTGGTGGTACAAAGCTCCCACCCATGCCGGCGACCCGCGAGCAGAGGTGGTTGATTACGCCTAATGGGTTGAAGTAAGTGCATTTACTCTTTTTAACCTTTTGCCTTCATGTTTCTTCAAATTAATATATAATGCTTTGGCCTTGTGATACTGCGGGGGTTGGAAACACGCCCCTGGAGTCTGAAGGACCAACCAGGTCCTTGGTGTGATTTGCCGGCAGAAGTTCCCGGGGTGGGCCCCGTTGCCCGGTGAGGGTCAGGTTCCGCAGCTAGCACTGATTCGGAAGCTGTACTTGGCTGCCCCGGCCCCGCCGGAGGAGATGTTGAACGGTGTATTGTGCCACACGGTGGCTGACATCGTGATCCAGACGTTTTGGGTAATTTCTCCTTACAGAATTAAAAATAAATAGTACCTAGTGATTTTACTAATTATCAATGTTGTATTGTTTGATTGTAGACGTTCTACATGTGTCTTGAGGGAGAGGAGGAGGCCGCGGCTATGGTTATCAAAACCGAGTACAAGCGCCTACTTCAAAACTTACGACACGGGGCTCGGGTGCAGGCTATTCAAGACTACAACGCCTCGATTAGTATTAAGAGGTCCAAGATGAAGTGCCGCGGAAAGTTACTGAGTAAGGAGAAGTACATAAAGGTAATTACCTATTCTTAAGGCCTTGTACTTAGTTTCGTTGATTTGAGTCATAGGCGTAGCACTGAATTTTCTCTTGCCTAATTTAGGTGCCCCTGAGATGGTCTACGGATAGGATGGACTGTTGGGAGACGTTGGTGGATGAGTGGTGCTCTCCCGAATGGCTAGCCGTCCACAAGAAGGTCCGGGATAAGCATGCCCAAATGGTTGGTATGCCACACCATCAAGAAAGCTCCGCTTTATATGAGTACGGGGATAACTGGGTATGTGGTTTGCTTCACGACTCATGCAATTTCATTCTTCATGCTAGCTTCAGCGATTAAGTAATATTTGGTTCCTCTCTTTTAGGGGCGATACAACAAGAAGGAGGTGCCAGGGGTGTTCGACCTGTATGGCATGGTCCATAGTGCCCCGTACAAGAAGGCCAACGCATTCTCTGAGTCTGACCTCGATCATCCCACTACTAGAAAAAGGGCTATAGATGGGATTGACACTAATGGCGCACCAGACAAGCGGTGCGCCATTAGTATATAATAATGGTGCACCACCTTCTGATACGCCATTAGAGTTGAAACTACTAGTGGCGCACCTGGCCCAGGGTGCGCCATTAGTATCAAATTTTTTTTGAACTAGTGCGCCTGTCCAAACATACTAATGGTGCATCCAGACAAAGTGCGCCATTACTAGTTGTAACTAGTAATGGCGCACCTGTCGGAAAGTGCGCCACTAATGTTGTTTTTTTATTATATTTTGTATTCCTTTTTTGCCAAACTACTAATGGCGCACTGTTCCACAGTGCGCCATTAATAGTTTAAACTAGTAATGGCGCACTGTGGAACAGTGCGCCATTAGTATATATTTTTTTTTTTTGCAAAACTACTAATGGCGCACCACCAGAAGGTGCGCCATTAGTAACCTGGATTACTAATGGCGCATTTAGATATGGTGCGCCAATAGTAAGTGGGCAGCAACAAGATATTTTGGACAGCCTCTCGTACCCACACTCACTTTCTCCCCACTTCATTCTCTCCACCTCCTCCTTGTCTCGGGTGCCTCCTCTTTTTACCTCATTTCCACCATAGATTCATTCAAATTAAGTGGTTAAATTACCTTGTTTTGATAGGTAAGTAAGGGGGGGAGCTATATTTATGTTGTTCTCCCTACAACAATGTGCACATGCACTTTTTATGGCCTAGCTAGATCTATGTATGTTCGTGGTGTTGCATATGTTTGTGGTGTTGCATATGTGTTTGTGTTTGGAGGTGTACCGGTATTTGAAATGCGATAGTTGCCAATATTTTCCCGAAATGTTGATTCATTTCCGTTTCGGCGAGAATTTTGGCATTAAGCATTCTTCTTGGTCCTATTTTTAGGGAAAGTCATGCCAAATTTTTTCTTGGTTCTAAAATATCATTTTGCTCTACCCCGCAGGCGACCATGGTCCGCACGATGACCGTGAGGTCCGCGAAGGCCGAGATGCTTCAAAAGAACGAGAGGGACATAAGATGTCCGTGTCGAAGATGCAAGCTGAAGAGCCTTATTGTGGACCTGGATTCCGGGCAGGTGCGGGACCACCTGCTCTTGCGTGGTTTCATGGATGGCTATCGGTGGCAAGGTGATGAAGATGACTACGAAGTTGTCCATGGGGGCCGGGCAAGAAATGAGGAAGGGCAGCAAGGCAACCACCGCGGCTCGGGCGGGCGAGAAGATGAAGAATCCCCAGGAGATGATCACGACGGTGATGCTGTACACAGTCATCATGTAGAAGATGTAGGACATGATGATGAGGAAGATGCCGGAGCAGACGACGGGCATGATCATGAAGATGATGATGCCGGCAGAGCAGATGACGCTGGACCATCGATGGGCTGGGTGCAGGACCCTCATATTCAAGAGCTGCTTCTCAAGCAGATGGATAACGCAAGAGCTGGCGCCCGAGAGAAAGCCAAGATGGATCAACTTGAGTTAGACGCGGTTACTCCCATTGTATGAAGGATGCAGGCCCGAGGATACCCGCCTGAAAGTAACGCTCATGGCTCTGGAGATGAAGGTAAAACACAAAATGACCGACGCATGCTTCGACGAGAACATGTCATTCTGGCACGAACGTCTTCCCAAGGGGAACAAGTGCCCGACCAGTTTGGAGGAGGCGAAGAAAATCGTGTGTCCTCTGGATTTATCGCACGTGAAATACCATGTGTGCATGAACAATTGCATCATTTATCGGGACGAGCACGCGGAGTCTACCATATGTCCGGTGTGCGGCGTCACTCGATACAAGAAGAGGAAGAAAGGTCTTGGAAAAGTGGTGTGGTACTTTCCGATCACTCCTCGTCTGCAGCGGTATTTCACGGACCCCAAGGTAGCAAAGCTCCTGTGTTGGCACGCGGATAGGGAGGAGAAGAAGCGAGAAGATGACGCAAATGATCCGGAGATAGATAAAAAAGACAAGATGCTGAGTCACCCTAAGGAGGCGAGCCAGTGGCAAGCATTGAACTTCGAAGACCTAGAATTTGGGAACGATCCAAGGAACATCGTGCTGGGCGCGAGCACCGATGAAGTCAATCCGTTTGGCAGCCAGAGAAGCACACATAGCACCTGGCCTGTGTTTGTGTGGATGTACAACCTTCCCCCCTAGTTGTGCATGAAGAGGAAGTACATTCACATGAGTATGCTAATTGAAGGACCAAAACAACCAGGGAACGTCATCAATCTGTATCTGGGGCTGCTGAAAGAGGAGCTTGACACGCTGTGGAAAACGCCAGCCAATACGTGGGACGCCGCAGAGAAAGAATATTTCCCTATGAGAGCCGCGCTGCTCACGACGGTTCACGACTATCTCGGTTACGGATATGTCGCGGGGCAGGTGGTCCATGGATTTTCTGGATGCGTCAGGTGCATGGATGACACAATGTATCACCAGCTAGATAGAGATCCCGGGTCTTCGAAAACCGTGTTCATGGGACATCGAAGGTGGCTTCGCGACGATGACCTGTGGAGAAAACGCAAGGATCTGTTCGATGGTGAAACCGAACCCCGAGGACGCCCGCGTACGAGGAGCGGCGAGGAAATAGACGAGCTGTTGAAAAATTGGAAAGATTGCCCACTGCCGGGAAAGAAGCAAAAGGCGCCAGAGCCGGGAAAGAAGCGAAATGTGCCAGAGCCACTGCTGAAGGTATGGAAAACGAGGTCTGTTTTCTGGGACTTGCCGTACTGGAAGATCCACCGTGTGCCTCACAGCCTTGATGTCATGCATATCACGAAGAACGTGTGCGAGAGTCTGCTTGGTACCCTGCTCAACATGCCAGAGAGGACCAAAGATGGGCCGAAAGCAAGGGCAGACTTGAAATCAATGGGCATCAGGCAGGAGCTTCAAGCTATATATGATGATGATGATGATGATGATGATGATGATGATGAGGCGAAGCTGGAGACGGAAAGTCGTCGCAAAGGCAAAAAGGCCAAGAAGACCGGGAATGACTACCCTCCCGCGTGCTTCACTCTAAGTCAGGAGGAGATCGAGCAGTTTTTCACCTGCCTCGTAGGAGTAAAACTTCCTTACGGTTACGCGGGGAAGATAAGCAGATACCTAGACCCAGCGAAGCTGAAGTTCAGCGGGATGAAGTCTCACGACTGTCACGTGCTGATGACGCAGATACTTCTAGTTGCAATCCGTGGGATCATGGACGCGCACGTCCGTGAAACCCTATTTGGCCTATGCAACTTTTTCGACGTCATCTCTCGGAAGTCTGTTGGCGTGAGGCAACTCAGAAGGCTACAGGAAGAGATCGTGGTGATACTATGCGAGCTTGAGATGTACTTCCCGCCCGCATTCTTCGACGTTATGGTGCATCTGCTGGTCCATATCATGGACGATATCATCCAACTCGGGCCGACGTTCCTGCACAGCATGATGCCATTCGAAAGGATGAATGGTGTCATCAAAGGATACGTTCGCAACATGTCACGTCCAGAGGGAAGCATAGCCAGGGGCTTTCTGACCGAAGAGTGCATCTCCTACTACACGAATTATCTAGGCATCGAGAACCCCGTTGGTCTGCCCGTCAACAGGCACCTCGGCAGGCTCACTGGATGGGGTCACCGTGAGGGTCGCCGCGAAATGCATGTCGACTTCGAGGGTCGACTCGCCGACTTTGAAAGAGCAAACCTAGTCGCGCTACAACACATAGACGTGGTCGATCCTTGGGTGGTAGAGCACAAAACCTTTATTGAGAAGACGTACAATGACCGAGGCCAATAGAGGACGGACGGAGATATAATCAAAGAGCACAACTCATGTTTCACGCGTTGGTTCAAGCAGAAGCTTTTGTCGTACCCTTTACATGAGGATTCTTCCGCGGAAGAACAACTCATATTCGCCTTGTCACAGGGCGCCGAGCACAACCTGATGACCTATGAGGCATACGATATCAACAGCTACACATTCTACAGCGAGGCCAATGACATGAAGAGCGATGGTTATCAGAACTCCGGGGTAACGATGGAATCCTACACCGGTAATGACAAGGACAGATACTACGGAAGGATCGAGGAGTTCTGGGAGCTGAGCTACGCTGGAGAGAAGGTCCCGATGTTCCGTGTCAGATGGGCCAAGAGCGTCCTAAAAGAAGACCGGTATTTCACCACCATGGTTATACCCGAAGCCAAATCCAAGACCGCGGGCGCAAACGTCACCGCGAAAAATGAGCCATGGGTACTGGCTTCCCAAGTTGACCAATGCTTCTTCATTACCGACCCGTCAAAGCCCAGTCGTGTTGTCGTGAGGAGAGGCAAAAGGAAGATCATCGGAATGGATGGAGTAGCCAATGATCAAGACTTCGACAAGTACGGCGACCAGAGGATCGAACATGACGACGATGATGAAGTAGCAGCATACACCACAAGAAGAAGCAGGACCACCCTACCTAAAGGACGTCCGTTCCACAGAAGAACTCCATTTGCGAAAAAGAAGGACAAGAAGATTGTGAACAGATAGCTAGCTAGCTAAGATCAATTGTATTTAAATCGTAGCCTTCATTTCTCGATTGTATTTCATGGGCACTTTTTGAACTATCATGAATATTTTTAAATTTCATGGACACTCGATCTCGATCCCCCTCGCCGCCGAGCACCCACCGGTCCACCGGCCGCTGCCGCCGACCCCCCGCACCCTCCCCTACTCAACCGCCGCCGCCGACCCCCCGCACCCCTCCCCTACT
>LR738711.1:510571679-510639217 GCA_902687465.1 Secale cereale
GTACCGCCTCCCTCGAAACCCTAGAAACCCGCCGGAGATTTGGAGCCTCGGAGCCGCCGGAGACTTGGAGCCTCGGAGCCGCCCCACGTCCACCAGGAGAGTTGGAGCCTCGGAGCCGCCGGAGACTTTGAGCCTCGGAGCCTCAGAGCCGCCCCACGTCCACGGAGCCGCCGCCGGAGATTTGGAGCCGCCGTCTATCCCCGCCTCCCCAAGCTCGCCGTCTCCCTCTGCCTCTCTTCTCGGTTAGTTCATCCATCATGCTACTTTAAGGAATTTTCTTGCCTCGTTTCTATGTAAAAAATAAAATAAAAAGAGTGGATGTGTTGCTTCCTTTGAAAACACAGGAAATTAGTAGTATTCCTAAGAAATTTTTCTGTACACGTGCATCTATAGAAAATTTTGCTATGGAATCCTTGTTCCTATGTAACCCCAAACGAAATGTGGCCTAAAATCTGATTATTATTATTATTTTAGAAAGGAATCATTATTCCTTCCGGGAAAAGGCTATGAGTAACTACTTTTTGAAAGTTGGAGTTAGAAGATCATTTTTTTTTCTTCTTATTGTCTAAAAGTTCGAGTTAGAAGTTCATTTGTTTCTCCTCCTTATTATCTAGACTAGATACACATTTCAATTTCTAGAACGCATGAATGAAGAAGAAAATAATAAAACGAGCAGTTAGATGTATGTAAGTAGTTGAAAGAAGGTGACACTAATGGAGTGGGAGGATGATGGATATTTTTCCACTGGAGCAACAAAAGTGCCATGTTATTTGAATTTTGAAAGGGCCTGAGGGTGTGGGTTTGTGGGAGTAGCACTAGTAAGATGGATGCATTTGGACTATACTAGTAAATAAAAGAGATTGATTGGATCAATCTTTTCCTTTGTGTCACACTCCACAAAGACAGCAGTCCACTGGGCAAAGCTGCCTCCCTCCTACGTACTGCTCTGATGAGCACAGTCTGCAGGAGTATAGCTCAGTACAGTATAGTACAATAGGGGGAACAGACCGGGTGGCGTCAGCGAGAAGCAGGCAAAGTACTACTCCAGTACCCTGCAAATCAAAGTACTTCTGATTTATTTTAAGATAAAACGAGGCAAGAACCGGCAAAAACAACTTTTACCCAGAGTATATCTCTCATTTATGTGAGGAAAATCATTATCTATAATAGTTCTCATCTATATCATATATGAGCATACTTTTTTTGCGTATGAATCTGTATAATAGCCGATAGCATTGAGTAGTTGAAATTGCATCCCCAGCGAGTCACTTCTTCTGTTTACCTATCCCTCCAATGAGATATGAGTAGTTTTATGAGAATTATTATAATCAGCAGCATAATTATTCAACACAGTAGTATAAATAAAGTGCATCTACATTGTCAAGGTAAGCAAAGAGCTCTGGTGGCTAGTGTTAATCAGGACAAGAAAACTTGTTTTTGTCGTGTAGTATGCGCAGGTAAATCCTGCTATTTAATCTCATCAAATGCTCGTAGAAGCAACCTTACTAAAATCGGTAGATAAAATATCTAAAAATGACCATGATAGAGCCATTGGGCTGAGCTAGCAAAGTAGTTATGGTATGTCTGTCAGCTAGTTGTATGTTTAAGATTAAAAATACACTAGGTATCTGTGCGCTTTTACTCTATTCTTCCAATTTGCAAATAAAGCGGTTATTTTATTCTGAATACAAAGATTGCATATTTTTCCATGTGGGTCTCTGAAGTTTGATCCAAATATGAGATAACATACATGTAAACGGGCGTCCTTAAATGACTGCAAGCCTTCGACATGCATTTTCTTTAATTAAATGCACACTGCATCTCCTTTGTCTTAATGATATTCTGTCCAATGATATCGGATTGTTTCATGATGTAACTGCGAAAGCAAATGATATCTGTTGATTTCTGAAATTTGTGTACCAGATTTTAAGAAGCGAGTGTATGATGAGGAGCAAACTATAGATCATTTAGGAGCAAACCTCAAACAAGCAACTCCTGTTCTTCTCTGTTGGTAGATAGCTTTAATAGTAGGAAGCATGTGGTAATCTAGTTCCGATTTTATTTTCTCTTATACAATGTTGGTGCTTGTCTTTATGAAGCTTCAGTACCAGACAATATATGCTTTTGCAAGCTATACACAGCTATTTGAAATGATATGCTCAAGCCTATGCAAACTGGAAATATATGCTTTTGCAAGCTATACATGTGCTTGTCTTATTGCTACTGCTTTAATTTGTTTGTACTGTAACATCTTATAGCTTCATTGGTCCAATCAGCTACTGGAAATATCCATGTTTAGACATGGTATATTTCCCCACTTTGCACTGCAGGTACCCCGAGAGGCCCTTGAGTTTGCTGGAATGTCGATTAACTTCCGTTCCGGCAAATTCGGGTACTCCATATGTCCTATTTTCAGCAAAGGTCATGTTGAAATTTTCCGTGAATTTTAGCATGACTTTGCTAAAAAAAGGACATATGGGGTACTTGTGACTAATCCATGGGCCGGGGTATCTTAGTAGTTAATTAAGTAGGATCAAGTGCCCCTTTATTCTAGATGCATTAAACCATAGGCGGCAATAGATCCAAGTGATTAGGCCCAACTTAGAATTCTCCTTCCCAGCTTAGCTTTTAGGATGCCTCAGTGTCGACAAACCATAAATTATAAAACCTTGGATTTTAGGGTGCCTCGGTGTCGATAAAAACCGAAATGATGAAAGCTTAGGCTTTTAGGGTGCCTTGGCGTCGAAAAACCCTCAATGATAAAAGCTTAGCTTTTAGGATGCCTCGGTGTCGACAAACCCTAAACGATGAGACCATGATCTTGTTCCTTGACAATAACCAACTTTTTGACCAAACTTTTTTCCTATTTAGAGAGAAACATGGCCAACAACGATGAGGCCGGGGGTTCGGGCGGCAAGGCATTCTGGGAGCTGTCCCAGGAGATGGAGGAACAACCTCACTTGTATGAGGACGCCGCCTTCCCCATCGATCCTAAGACCACTGATGGTACCGCCGAGGATGACCCCACTGATGGTGCCGCCGAGGATGCCACCACTGATGGTGCCGCCGAGGATGCCACCACTGATGATGGCGGCGCACGCACAGATGGCAGCCAACCGAAGAGGCAACGGAAGGACCGGCGCCCGACCGTGCTCCGCACCCTCAAGGAGGAAGTTACTGAAGTGGACTCCGACGGGAATCCAACAGCGCCCGAACGAATAGTCAAGGGGTACTCGCTTCAGCTCGGGTGCATTCTCCGGAGCACCGTCTCGATCAACACCGAGAACCTGAGGCATCCTGACCGAGGGAATTTGCGCAACCTCCTCTTCACGAAGCTGCACGAACGATACAAGTTCCCCGCTGAATTTGAAAACACAAGCCTCAAAGGGAATAAAGTGAACAATGCTGCCCTCACGAAGATGAGCAAGGCCCTGTCTACTTGGAAATGCAATGTGAAGAGAATGATCGAGAAAGGTGAGAGTTATGAGAAGATCAAGGAGAAAAATCCTTCGATCACCGAAGATGACTACAACGACTTCAATATCAATTGCTCGAGCACCGCAAACTCCGAATCAAGTCAGTGGGGGAAAGAAATGCGGGAGCTGAACTTAGGGGAACACACACTCGGTCCCGGCGGTTACAGAGTGGGGGAGCCTATAAGGGACAAGGAGGAGGCGGACCGTGCCGAGCAAGGCCTACCGCCCCTCTTCGATAAATACGATGACAAGCAGACCAGGAACTTTATCAGGGCCCGATACAAGAAGGACCCGAAAACAAAGGAGCTTACCCCGGATCCGAAGACCAGGGCGCTTGAACTTGTTCTAGTAAGGAATACACCCCCGCGTAATTAGCTCCATATGGTTGCATTCTAATTAATGAAGCCAAATTTCTAAATGGTTCACATTCCTTCCGCAGGCGACTGAAAGCAGTAGCGCGGGGTGGACTAAGAGCAACCCTTGGGACACCACTCTAAATAGGGCGTTGAATGTAATGAAGAACAATGATAAGCTCAGTAAGCCGACGTCAGCTGGTCGTGTGGCCGGCAAAGGCTTGTCGACAAAATGGTCGTCATACTATAACGCTGGTGGGCGAAAGGAGAAAAAGACCAGCTCGGAAAGCCAGGCGCACGAGGTTCAAGAAATCAAGGCACAGGTGGCGCGGATTCCGGAGATTGTCCAAGAGCAAGTGCAACAACAACTCGGAGCGACGATCACTGCCATTGTGCCTACCTTGATCGAGGGGTTGAGTGCGTGGATTGCGGGCGGCCAACAGGGGCCGCCCCCGATTCCTAGCTTCACGGCCAGCAACTCACAGAACGCGATGGCGGGGCCATTGGTGTCTCCGGCGGAGGCGGCATTGGTGTCTCCGACGCCGGCACGGGAGCTTAATGCACCCGGGTGTACGCCGGCCGGCACCTCTGCAGCAAGCGGCCCCTCCGTCAACTGCACGCCCGCCGTTGGCGGTGCCTCGACATTAGCCAAGCTCGACGCCATCATCACGGTAACTAATTAAGCCTCTCTCGACCGAGGACTTCATCTCCTTGCCTTTGACTGGGCATCCCTGACGCCCTACATGTTTTCGCAAGGCGTAGCCGACGTTTCGTGCACTCTCCTGCACTTCGTGAACAACGAGTTGGTCGATGTCGCCAAGGGCAAAATCGTTCAACCGGGCAACCCCTTGTTCCACGGTACCCAGATGCCACCCAACTTGTTTTGGGTTCAACTGGTTCGGGTGCTGCCAGGCTGCGACGAGTTGTTACCTCCGATTCAACCCGTCGGGGCCGACGATGATGACGTGATGACCCTCAGCGCCTGCCTGAGCTGGCCACTGCTTTGGCCGAAGAGCCAGATTCGTTTGGGGGCGGGGCACACCACCCCAAAGACAACACCGCCAGTCGTGCCGGCGCCAAGTCGGCCCCATGGCAAGACCGCCGCAACGGTGTCGGACATCCCTATGCCACTGGATCCAAACATACATATGGCATAGGATCAGAATGACGACGACGACGATACATTTGGCAATGTCGATCAGTACTTTGCCGATCATGGGTACGGTGGCGACTTCATGGGGCCTCCTTCCCAAGAACCCAACCCAACAAAAGACGTGCGCGATCTAGCTGTTACCGCGGAGAAGCCAAGTTGCAACAGGCGTCGTCTGCCGTTCAGCTCTCAGGAGACGCCTCCAGCTACCGACTTCACCGAGCCTTAGATAGGCGAGGTGCGAAATATTATCAGCCCCAACACACTCAAGAAGGCGGTCTGTGAGCAGAACTCGGTCCCATTACAGGAGAAGAAGAAGGCACGCAAAAGAAAGACTAACAAGGGTGCAAGCCAGCCGGCACCGAGTACGATCCATGCTCAGGACGGGCCACCTTCACCTGAGGATGTAACGAGGAGGGTGCATGTGGCGGGTAGGCCGATGCTACCGAGAAATATGCTCGATGCTGCAACCGGTGCTATGCGGAGTCTGCATGACAGTGTTCTTTCTTTAGAGAAGCGGCGTCTCAGAGAGAAGGATGTGGCATACCCGGTTTTCGCGGCCAAGGTGCCAGAGGGCAAGGGCTTTGTGGATAACTCCATCGGGGGTATGATTGTCCTGCGGTTTGATGACATCCACGCTATGTTGAACCTTCATCCGCCGCACTACACCTTAGTTCGGCTATTTTCGCTGAGTATGGAGATGCGGATCATTCGCGACAAGACCCCGGATATCGTGATAGTCGACCCCTTCTACATGCGTGCCAAGATCTTGGGCAGCGCTGGGAACCGGCAAGTCACGAGTTCTTACCTCGAAGGCGTCATTCTGGCAAACCGAGATAAGGATAACTTCCTCGTGCCTTACTTTCCCGAGTAAGTCCTCCCCTCAACCGCCCCGTAACATATGAATTCTTAGATTTCGATCGTTTTTCTTTTAACATTCCGTGTTTTCTGCAGTGACACACATTGCACGCTCATCCTCCTAAGCCCCAAATATTCCATGGCCACGTATTTCGACCCGGACCGTCAGTCAAACGTAAACTACACAAATGTCAAGAAGGTTCTTGATGATGTTCTCCCCGGCTATGCCAAATCTGGAGGCACCTTCACCAGGCCTATTCGTAAGTACGGCAAGCACGTGTTCTCCCACAATACGACGTTCTGCTGCGTCAAGCAGCCGCCTGGCGGTCAGAAGGGTGCCTACTACGCCATCCATCACATGCGGGCGATCGTATGGGACCATAATCAACTTCTGCTACCGAGTAAACTCAAAGATTGGGCCGCGAGCGTGTCGGCAATCCAGGACGCGGACATCAGACAAGAATTCTTTCGCATCCAGTCGGAGTTTGCGGAAATCATCCATCAAGATGTCCTTCGTACCTCGGGGCAGTTCTACCTCTGAAATCAACCGTCCAACAGTGACATCGACACAATGCTACAAATGCAGGTTGACAACGCCCGTGATTTCATGACTCCCACGATAGACGGCGGCTTCATCCACGCTCCGGTCCCTTGAGTCGAGTCGAAAGTAGTCATGCTGTCTCTAGTTCTGAAACATCGATTGGCTCATGTTGTAATTAAACTTTAATGAACTTGTAGTATGTCTCTTTGGTTTCGAGAGTCGTTCAACTTAGATGTAATCGATGCTATTAATGTCTTGCTTTTCTCTTCCGATCGTTCTGTTGCATACTTATATATTACTTATGTATTGTCTGTGAATTGGTACTAATGTTTCGTTTGGCTAGTGCATAGCGATGCCGTCGTATGTCGTGTACAAGGGTAAGGTTCCCGGAGTCTACGACGACTGGGAGGAGTGTCGGAGACAGGTTCACCGATTCATCGGTAACAGTTAGAAAGGGTACAAAACTAGGGCCGAGGCGGAATCTAGATACGCCCGCTATCTAGCGGGAGATGGGAGGGAGCGTTGGAGGAACCGGACGAAGACGAGTTTCATCGTGATGATGCTCATCGTGATGACCGCAGCTCTCTTCTATGTGATGGTAGTTTAGATGATCGATATCGACTTGTAATGTGAAGACAAACTCGCTACTCGCGGTCTCGAGACTTGTAATATAATGTTCTATCTTTGTTCGGTCTTTTCAATTCGGAGACTAATATGATGAATTGTATTCGGAGACTAATATGATGAATTGTATTCAGAGACTAATCTTCTATTGTATTCGATGAATCTGTTGTTGATGTGTGCTGTCTATATTCTGTCCAACAATACATTTTGTAACCTGTGCAAAAAACAGAAAATTAAAAAATAAATAAAAAAACCTAATATTCGTACTAATGGCGCATCACATCACAGTGCGCCATTAGTATGCCAAAGGGTACTAAGGGCGCATCATTAAACAATGCGCCATTAGTATGCCGAAGTTACTAATGGCGCATCTTGTTGTTGTGCGCCATTAGTATGCCAAAGCACCTGGGTATACATGGCCCCCTGGGAGGCATACTAATGGCGCACTGTTGTATATACTAATGGCGCATCTGAGGTGCGCCATTAGTATACCAGATACTAATGGCGCACCAGAGGTGCGCCATTAGTAAAATATACTAATGGCGTGGCACTAATGGCGCACCACTAATGCGGCATTAATGGCCAAATTAGGTGCGCCATTAGTAGGCCTTTTCCTAGTAGTGTCCAGAGAGCTTCACCAACATCTCCTCCCACGACAAGCTCGTGAGTTACAAAGACGAGGAGAATAAGAGGAAAGGGGATGACTTTAACCCAAGCCAGCGTCCTTTTGATACAGAGCTGGTGATGCTATCTGGTGGTAGCAGGAGACATGGCTCATCAGCCATTGGGGATGGACTGATACGTTGTCCTAGCACTCTCTCGTAGATCAAGAAGCGCCTAACGAGCTTCGATCCTGAGATAAGGCCTCGTCCACGGCCAATGGAGCTATCCATCGAGGTTAGTTATATAGACTCAGATACCTTTCCTCCATTACATTGTCAGTGTGGCCGTGAGTGATTACAATGGTAACGTGGAGTGGTGTTGCAGGCTGTTATTGAGAAAGAGAGAGTGAACATCGAGGCGCTTCTGCTGGAGGCAAACAGGAAGGTGGCGGAGAGGGATGGGGAAATGGAGGGGAGGTGGACTAAGCTGTTAGAGGAGGAGAGGAAACGAAACGAGGCATCTCACCGGGTCCTATACGATCTCATCATGGTAAATTTCTCCAGCATATTAGTCAAATCATGCACATAATGTTTGTTTCATTACTAACTAATATGACTGACTCATGAAAACCAAATGTGCATTCTGTGTGCCAGACCAACGGTCAGACCCCTCCACCTATGCCTGTCAGGACCCCGATCCTAAGTCACACATGTCTAGCATGTAACACACCATATCATTTTGCGGCTTCACGCACGGTATCCCCACGGGTGCCACCTTACCTGGCCCGGGACCGTTTGCGCATTTTGGCACACGTATATGATAGTGTCGCTAGCATCCATATGACATAGAACCCGGGCCGACATGATTAGTAATAAACCAAAAGTGGCGCTAAACTATAGAGATAGGCATACATGACCCAACAACGAACGAGTCGGTCATCAACGTATGAACCCAAGTCGTAGCGAACTACAAGGACTAAAAGGAACAACACGTGACATTTCCCCTAAGGGACAGACATAGGAACGAAGAAGGACACATGCTGGCCAGCCTAAGTGTTCCAGAGCAGTAGCAAGCTACCAAGGCTCAGTGGAAGCACTAGGAGGCATTTCCCCATAGGATTGGCTACAAAAGGTAAATAACTAGGTGTCGGATCCCACACATAGCAATACACATTACACGTATGCATAACATGCAAGTATGTGATGTACAACATGGCATCACAGCATAACTCAACAACTCATATAGATAAGGCCCAGAAGAGCCATCATAGAATTTATTACAAACAGTGGGTCTCATGACCCAACATACAGAGCATACAGGCAACGGAACCATAACATGTCTGAGTACAAACAACTACGAATGAAAAGGGCTGAGAAGCCTAACTATCTACAAGACCCTGCCAAGGGTACAAGATCGTAGCTGAGGTAACAAGCTAAACGTCGAAGTCCACGCGGAACCACTAGTGAGACTGAAGTCTCTCTACAACACATAAATTAAGCAAACGTGAGTACAAAGGTACTCAGCAAGACTTACATCAGAACTAGCTATATATGCATCAGTATCAACAAAGGGATGGTGGAGTTTAATAGCAGCAAGCCAGCTTTGACTCAGTGGCTATCCTGAACTACGACTGCAAGTAACTCTTTTGAGGTGGCGCACACGAGTCCACATATTCACCAATCAATACACCACTACGGATCCGCTCCCATCTCCCTACGAGAAGGCCATCCATAGCACTCACTCTTATCTTGCGCATTTTAGAGTATCCACTTTCAATTGTCTATGAACTGTACAAGTAACCCAGAAGTCATGTACCGCGGACACGGCTATTCGAATAGATGATGTTAACCCTGCAGGGGTGTACTTCTTCACACACGCTCTCGGCACTTACCGCCATGTAGACGTCATGTATCTCGGCAACCTTCAAGTGGAAGCCTGGCGAGGGTGTCGCCCACGACCTGACTAACCACACAAGTCTCTAGTCCAGGATTATCGCCTATTCAGGTTCCATCCGCAGGGAGTCCGGCCGAGGTTTCCACATACGGCCACGAACGATGTGTACATGGTTACCGAGGAACCAAACGGGCGTCCCGGTACACCGTGCCACGTACCTACCGCATCACAGCCCACCCCGAGGGTCAGCGCTGCGTACGACCTCTAGTATGCTACAAACACCAAAAACTAATTGCAACTCCTGGACAGAGGAGAAGGGCGATTAATAAGTTGAGAGAGTCAATTAAGGATCCCAATGTGTGGTAGTAGCTGTTCATGGATCACAAACACAGAACTCAGTTCCTGAGGATAGCTTCAATGAGACAACCCACCATGTACTCCTACATGGCCTCTCATTGCTACCTTTACCAAATCATGTTCACACACTTAGCTCTCAACAGTAGGACATGTTCACACACCTCCAATTCATCCCCGATGAATCAGACCTGGCACAACTCTAAGCATAGCAGGCATAACCAGAAAACATGAATGAGTAGGCACAACATGGCTTAAACAACTCCTACTCATGCTAGTGGGTTTCAACTATTTACTGTGGCAATGACAGGTCATGCAGAGGAAAAGGGGTTCAGCTAGCGCAGCAAAAAGCAGTTGAAACGTTGTTGTCCTAATGCAGTAAAAGAGAGCAAGAGCAACAGGGTGGGATTGTATTGGAATGCTCAAAGGGGTTTTGCTTGCCTGGCACTTCTGAAGAAAGTATTGTGTCTTCATCAGTGTCATCGATAACATCGTCGGAACAGCGTCTACTGAGAGGGGACAAACACCGGCAACAAGAGAGAACACAATCAATGCAATGTGATAATATGATGCATGATCATGACATGGCAATATGTTATTGATTGAGCTAATGCAGCTAGCAACCATGTTTGATGAAGTTGGTTTGAACCAAATGTTCAAATTCAAACTCCATATGTGATTATTGAAATGCCATTTATTCAAATTGTCCTAAATAGTGGTTGTATTTTGTTCAAACATGCATGTAAATGCCATAAACAGATTTTTTGGATTTTTCTGATCATTTTTCATATATAAATTATTTTCATTGGAGTTATAGATTATTTTATGTGATTTCTAGAAGTTTTGGATATTTTCTGAAATAAATAAATCATTTCTGATTTCTTTAAAATCCCAGGAAATATTTGCTACTTCAGCATGGTGTAATGCTTACGTCAGCAGGTCAACAGGGGCTGGTCCAGGTCAAACCTGACCTGTGGGTCCCATAGGTTAGTGTGATAGTGCTTGCTTGAGTCACAGAAAGGTGGGCCTAGACAACTGCCACGTCAGACGGCCAAAGCTGACGCGTGGGGCCACTGTGGTTAACTTAAACTAAGCAGAAACTAAAACCATAGTTAATTAGGTAGCGGGCCCCAGCTATCGGTGTCACTAGGGATTAATTAGCCGGGCGGTTAGCAGCTAATGACGTCGCCACGTCAGCACACCGGAGTTGAACCCCGGCAACCAGAAGCAAGGCGGTGGCGCGTCAGAGTTGCTCGGGATGGCGCTACGGAGCACCGTTTCATGTGTGGTTTGTGGCTACGGCGAGCTGACGGTGTGGAAAATCTTCTAGAGCAACCAGTTTCGCCAGGGGAGACCTAAATCAACGGCGGAGAGCTCAAAGGCGGCGCCCGGAGTTCAGTGAAGACGCGTGCTACCGCTAGTGGGCACGGGGAGGGCAGATGAGACGTGCTGCGGGCTCCTGGGGAAGCACTGAATGCAGTGGCATGCCCGACTGCGAGGCGTAGCGCCTGTGGCCACGGCGGCGAGTTGGCCTATGGCGGTGGGTTTCGGCCTCGAGGGGGAACGACGGCTACGCGGTGAAATCGAGCACGGGGAGGGAGAAGGGTGGCGTAGGAGCTCACAGAGAAGTCGTAGAAGGTCCCAACGGGCTCGCGGAAGGCCTGACGATGGCGTACGGTGGTCAAGGTCTCCGGCATCCGAAGGTTGAAGACGACGTCGAGGACGATGCTGCAGTGCACCCCTGGTCGCTTGACTTGGCGTAGAGGACGAGAGAGATGAGGCGGAGCTCTCGGCCAAAGTGGGGAGGCAAGGGGGAGGCGGAGGCTGCGGCTGCGGCGAACGGCGGCAACGGTGGCGCTGCAGGAAGAGAGCAGGGAAGTGGGAGATGTCCTGGGAGGGAGGGGAGAGGTGCAGGGCGTCGTCCACGTCCCCTGGGCGTCGCGAGAAGGCCACAGGGCATGAGGCAGGGAGGCGAGGAGATGCGTGGTGCGCTCGTGCTGGCCGGCATGCTCCTCTCTGCCTGCCTGGCGAGAGGAAACAACTGCCTAGCACGGCTGGTGGGCTGGGCCGGCCAGCTACAGTCCCGGGTCGCAGGTAAGGCTAGGTAAGTGGCCCATGTCACTCTTTCTCTAAAAGATCGAGAGGGATGGAGTGAAACAAACGATGAAGCTTCACTTGGTAGGCTATAATTCCACACTTAACGAAGATGGTGATCGATGTCACCAGATGGGGCACCTTAGAGAAGGTGACTCATAGAATTATTCCCTTAAGTGGCAAAAAGAATTACTTTTGATATAGAGATCATTGAAATTCTCTATACCAACCTAAGGCGAAACTCAAGCGATCATTTGAAGGAGTCCAAAAGAATGACATAGTCGGACTAGGATTGATGATGTGGACTACCTTGTTGAAGACAACACAACGGATGATTTTTGCTCATCATCAGAAATGGATGGGACCCATGGCAAGTCCACTTTTGAAGATGATCTTGGACAACAATTACTGAGGTGCAAGCTGGGAACAAAATGCAAATGTCGAGAATGTTCCAACCATCATATCTTCCTGAGATTAAGATCTGGTTGGTGTCAGGATATTCCAGACTCATCAAGTCTAGAAAGGAAAATGAAAGTTTGCAACACAAATTGATGAGAAGGCGTTGCGAGATTCTCGGGAAGTGAACAACGATAGCAAGCTCCAAAACATGAGTTGGTTCTACTACATACATGTAAATACGTTGTCCAAGACAAGCATGACCACATAGTAGTCTTACATGAAACACTACCGAGTTTTGATTGGGAACCATCATTGAAGATGACGAAGTCTTGTGCATGTCTGTCAGGGCCCTTCGGGATTAGCGCATGAACTTCTTTTCTTTGAACAAATCAATCAGTGGCTTGGTGTGCTAGGAAATACCGATGGGATGGAGGTAGCTAATCTCTCAAGCCATAGTATACTTCGCATGTTTATGACTGACTTGGGATGATTCCAGAGGAAGCAAAACTAAATTTCTCGAATTCACGGCGGCAACTTGCACCTAATGCACGTGAACTGGGAGAAAGTCACTTCTTGCACCAAGCATATACCTCATGAATGCAACATGAAGGCAATGGTTACAAAGTTTTCCAATACTAGATGGATGTTCAACACAATTCATGGACAAGATAACGATGATGCTGATGGGCTCAACAACAATTCATCCAAGTTTCCATATAAGTGGGGTTCCACAATTATGTGAGCAAGGTGATAGCATTGGTCAGACCCAAAAGATATAATGGTGTATGCTCGAGGGAACAACCATGAGTAAGACAACATTATGAATACCATTGGTTCTGATTTGACTTGACGATAGCCCACACTCAAATCAAAGTTTGGACAAGACAATAGATCCAACAATTGATCACGAGGATCAATCGATGAAGATATCATCTTTCTTCAACACACACAGAGAAGATATCCCTTGGAAGGAATTAAGTCAGGCAAGCTTTTATTTTCCAACTCTCCAAGTTGTTGTTTAGCTTATCCAACTAGTTCAGGGTATCCAACACAGATTCTTGGAGAAGGGGTGGTTTATAACAAAACCAACTTGATCACGAACTCAACATAGCGGTCAGGGAACAACCTGGTAATACTTCCGAGAAGATATTCAGAAAATCACGAACCACCGATATGTTGCTAAGCTCGAGAACAATCTTGCTTTTCAAGGTAAGACGCTATGTTCAAAAGAGCGAGAGATTGACACAATCCTAACTCACTGATCAAAGAGTGCACCATAAGATGGACTAGGTAGCACGATCAATCTTAGAATGACCATTCAATTATCAGCACACTAAGAATGAGATTATCGTCCATTATCTATCAAGCAATGGAGTTGCTAGGAGTATTGATTTCACACATCATGATTCACTTGTCAGTATTCCAGTTACAATAACACGGAGACCAAGGAATGAACGATGATGGCGAGAAGTATCACTGTATCAAGAGTTCACGGGAGGTGGTGCAATTCCCATGACATTCTTGACATGCAAGAGGGTAACACTCCAAGGTAGAACAGGTTAGAAGCTGGATTGGCAGTCTAATATGCGGAGTACAGCTACTTTGACCCAGTCCAGGATATGGATAAGGTACTGGAGTTTGTTTCTCCTAGTCATTCCGAAGTAGAATAGTTTGACGGACCACAAGAGTAAAAGGCATCGATGAACACAAATGCACATCCATTCCTGACTATCAACTAATAGATGGGAGTCATAATACAACTAAAAGGAACAACTCAAAGGAACCTATAACTTTCTGAGTTGGGGATGCATAGATTAGCATGTCGAACTTTCAACATATTTCTGCCGGATAACCCATGCAGAAAGGTAGAATTGGCAGAGTCACAATGTAGAACGGAGAACTCATCAAGAGCACTCTAGTTGTGATCTTTTGTTTCAGAAGAACTTCTACCATGATGGTTCATGATATTGGAAGAACGATAACCACGGACCTCGAAGACTATCACAAAAGTTACTAATATCCTAAAGTAACGAACAAAACTACCAACATGAAGTAAGTAGAATGAATCTTGGGTTCAAGAACCCAACTATAGAATGCCTACTAACTAAATGGCATCACGGGATGCTTTCGGGAATGATGGCCAGAATCATCACACTGGGAAAATAGAGTATTGCTAGATTACTGGGTGATTCTCTAAGACACCTAGGGTCATAATAATAACTCCAACATATATGTTGAGGTAACAGAGTACCTCAACACACTGGTTAGTGTGGTTAATCTGGCCCAAAGGAGCATCGGGAACATGAAGGAAAGATTGGCAAATGCATCAGACTATTTAGAAACCTGGGATGACTCGGACAGCATAACGGCTATAAATACTTAGAAAGACTTTTGAGACTCATGCACAAGGATAGCATAACCACTCAACATCATAATGTCAAGGTTCTGAGACCAACAGTTGAAAACACAGAAGTACTTGAAGCTGAATTTGGGAGTTGAATCCACCATTAACGTGATCCAGATAAATAGAATGAGAATCCTAGTTCTTAATCCCTGTAGAAAAGATGGAGGTCACTCAGATCAGAAGGCATAGGGTAAATCAGTAAAAGAGCCTTGTGTTCCCTTCGACAATCAATTCCCTTATATAACGAAAGAATTTCTAGACACGACATCGACCTGTTTGGCTTGGTAATCCTACAGGCAGTCAGGCTCTGATACCAAAGCTGTCAGGACCCTGATCCTAAGTCACACAGGTCTAACATGTAACACACAATATCACTCTGCGGCCTCACGCATAGTATCCCCACTGGTGCCACCTTACTTGGCCCGGTACCGTTTGCGCATTTTGGCACATGCATATGATAGTGTCGCTAGCATCCATATGACAGAGAACCCGGGCCGACATGACTAGTTATAAACAAAAAGTGGCGCTAAATTACAGAGACAATCATACATGACCCAGCAACGAACGTGGGTCATCAACGTATGAACCCAAGTGTAGTGAACTACAAGGACTTAAAGGAACAACGCGTGACATTTCCCCTAAGGGACAGACACAGGAACGAAGAAGGACACATGCCACCCAGCCTAAGTGTTCTAGAGCAGTAGCAAGCTACCAAGGCTCAGTGGAAGCACTAGGAGGCATTTCCCCATAAGATAGGCTACCAAAGGTAAATAACTAGGTGTCGGATCCCACACATAGCAATACACATTACACGTACGGTTAACATGCAAGTATGTGATGTACAACATGGCATCGCAACATAACTCAACAACTCATATAGATAAGGCCCAAAAGAGCCATCATATCATTTATTACAAACGGTTGGTCTCATGACCCAACATACAGAGCATACAGGCAATGGAACCATAACATGTCTGAGTATAGAAAAATACAAATGAAAAGGGTTGAGAAGCCTGACTGTCTACAAGACCCTCCCAAGGGTACAAGATCGTAGCTGAGGTAACAAGCTAAACATCGAAGTCCACGCGGAACCACTTGTGAGACTGAAGTCTCTCTGCAAAACATAAATTAAGCAAATGTGAGTACAAAGGTACTCAGCAAGACTAACATCAGAACTAGCTATGTATGCATCAGTATCAACAAAGGGATGGTGGAGTTTAACAGCAGCAAGCCTTCTTTGACTCAGTGGCTATCCTAAACTACGACTGCAAGTAACTCTTTTGAGGTGGCGCACACGAGTCCACATATTCACCAAACAATACACCACTATGTATCCGCTCCCGTCTCCCTACGAGAAGGCCATCCATCGCACTCACGCTTATCTTGCGCATTTTAGAGTATCCATTTTCACTTGTCTATGAACTGTACATGTAACCAAGAAGTCATGTACCGCGGACACGGCTATTCAAAAAGATGATTTTAACCCTGCAGGGGTGTACTTCTTCACACACGCTCTCGCCACTTACCGCCATGTGGACGTCATGTATCTCGGCAACCTTCAAGCGGAAGCCTGGCGAGGGTGTCGGCCACGAACTAACTAACCACACAAGTCTCTAGTCCAGGATTATCGCCTATTCAGGTTCCATCCGCAGGGAGTCCGGCCGAGGTTTCCACATACGGCCACAAACGATGTGTACTGGCTTCCCGAGGCACCAAACGGGCGTCCTGGTACACCGTGTGTGGGGACCCCGACTTAGAAGTCGAGATCACCGAATGCACGTGTACAGTGATCCCAGAGATCAATGCTCACTGAACACACAGAAGCTGAATAATAAGAGTCTTACATCCATACATACCGTCTTACACATGTTATGGCCATTATGGCCAAGTCTTACATAGATAAATCCTCAAGGGCTGAATAGCAAATAACTCAAATAGCGGAAGTCTTCGATGATAGGAAGAACCCATGCCATCTACCTTAACCCTACAGGCATTCTGACTGGGATAGCGTCCTAGTTCGCATGTTCGTCTCCGTAGAACTCTTCTTCATATTCTTGTTCCTCCATGCCTGGCTAATTAAATAACCAGTGGCAAGCCAACGAGTACTTTGAATGTACTTGCAAGCAACCCATGATTTGGTTTAAAGTAACAATGCAATGAATAACAATGAGCAATCTAGCTACGAGCTAGAATAAATATTCTGCTATCAATTTTATGCATCAATAATTTCTCGTAACCTCGGGGACGGGTTACCGATATCAACATGAATGTGATTCAACTCAACGAGTCAAGTCACCATCTTGACTCATCACACACACATATTTCCACCGATGTAGTAAAATTCTGGACATAGTTTAAGTAGCACCACCCAACTATCCATGATCGTGGACACGGCTATTCGAATAGTTTTACACTCTGCAGAGGTTGCGCACTTTACCCACAAGATCCGGGAAGCTTTCGTGTCACCCACGATCCCGCAGTACCTCAAGTACTCAAGGGAAGCACCCGGTCATTATCTTGCCTTAGACGACACTAACATAGGGTCCACTCGTTGGTACACGGCCCTCGAGTACAAACAATAGATCATGGGACTTGCCCTAATTTCAATGTCTCGTGTACCCGAAGGGACCAACGGTGTGTCCGGTGCCCTGTAAAAACAGTCATGGTCGTCCATCCAAGCACGACCCCGTCCCGGGAAAGACCTCAAGTCTTCCCGTCACTAGTAATGCGGGCACCATGCTAGTATCGGCCTAAGTAATCAATAACGCCCCGTCCCATAAGGGGTAGAGTGGTTGCACATGTTTGGTTGGGACGGTAGTCACACATAAATCTAATCCATCATATCACCCATGCACAAGATTTTTACCGGCACATCACTTCTTCCTCAAGTGATGACCTAACTCAACATCACCCTCGGGCATTAGGGGCACCCGATGGGGTTTATGAAAAGATTGCTACCACGAAGGTTACATGGCACACATGCATCACCAAGCATCACTACTAACCACATGCATTGCATCTAGCACATAGCAAGATCAAGAGTAAAGCATGCATCACATGGTGGTTTTAAACTAGGTCACGATCATAACTCTTATCATCATGCATTCGGAAACAAACGGGTTCCAAAGAACACAAGTGTATCATGGTCAAAGGGCTGCTTGCCTGGATTGGCTTGGTCTTCAAAGTCTTAAAAGTCTTCAAATCCTTCTCCTTCTCCTTCTTCAGCAACTTCGTCAAATACGGGATCCAATCGTCGCAAAATAACAACGGGAAAATAAGACCACAATGAAAATAGAAAAATCGAAGTGCTCAGAAAAATGTCAACTTATTTTTGTTAAATACTAGAGGGAAAACTAAGATGGCAAAAATTCTTAGTTGGAGTTTTGGAGTTGCAGAATGGGATCTAAAGATTTTTGAACAGAAGTTTTAATGTTCAAATTTGAATTTAAAATTGAACAGAATAGAAAAGGTTCATGGATATGTGTGAAAGTGACACCATTAAATAGGTTGGAATTTTACAAGATTTTAGGAGTTGGAATTAATTCATTTGGACAATTATTTAATTCTGTGAAATTATTAGAAATAATCACAGAAAAGAATAAAAGGAAATGGCCCTGTGCCATTGGGCCAGAACGGCCACAGTGCACGGCCCAGGGCAAATAGCCCACCGCGCGGGCGACAGCGCGCGCGCCAGGTTTTTGAACCTGACGGGCGGGGCCCGGCGGTCAGTGGCAGAGAGGGGAGAGAGAGAGAGAGAGAGGTGAGGATGACAGGCGGGGCCCGCCTGTCATCTTCAACCTCACGGCCAGAGCGACGGCGAGCTCACCGGCGGCGATTCCAGGCACGGCGGGGCAAGCGGAGGGCATGAACGGGCTCAGTAGTGAGTCGCGGATGTAGTGGTGCTGGAGTTGGCTGCTGGAGAGGCCTGGTTCGCCGGCGGCGAGGACTTGCGGCGGAGGCTCGTCGGGAGGTCGCTGCTCCGGTCGATTCCGGCAGCTGCAGAGGGGGAAAAGAGGGGGAATCGCATCAGTATCTTGCTGCGGTGCTAGATCGAGGGAAAGTAGGGTCGGAGGGAGGCTGTACTGCGAGATCTCCGGTCGCCCGACGCGGCGGAGCTCCGGTCGATCCGGAGCACTGGGCTTTCTAAGGGCGAATGGGTGGTTCTGGAGCACTACTGGGGATGTGGGGAGGAGCTGGGTGCCGTTGGAGAGGCTCGGGCGTGCTTATATAGCCGCGCCCCGGTCCACCGTGGACTCGTACGCCGGCGAGGTCACGGGCGAGGCCAGAGGCCGTGCAGGCGCTCGTGCTCGAGTCGGGGAGGTTCATGGGTGAGGTCTACGCCTAGTAGAGGGGAGAGGAGGAGCGGGGAAGGCTCCAGAGGGTGCGCGCGTGTGAGGCCGACGAGTGGTGCTTGCGTGCGGCCGGCGCACGTGCGAGGGCGGCCACTGGAGGGACAAGGAGGGGGACAGCGCCGGGGGAGGTTGCGGACGTCGAGGGGCATCGACTGGCGCGAGGGGGGAGCACGAGGTGGTCGGGGGCGAGCGATTGGGCGAAGCTACAGTGCGGGTGCGCACTGTAGCGCGCTATGGAGCGTGCTTATCGCATGCCATGGCATGCCATTGGCTCTCTGGGCGTGTCCGTCGTGTCTGGGGGGTCCAGGGCGATGTAAACAACTCAGCTGAGGCCTTGGATGCTCTGAATGATCAATGAGAGAGAAGTGAAGCTGGTAACTAGGTAGAATTTTGCTGTCCAGCAAGGTGACTTAGGGTTTTCACCCCTCAATCATGGAGCTCTGGTCCAGGGGAAGTTACTAGAGGTAGAATGTAACTAGGTGAAGCTGTGGTAGAAAGTTGAAGCAAAAGTAAATAGTAAAAGAGGTCAAGATGATGGTTTTGGTAAAATGGCAGAAGGTGTTTGATCAAGTTTTGGACAAGCAAATGATCTTCATTAGCCATGGCACGTAACAGGATTGAATGTTATATGGAAATAGGGTGTTTCACCAAATTTGGGCTCATTTGAAGAAACTAGCCAATGTAATTTTGGTGATCCCTAGAAATCAACAGAAATGGCTTCATCTTGTTTAAGTCACGTTAATCATCTCCCTTTGATGCACCACTTGGTTTAGTTCATCATTTGGGGTATTGATCATGCCCACAAAGTTTGAAGCTCCAGGTAAAAAGTTGGTAATGTAAAGTTGTTCAAATTTGCATTTGAACAGAAATGGTTTTGGGGTATTCTGATCAAGTTGCCCTACTCCAAATCTTGTGCCATTTGGTCTAGATGCCTTATTTGGCCTTTCTAGCATGTGCACCAAGTTTGAGAGCATTTGGATAAGTTTGGCAATGTAAAGTTGCTCAAACTTCAGATATGGACAGAATGGTTTTAGAGGGTTTTGATGATGTTTTCTTGCTTCCCAAGGCATGGGGCTTGGCAAGATCATCAAATATGTCATATATGACATGATAGAATTTCCCTGGAATTTTGGGAGAATATTTCCTTTGTAAATATTTCAAAAGCTTGAAATATCCAGAAAGGGTTTTAGAGGGATTAGCCCATTATTTTGAACATGACCAAGTGTTGAAAACTCTTATATATGGACAATATATGTCCTATGAGTCTCCCTGAATTTGGCAAATATTTTTGAAATACTTAAATAATTTTTCCCTATTAAAGGCCATTTCTGGCCTTAAGAAAAAGCTTTTAAATAAAATAGGAAAATAACTTTTAAAATTATACTTTTGTGGTTTCTGGGAGTCCTATGACTACTAGGTCTCAAATACACTCTTTGAAATAATTTTCTCACCCTAAATCAAGCACTTGCAGTGCAAACATCAATTCAGGGGTTTTTGGAATACTAAATTTTGAAAATACAATTTGGCCAAATTAATTTTATAGGAAAATACTATACTGCTATATAACACTTGGCATGATCATTGGGTAGAAGTTTTGGGTAAGGAGATGAATTCTACAAGAGGTAATAGTTGACTTTAATGAGCACATGAAAAATACATGAAGAAAAACTCAATTCCAAATGAAAGCCAAATGATGCCAAAAAAATTTGTTGGTCCAAATTTTCATGCTTCATTGATGCAAAAGACATGTTACAAAATGCAGGGTGTGACAGACCTACCCCCCTTACAAGAATCTCGTCCCCGAGATTCCTAAACTAGGTCATAAAAGAGATCGGGATACTCGGATCTAAGATAGTCTTCACGTTCCCAGGTTGCTTCTGCTTCCGTGTGGTTGCTCCACTGGACCTTGAAGTACTTGATGGTGCGGCTCCGCGTCCGTCGTTCTGCTTCATCCAGAATGCGAATGGGCTTCTCGCGGTAGGTCAAATCAGGCTGGAGATCAATGGCTTGGTGATCAAAAACCTTGAAGAGACCGGGCTTGTTCGGAACTTGGAGACATTTCCGGAGTTGTGACACGTGGAATACGTTGTGCACATCGGATAGCTCAGGTGGTAGTTCCAACTGGTAAGCCACTTCTCCTCGTCGGGCAGTGATCTCAAAGGGTCCAATGAACCTTGGTGCGAGCTTCCCCTTGACGTGGAAACGCTTGGTTCCCTTTAGAGGAGTTACCCGCAGGTACACATGGTCCCCGACATGGAAACTCATGTCCCGACGGTGAGTGTCAGCATAACTCTTCTGCCTTGACTTGGCTGCCTTCAAACGCTCTCTGACTAGTTGGACTTGCTCTTCTGCTTCGCGGAGAATATCCGGTCCAAAAACTAGCCCTTCTCCAGTCTCTGACCAGTTGAGGGGTGTGCGACATCTGCGTCCGTACAACACCTCAAATGGTGCCATCTGAAGGCTCGACTGATAACTGTTGTTATAGGAGAACTCGGCAAAAGGGAGACAATCTTCCCACTTGGCTCCGTATGCCAAGACACAGGCTCGGAGCATGTCTTCGAGAATTTGATTTACTCGTTCTGTCTGACCTCCGGTCTGTGGGTGAAAAGCCGTGCCGAAAGATAACTTGGTTCCCAAGGCTTCTTGGAACTTCTTCCAGAACCTTGAGGTGAACTGGGTTCCTCAATCTGACTCAATCTCCTTGGGAACCCCATGAAGGCTTACGATTCTGTCGATGTAGAGAGGTGCCAGCCGGTTGCCATCATAAGTGGTCTTGACAGGAATGAAGTGGGCCACCTTGGTCAAATGGTCGACTATGACCCAGATGGAGTCATGTCCTCTATTCGACCTTGGTAATCCAGTGATGAAGTCCATACCGACCTTATCCCACTTCCACTCAGGAACCTTGAGTGGTTGAAGCAATCCAGTGGGTCGCTGATATTCAGCCTTGACCCTTTGGCACACATCACACTTTGCAACATAGGTTGCAATCTTTCTTTTCATCCCGTGCCACCAGAATCTTTCCTTCAAGTCTTGATACATCTTGGTTCCTCCAGGGCGGATGGAATACAGAGTGTCGTGGGCTTCTTGCAGGATCAGGTTCTTCAGCTCCATCTTGTTTGGTACGCAGATGCGGCCTTTGTACCAAACAATCCCGTGCTCGTCTTCAGAGAATCCTGGGGCCTTGCCTAGCTTCATCTTCTTCTTGATGCCTTCAATGCTTGCGTGTCCATCTTGTGCCTTCTTAACTTCGTCCATCAGGGTCGGTCTGACTTCCAAATGATCCAGAAATCTAGGGGTGACCAATTCCAAACTGAATTGTTCGAGTTCCTTAAACAAGGTTGGCTGCCCCTCTTGAATAATGGCATTCAAAGAGCAAGCCTTCCTGCTTAAGTCATCGGCCACCATGTTAGCCTTCCTGAGGTGATATTGAACACTGAGGTCATAGTCTTTGATGAGTTCCAACCATCTTCGCTGCCTCATGTTCAATTCCTTTTGGGTGAAAATGTACTTTAGACTTTTGTGGTCTGTATATATCTCACACCGTTTCCCTAGGAGGTAGTGCGGCCATGTCTTCAAGGCATGAACCACTGCTGCTAACTCAAGATCATGAGTAGCATAGTTCTCTTCATGAGGTCGTAGCTGCCTGGAGAGGTATGCTATGACTCGGCCTTCTTGCATAAGAGCGCTTCCCAATCCGGTTCGAGAGGCATCACAATATATCACGAACTCCTTGTGAATATCAGGTGTTGCCAGAACTGGGGCGGTGGTCAATCTCTTCTTGAGCTCTTGGAAGCTCTCTTCGCATTTTGGCGTCCACTCGAACTTCTTGTCCTTCTTGAGGAGCTGAGTCATCGGCCGAGCAATGCTAGAGAATCCTTCCACGAATTTGCGGTAATAGCCCGCAAGTCCGAGGAAGCTTCTGACCTCCTTGACGGTCGTTGGAGATTGCCATTGGGTCACAGCTTCGATCTTCGCGGGATCAACTGATAATCCTTCTTCGGTCAAGACATGACCTAAGAATCCAACTTTATGCAGCCAGAACTCACACTTGCTGAATTTGGCGTATAGTTGGTGCTCCCGAAGCTTGTCTAGGACCATCCTCAAATGTTGCCCGTGTTCTTCCTCCGTCTTCGAGAAGACAAGAATTTCATCGATGAAGACAACAACGAACTTGTCCAAATATTCCATGAAGACTTTATTCATGAGATACATGAAGTAAGCTGGGGCATTGGTTAACCCAAAGGACATGACCGTGCACTCGTACAGGCCATATCTGGTTACGAATGCCGTCTTCGGAATATCTTGGGGTCTGATCTTCAGCTGGTAGTACCCAGATCTAAGGTCGATCTTGGAGAACACCTTGGCTCCGCTGAGCTGATCAAACAGATCTTCAATCTTGGGAAGTGGATATTTGTTCTTGATTGTAACTTCATTGAGGGAACGGTAGTCAATGCATAAGCGGAAGGTACCGTCCCTCTTTGCCACAAACAGAACAGGTGATTCCCAAGGGGAGGCACTTGAGCGGATAAATCCCTTCCTCGGCTGTTCTTCCAGTTGCTTCTTCAACTCGGCTAATTCTTCCGTCCCCATTCTATAAGGCTTCTTATAGATGGGTCCTGCTCCGGGCACGAGCTCGATGATGAACTCAATGTCACGGTCAGGAGGCATTCCCGGTAGCTCATCCGGAAAGACATCGGGATACTTGCATACCACCGGTACTTGCTCTAGCCCAACTTCAGATAGACAGTAGACTTGAACGGCTTGAGCAGAAGAGGAGTTGGGAGCAAACTTGACTTCGACTCCTTCGTCATTGGTCACAGTGACATTCCGATTGGCACAGTCTAACAAGCCTTGGTGCTTGCTGAGCCAATTCATGCCTAGGATCACATCCAAGCCTTGTGATCTCAGGATGATGAGGTCTGCTAGGAAATCTACACCGTTAATGGTAATACTGACTCCTTTGCAGCCTATCTTGGCTCTCATCTCTGCTCCGGGGGTTTGAACCACCATGGGGTTATTCAGGGGTGTAGGGGTCATGCCACTTTTTAATACAAATTTTTGAGTGACAAATGAATGCGTTGCTCCAGAATCAAACAAGACAGTTGCAGGTGCTGAGTTGATAAGGAACGTACCCAGCACGACGTCCGGGTCTTCCTGGGCTTCTTCAGCAGTGACGTGATTCACACTCCCCTTCCCATGGTTAGGCGGGTTGCGAGGAGATGGGTTCCTTGGTGGCATCCAGCGGCCTTGTCCTGGGTTCTGTGCATTGGGGCGCGGGGCATCAGGCTTCTTGTTGGGGCACACCCTTGAGATGTGTCCTGACTAACCACATCCAAAGCAAGTGACTTGGTTTGGATTGTTGATCTTGTTGCCACCACTGTTATTGGGGTTGAAGGCTGGCCTTGGGTTGGCATACTGTTGAGGCTGATAGTTGGTGCGAGGTGCAGGAGCTCTTGGTTGCTGATAGGTTGGCTTGACCGGGGCTGACTGCCACGGACGAGGCTTCTGGTTGCTGGAACTTCCCTTGCTGACCATCTTGCGCTTGCGAGTGTCTTCCAGAGCACGCCGCTTGTCTTCAAGCATGAGTGCTTTGTTCACCAGGTCAGGGAAGGTTGGGCAGTCGCACACGACCAGCGAATACTGCAGAGTCTGATTGAGGCCTTCCATGAAGCGCTCCCTTTTTGCAGCATCAGTGCTGACATCTTCAAGGGCATACCTTGACAGAACACTGAACTTCTGCATGTACTCCTTGACAGTGCCACTTCCTTGCTTCAGGGCTCGGAATTCACGCTTTTTGATAGCCATGATCCCGGAAGGAATGTGGGCTTTGCGGAATTCTGCCTTGAAGTTGTCCCAAGTGATGTCTTGTCCAGCATGCATGACCTTGTATCCATCCCACCAAGCTCTAGCAGTCCCGCCGAGACAGTGGGCTGCATAAGCCACCTTCTCGCGGTCTTCGGTGCATCCGACTAGTTCCAGTAAGTCCTCAATGGTGCGGAACCAGTCGTTTGCATCGAGGGGTTCAGCAGTATCAATGAACGTTGGCGGTGCATGCTTCTTGAACTCTTCCAACGTGGAACGTCCATTGCCATTCCCCGCCGGCTGGCGGTTGTTGGTGACAGCTTGAGCAATCAGCTGAAGGGCTGCAGTGTTGGCTTGGCGTTCCTCTCGGAAAGCTTGGAGAAGCTGAGCCATGTCCATGTTCGGAGGAGGTGGTGGTGGTGGAGCTTGGTCGTTGGTTTGTTCGTGGCCTGCCTCTGACTGAGCGGATGCTCCGGCTTCAGGCTGCTGGGTAGAGGTACCAGTACGAGTTACAACAGGCATCCTGTTGGAGCAGTAAAAGGTCTCATGACTTGGAAGAGGGAAAGCAATATAGATGGGTGCCTAGTAAGGGGGTGGGTGTGACACTAATCAAATCATGCAAGGCCCGAAAGGGCCAAACACATTCATTAAAATCCAAATGGGTGATGTAGTCGTTTACATATTCCCGAAGGAAGAATACGACATACATCCAACACAACAAAAGCAAACACTAGATGGTTTCATATGAACCATACAAGGACTCGACTGCGCATAGGGGTTACACGACCTATCCTACCGTAGAGGTCACGAACTGGAATATCCGAGTAGCGAATATTGCCTAAGCGGCGGAATGCTCGGTCGCGTATTCTGGCTCTTCGGGGTCTTCCTCCTTGTCTTCATTTGTCTGGGCCCCCTTGTCACTTGAGGGTGTGGGGGAGTGGAGGAGTTGGATACGACGGTGCTTCGTTGGTGGTGCAGGGAAAAGCTTGCGATATTCCCTTGCCGTCATCCGGTGTCGCCGAGGTGGTTCTTCACCCTTGGAAGATACATCTCCGGAGGGCCTTCCGCCTCGGTATGCGATAGCGGACTGTACTGGAGGCGCACCTTCCTTCTTGATCGTATCGGTCTTCTCTTGAGCTCGACGAAGAAGTGCCTTGGTCTTGTGAAGTTCTTCTCGGAGCTTCATCGATTCCGAGGCCAAATCTTGTGCCAAGCTGTCGGCACACAGACTGAAGTAGGTCTAGAATCGAAGCGGGAGTCCTTCCTTCAGTGGAGGGGCTAGTGCGCTGCTCTCATCTTCACCTTCCTTCCGGTAAGGCAAGAAGCGGGTTGTCATCTTGGCTGCCATCTCCGGAAGAAGCTCGCGGAGACGGGTTAGTGCCTTGAGTGTAGCAGCCTCGACAGCGAGAGGTAGTGTTGCCATCTGGGGTCCCTCGAAGAACCAACTTGTGGGAGGATCGTTTGCCTTCATGATCACTTCCACATGGTACTCCACCTAAGTGTCGCTAACCCAATGCTCAAGGTAGGTGAGGATGGGCGCTTGGTGGAACTGGCACTCCTGGAGGCTATCCTCGAGAAGCAAGGGAAACCCAGTGGTCAGGTGCTCTTCAGGTACAGCGGCCATCTACAAAGGTGGAATAGGAGAGGTTAATAAGCTGATGAAATCTCAGGTTGGTAAGGTTTGGAAAAGAAGAGAGGTTCAAAAGGTTTTTGAAAAGGGGTCTCATCTAACTAACGCCCATGCTAACTAAGGCTTCCTACAGTCAGGATGGCTCTGATACCAGCTCTGTGGGGACCCCGACTTAGAAGTCGAGATCACCGAATGCACGTGTATAGTGATCCCAGAGATCAATGCTCACTGAACACACAGAAGCTGAATAATAAGAGTCTTACATCCATACATACCGTCTTACACAAGTCATGGCCATTATGGCCAAGTCATACATAGATAAAGCCTCACGGGCTGAATAGCAAATAACTCAAATAGCGGAAGTCTTCGATGATAGGTAGAACCCATGCCATCTGCCTTAACCCTACAGGCATTCTGACTGGGATAGCGTCCTAGTTTGCATGTTCGTCTCCGTAGAACTCTTCTTCATATTCCTGTTCCTCAATGCCTGGCCAATTAAATAACCAGTGGCAAGCCAATGAGTACTTTGAATGTACTTGCAAGCAACCCATGATTTGGTTTAAAGTAACAATGCAATGAATAACAATGAGCAATCTAGCTACGAGCTAGAATAAATATTCTGCTATCAAGTTTATGCATCAATAATTTCTCGTAACCTCGAGGACGGGTTACCGATATCAACATCAATGTGATTCAACTCAACGAGTCAAGTCACCATCTTGACTCATCACACACACATATTTCCACAGATGTAGTAAAATTCGGGACATGGTTTAAGTAGCACCACCCAACTATCCATGACCGTGGACACGGCTATTCGAATAGTTTTACACCTGCAGAGGTTGCGCACTTTACCCACAAGATCCGGGAAGCTTTCGTGTCACCCACGATCCCGCAGTACCTCAAGTACTCGGGGGAAGCACCCGGTCATTATCTTTCCTTAGACGACACTAACATAGGGTCCACTCGTTGGTACACGGCCCTCGAGTACAAACAATAGATCATGGGACTTGCCCTAATTTCAATGGCACGCGTACCCGAAGGGACCAACGGTGTTTCCGGTGCGCTGTAAAAACAATCATGGTCATCCATCCAAGCACGACCCCGTCCCGGGAAAGACCTCAAGTCTTCCCGTCACTAGTAATGCGGGCACCATGCTAGTATCGGCCTAAGTAATCAATAACGCCCCATCCCATAAGGGGTAGAGTGGTTGCACATGTTTGGTTGGGACGGTAGTCACACATAAATATAATCCATCATTTCACTCATGCACAAGATTTTTACCGGCACATCACTTCTTCCTCAAGTGATGACCTAACTCAACATCACCCTCGGGCATTAGGGGCACCCGATGGGGTTTATGAAAAGATTGCAACCACGAAGGTTACATGGCACACATGCATCACCAAGCATCACTACTAACCACATGCATTGCATCTAGCACATAGCAAGATCAAGAGTAAAGCATGCATCACATGGTGGTTTTAAACTAGGTCACCATCATAACTCTTATCATCATGCATTCGGAAACAAACGGGTTCCGAAGAACACAAGTGTATCATGGTCAAAGGGCTGCTTGCCTGGATTGGCTTGGTCTTCAAAGTCTTCAAATCCTTCTCCTTCTCCTTCTTCAGCAACTTCGTCAAATACGGGATCTAATCGTCGCAAAATAACAACGGGAAAATAAGACCACAATGAAAACAGAAAAATCAAAGTGCTCAGAAAAATGTCAACTTATTTTTGTTAAATACTAGAGGGAAAACTAAGATGGCAAAAATTCTTAGTTGGAGTTTTGGAGTTGCAGAATGGGATCTAAGGATTTTTGAACAGAAGTTTTAATGTTCAAATTTGAATTTAAATTTGAACAGAACAGAAAAGGTTCATGGATATGTGTGAAAGTGACACCATTAAATAGGTTGGAATTGTACAAGATTTTAGGAGTAGGAATTAATTCATTTGGACAATTATTTAATTCTGTGAAATTATTAGAAATAATCACAGAAAAGAATAAAAGGAAATGGCCTTGTGCCACTGGGCCAGAACGGCCACAGTGCACGGTCCAGGGCAAATAGCCCACCGCGCGGGCGCCAGCGCGCGCGCCAGGTTTTCGAACCTGACGGGCGGGGCCTGACGGTCAGTGGCAGAGAGGGGAGAGAGAGAGAGCTGAGGATGACAGGCGGGGCCCGCCTGTCATCTTCAACCTCACGGCCAGAGCGACGGCGAGCTCACCGACGGCGATTCCGGGCACGGCGGGGCAAGCGGTGGGTAGGAACGGGCTCAGCAGTGAGTCGCGGATGTAGTGGTGCTGGAGTTGGCCGCCGGAGAGGCCTGGTTCACCGTCGACGAGGACTTGCGGCGGAGGCTCATCGGGAGGTCACTGCTCCGGTCAATTCCGGCAGCTGCAGAGGGGGAAAAGAGGGGGAATCGCATCAGTATCTTGATCCGGTGCTAGATCGAGCGAAAGTAGGGTCGGAGGGAGGCTGTACTGCGATATCTCCGGTCGCCCGACGCGGCGGAGCTCCGGTCGATCCCGAGCACTGGGGCTTTCTGAGGGCGAATGGGTGGTTCTGGAGCACTACTGGGGATGTGGGGAGGAGCTGGGTGCCGTTGGAGAGGCTCGGGCGTGCTTATATAGCCGCGCCCCGGTCCACCGTGGACTCGTGCGCCGGCGAGGTCACGGGCGAGGCCAGAGGCCGTGCAGGCGCTCGTGCTCGAGTCCGGGAGGTTCATGAGTGAGGTCTACGCCTAGTAGAGGGGAGAGGAGGACCGGGAAGGCTCCAGAGGGTGCTCGCGTGTGAGGCCGATGAGTGGTGCTTGCGGGCGGCCGGCACGCGTGCGAGGGCGGCCACTGGAGGGAGGAGGAGGGGGACACCGTCGGGGGAGGTTGCGGACGTCGAGGGGCATCGACTGGCGCGAGGGGGGAGCACGAGGTGGTCGGGGGCAAGCGATTGGGTGAAGCTACAGTGCGGGTGCGCACTGTAGCGCGCTCTGGAGCGTGCTTATCGCATGCCATGGCATGCCATTGGCTCTCTAGGCGTGTCCGCCGTGTCTGGGGGGTCCAGGGCGATGTAAACAACTCAGCTGAGGCCTTGGATGCTCTGGATGATCAATGAGAGAGAAGTGAAGCTGGTAACTAGGTAGAATTTGGCTGTCCAGCAAGGTGACTTAGGGTTTTCACCCCTTAATCATGGAGCTCTGGTCCAGGGGAAGTTACTGGAGGTAGAATGTAACTAGGTGAAGCTGTGTTAGAAAGTTGAAGCAAAAGTAAATAGTAAAAGAGGTCAAGATGATGGTTTTGGTAAAATGGCAGAAGGTGTTTGATCAAGTTTTGGACAATCAAATGATCTTCATTAGCCATGGCACTTAACAGGATTGAATGTTATATGGAAATAGGGTGTTTCACCAAATTTGGGCTCATTTGAAGAAACTAGCCAATGTAATTTTGGTGATCCCTAGAAATCAACAGAAATGGCTTCATCTTGTTTAAGTCAAGCTAATCATCTCCCCTTGATGCACCACTTGGTTTAGTTTCATCATTTGGGGTATTGATCATGCCCACAAAGTTTGAAGCTCCAGGTAAAAAGTTGGTAATGTAAAGTTGTTCAAATTTGCATTTGAAGAGAAATGGTTTTGGGGTATTCTGATCCAGTTTCACAACTCCAAATCTTGTGCCATTTGGTCTATATGCCTTATTAGGCCTTTCTAGCATGTGCACCAAGTTTGAGAGCATTATGATAAGTTTGGCAATGTAAAGTTGCTCGAACTTCACATATGGACAGAATGGTTTTAGAGGGTTTTGATGATGTTTTCTTGCTTCCCAAGGCATGGGGCTTGGCAAGATCATTAAATATGTCATATATGACATGATAGAATTTCCCTGGAATTTTTGGAGAATATTTCCTTTGTAAATATTTCAAAAGCTTGAAATATCCAGAAAGGGTTTTAGAGGGATTAGCCCATTATTTTGAACATGACCAAGTGTTGAAAACTCTTATATATGGACAATATATGTCCTATGAGTCTCCCTGAATTTTGGCAAATATTTTTGAAATACTTAAATAATTTTCCCCCATTAAAGACCATTTCTGGCCTTAAGAAAAAGCTTTTAAATAAAATAGGAAAATAACTTTTAAAATTATACTTTTGTGGTTTCTGGGAGTCCTATGACTACTAGGTCTCAAATACACTCTTTGAAATAATTTTCTCACCCTAAATCAAGCACTTGCAGTGCAAACCTCAATTCAGGGGTTTTTGGAATACTAAATTTTGAAAATACAATTTGGCCAAATTAATTTTATAGGAAAATACTATACTGCTATATAACACTTGGCATGATCATTGGGCAGAAGTTTTGGGTAAGGAGATGAATTCTACAAGAGGTAATAGTTGACTTTAATTAGCACATGAAAAATACATGAAGAAAAACTCAATTCCAAATGAAAGCCAAATGATGCCAAAAAAATTTGTTGGTCCAAATTTTCATGCTTCATTGATTCAAAAGACACATTACAAAATGCAGGGTGTGACAGACCTACCCCCCTTACAAGAATCTCGTCCCCGAGATTCCTAAACTAGGTCTTAAAAGAGATCGGGATGCTCGGATCTAAGATAGTCTTCACGTTCCCAGGTTGATTCTGCTTCCGTGTGGTTGCTCCACTGGACCTTGAAGTACTTGATGGTGCGGCTCCGCGTCCGTCGTTCTGCTTCATCCAGAATGCGAATGGGCTTCTCGCGGTAGGTCAAATCAGGCTGGAGATCAATGTCTTGGTGATCAACATCCTTGAAGAGATCGGGCTTGTTCGGAACTTGGAGACATTTCCGGAGTTGTGACACGTGGAATACGTTGTGCTCATCGGATAGCTCAGGTGGTAGTTCCAACTAGTAAGCCACTTCTCCTCGTCGGGCAGTGATCTCAAAGGGTCCAATGAACCTTGGTGCGAGCTTCCCCTTGACGTGGAAACGCTTGGTTCCCTTTAGAGGAGTTACCCGCAGGTACACATGGTCCCCGACATGGAAACTCATGTCCCGACGGTGAGTGTCAGCATAACTCTTCTGTCTTGACTTGGCTGCCTTCAAACGCTCTCTGACTAGTTGGACTTGCTCTTCTGCTTCGCGGAGAATATCCGGTCCAAAAACTAGCCCTTCTCTAGTCTCTGACCAGTTGAGGGGTGTGCGACATCTTCGTCCGTACAACACCTCAAATGGTGCCATCTGAAGGCTCGACTGATAACTGTTGTTATAGGATAACTCGGCAAAAGGGAGACAATCTTCCCACTTGGCTCCGTATGCCAAGACACAGGCTCGGAGCATGTCTTCGAGAATTTGATTTACTCGTTCTGTCTGACCTCCGGTCTGTGGGTGAAAAGCCGTGCTGAAAGATAACTTGGTTCCCAAGGCTTCTTGGAACTTCTTCCAGAACCTTGAGGTGAAGTGGGTTCCTCGATCTGACACAATCTCCTTGGGAACGCCGTGAAGGCTTACAATTCTGTCGATGTAGAGAGCTGCCAGCTGGTTGCCATCATAAGTGGTCTTGACAGGAATGAAGTGGGCCACCTTGGTCAAATGGTCGACTATGACCCAGATGGAGTCATGTCCTCTATTCGACCTTGGTAATCCAGTGATGAAGTCCATACCGACCTTATCCCACTTCCACTCAGGAACCTTGAGTGGTTGAAGCAATCCAGCGGGTCGCTGATATTCAGCCTTGACCCTTTGGCACACATCACACTTTGCAACATAGGTTGCAATCTCTCTTTTCATCCCGTGCCACCAGAATCTTTCCTTCAAGTCTTGATACATCTTGGTTCCTCCAGGGTGGATGGAATACAGAGTGTCGTGGGCTTCTTGCAGGATCAGGTTCTTCTGCTCCATCTTGTTTGGTACGCAGATGCGGCCTTTGTACCAAACAATCCCGTGCTCGTCTTCAGAGAACCCTGGGGCCTTGCCTAGCTTCATCTTCTTCTTGATGCCTTCAATGCTTGCGTGTCCATCTTGTGCCTTCTTGACTTCGTCCATCAGGGTCGGTCTGACTTCCAAATGATCCAGAAATCCAGGGGTGACCAATTCCAAACTGAATTGTTCGAGTTCCTTAAACAAGGTTGGCTGCCTCTCTTGAATAATGGCATTCAAAGAGCAAGCCTTCCTGCTTAAGGCATCGGCCACCACGTTAGCCTTCCTGGGGTAATATTGAACACTGAGGTCATAGTCTTTGATGAGTTCCAACCATCTTCGCTGCCCCATGTTCAATTCCTTTTGGGTGAAAATGTACTTCAGACTTTTGTGGTCTGTATATATCTCACACCGTTTCCCTAGGAGGTAATGCCGCCATGTCTTCAAGGCATGAACCACTGCTGCTAACTCAAGATCGTGAGTAGCATAGTTCTCTTCATGAGGTCGTAGCTTCCTGGAGAGGTATGCTATGACTCGGCCTTCTTGCATTAGAACGCTTCCCAATCCGGTTCAAAAGGCATCACAATATATCACGAACTCCTTGTGAATATCAGGTGTTGCCAGAACTAGGGCGGTCGTCAATCTCTTCTTGAGCTCTATGATGCTCTCTTCGCATTTTGGCGTCCACTCGAACTTCTTGTCCTTCTTGAGGAGCTGAGTCATCGGCCGGGCAATGCTAGAGAATCCTTCCACGAATTTGCGGTAATAGCCCGCAAGTCCGAGGAAGCTTCTGACTTCCTAGACGGTCGTTGGAGATTGCCATTGGGTCATAGCTTCGATCTTCGCGGGATCAACTGATAATCCTTATTCGGTCAAGACATGACCTAGGAATCCAACTTTATGCAGCCAGAACTCACACTTGCTGAATTTGGCGTATAGTTGGTGCTCCCGAAGCTTGTCTAGGACCATCCTCAAATGTTGCCCGTGTTCTTCCTCCGTCTTCAAGAAGACAAGAATTTCATCGATGAAGACAACAACGAACTTGTCCAAATATTACATGAAGAATTTATTAATGAGATACATGAAGTAAGCTGGGGCATTGGTTAACCCAAAGGACATGACCGTGCACTCGTACAGGCCATATCTGGTTACAAATGCCGTCTTCGGAATATCTTGGGGTCTGATATTCAGCTGGTAGTACCCAGATCTGAGGTCGATCTTGGAGAACACCTTGGCTCCGCTGAGCTGATCAAACAGATCTTCAATCTTGGGAAGTGGATATTTGTTCTTGATTGTAACTTCATTGAGGGAACGGTAGTCAATGCATAAGCGGAAGGTACCGTCCCTCTTTGCCACAAACAGAACAGGTGATTCCCAAGGGGAGGCACTTGAGCGGATAAATCCCTTCCTCGGCTGTTCTTCCAGTTGCTTCTTCAACTCGGCTAATTCTTCCGTCCCCATTCTATAAGGCTTCTTATAGATGGGTCCTGCTCCGGGCACGAGCTCGATGATGAACTCAATGTCACGGTCAGGAGGCATTCCCGGTAGCTCATCCGGAAAGACATCGGGATACTCGCATACCATCGATACTTGCTCTAGCCCAACTTCAGATAGACAGTTGACTTGAACAGCTTGAGCGGAAGAGGAGTTGGGAGCAAACTTGACTTCGACTCCTTGGTCATTGGTCACAGTGACAGTCCGATTGGCACAGTCTAACAAGCCTTGGTGCTTGCTGAGCCAATTCATGCCTAGGATCACATCCAAGCCTTGTGATCTCAGGATGATGAGGTCTGCTTGGAAATCTACACCGTTAATGGTAATACTGACTCCTTTGCAGCCTATCTTGGCTCTCATCTCTGCTCCGGGGGTTTGAACCACCATGGGGTTATTCAGGGGTGTAGGGGTCATGCCACTTTTTAATGCAAATCTTTGAGTGACAAATGAATGCGTTGCTCCAGAATCAAACAAGACAGTTGCAGGTGCTGAGTTGACAAGGAACGTACCCAGCACGACGTCCGGGTCTTCCTGGGCTTCTTCAGCAGTGACGTGATTCACACGCCCCTTCCCATGGTTAGGCGGGTTGCGAGGAGCTGAGTTCCTTGGTCGCATCCAGCGGCCTTGTCCTGGGTTTTGCGCATTGGGGCGCGGGGCATCAGGCTTCTTGTTGGGGCACACCCTTGAGATGTGTCCTGACTGACACATCCAAAGCAAGTGACTTGGTTTGGATTGTTGATCTTGTTGCCACCACTGTTATTGGGGTTGAAGGCTGGCGTTGGGTTGGCATACTGCTGAGGCTGATAGTTGGTGCGAGGTGCAGGAGCTCTTGGTTGCTGATAGGTTGGCTTGACCGGGGCTGACTGCCACGGACGAGGCTCTTGGTTGCTGGAACTTCCCTTGCTGACCATCTTGCGCTTGCGAGTGTCTTCCAGAGCACGCCGCTTGTCTTCAAGCATGAGTGCTTTGTTCACCAGGTCAGGGAAGGTTGGGCAGTCGCACACGACAAGCGAATACTGCAGAGTCTGATTGAGGCCTTCAATGAAGCGCTCCCTTTTTGCAGCATCAGTGCTGACATCTTCAGGGGCATACCTTGACAGAACACTGAACTTCTGCATGTACTCCTTGACAGTGCCACTTCCTTGCTTCAGGGCTCGGAATTCACGCTTTTTGATAGCCATGATCCCGGAAGGAATGTGGGCTTTGCGGAATTCTGCCTTGAAGTTGTCCCAAGTGATGTCTTGTCCAGCATGCATGACCTTGTATCCATCCCACCAAGCTCTAGCAGTCCCCCCGAGACAGTGGGCTGCATAAGCCACCTTCTCGCGGTCTTCGGTGCATCCGACTAGTTCCAGCAAGTCCTCAATGGTGCGGACCCAGTCGTCTGCATCGAGGGGTTCAGCAGTCTCGATGAAGTTTGGCGGTGCATGCTTCTTGAACTCTTCCAACGTGGAACGTCCATTGCCATTCCCCGCCGGTTGGCGGTTGTTGGTGACAGCTTGAGCAATCAGCTGAAGGGCTGCAGTGTTGGCTTGGCGTTCCTCTCGGAAAGCTTGGAGAAGCTGGGCCATGTCCATGTTCGGAGGAGGTGGTGGTGGTGGAGCTTGGTCGTTGGTTTGGTCGTGGCCTGCCTCTGACTGAGCGGATGCTCCGGCTTCAGGCTGCTGGGTAGAGGTACCAGTACGAGTTACAACAGGCATCCTGTTGGAGCAGTAAAAGGTCTCATGACTTGGAAGAGGGAAAGCAATATAGATGGGTGCCTAGTAAGGGGGTGTCAGGACACCGATCCTAAGTCACACCGATCTAGCTGTAACACGTCATATCACTTTGCGGCCTCACACACGGTAACCCCACGGGTGCCACCTTACCTGGCCCGGGACCGTTTGCGCATTTTGGCACACGTATATGACAGTGTCGCTAGCATCCATATGACAGAGAACCCGGGCCGACATGGCTAGTTATAAACCAAAAGTGGCACTAAATTACAGAGACAGGCATCCATGACCCAGCAACGAACGTGTCGGTCATCAACGTATGAACCGAAGTCGTAGCAAGCTACATGGACTTAAAGGAACAACACGTGACATTTCCCCTAAGGGACAGACATAGGAACGAAGAAGGACACATGCCGGCCAGCCTACGTGTTCCGAGCAGTAGCAAGCTACCAAGGCTCATTGGAGACACTAGGAGGCATTTCCCTGTAAGATAGGCTACCAAAGGAAAACAACTAGGTGTCGGATCCCACACATACGAAGCATTTCAATCATACACACAATATGCTCAATATGTGCAAATACAACATTGCATCACAACAGAACTCTATGACTCAAAGTACTTTATTTAAACGGCTCCAAGAGCCATACATAACATATCCATACAGGTAGGGGTCACATGACCGAACACTCATGTCATACAGTCATACAAGCACAAGCGGAAGCTACATGTCTGAGTACAGACAACTTAGAAATTAAAACAGGCTTGGTGTAGCCTGACTATCTACAAGGCCCTTCACAAGCTCCAGATCTCCGTCTGGGTGTCAAGCTACTCGTCGACGTCAACGTTTATGTAGAACCCATCAGCAGGGGCAGGGTTCTCCTCTGCAACAGTTATTAAGCAAACATGAGTACAAAGGTACTCAGCAAGTCTTACCAGAGAACCTATCATACATGCAACATTATCAAAGGGGGGTAGTGGAGTTCATAGCAGAATGCCAGCTTTGACCTTGGCTAACCTATACTACAACTCTCAACAGATTGCAAGATGTTATTACGAACACGAGTCCTCTACTCACCACATCAATACACTACCGAGGATCCTCTTCCGTCATCCCACGGAAGGGCCATCCGCGGCACTCACGCTTATCTTGAGGCTTTTAGTAGTATCCATCAACTTGTCTATGAACTGTAAGAGTAACCAAGTAGTCCGTACCGCGAACAACGGCTATTCGAATAGATTGATAACCCTGCAGGGGTGTAGTTCTTCACATATGTTTTCACCCCTTAGCATCTGCACACGACATGTGCTCGGCAGACTTCAAGCGAAAGCCGACGTGGGTGTAGACCACGACCTAACCAACCACTCAAGTCTCTCGTCCAGGTTTATCGCCTATTTGTGTTCCATCCGTGGGGAGATCCGGCCGGGGTGTCGCTCACGGCCCCAAACGATGTGTACAGGGTTCCCGAGTCACCAAACGGGCAACCGGTACACCGTGCCACGTACCTGTCGCATCACAGCTCACCCCGAGGGTCAGCGTTGTGCACGACCTCCAGTAAGCTATAAACACCAGAAACTAGTTGCAATTCCTGGACAGAGTACAAGGGTAGTCAATAAGTCGAGCGGGGTCATATTTCAGGGCCCAATGTGTGGTAGTAACTGTAACTTGAATCACACACACAGATCTCGGGTCCTATGGACGATTCCAATGAAACAACCCACCATGTACTCCTACATGGCCTTTCATCGATACCTTTACCAAGCGTGTTCCACACTTCCCTCTCTTTATCGGTATGATCATTTCACTCTGATGAACTACACCTGACACAACTCTAAGCATAGCAGGCAACATAAACAATTAGCATGGTGGATCACACATCACATGGCTCAATCAACTCCTACACATGCTAGTGGGTTTCAACTATTTACTGTGGCAATGACAGGTCATGCAAGGGATAGGGTTCAACTACCGCAGCAAGTAGCAGTTCACACGATGTTGCCTTAATGCAGTAAAAGAGAGCAGGAGCGAGAAGATTGGGTTTGAATCGGAATGATCAATGATTGCTTGCCTGACAAAGTGGTTGTCGGGTACTGCTCTTCAACTGGATACGCAGCAGTATCCTCGGGAGCAGGACCTAACACAGAGAATACCGGCGATACAATCATTAACAACCAAATGCAACAATATGATGCATGCTCATGACATGGCAAGATGCATGTGTGTTTGCTAATGCAACTAAAACCAGAAGGGTTTGGGCCTATTTGAATCAAAGATTCAAATTGGCATATTAACTATTATTTAAATAAGTGCATTATCATGTTTTTGATGTATACATCAAGTTAACTTGTTCAAACATGCATGAAACTAGTGCCATTGGAAAGATTGGATTTTTCTGATCATTTTTGATATATAAATCTTTTCCATCTGAGCTACTGTTGAATTTATATGATTTTTTGAAGTTTAGGCTTTTTTGGAATTTCCTGAATTATTTTTAAATCTAAAATCCTAGAAAATCCTTTACTGCGTCAGCATGACATCATGCTGACGTCACATAGTCAACAGGGCCAGTCCAAGTCAAACCTGACCGGTGGGACCCACTGGTCAGTGTCACAGTTAACTAATTAACTAATTAGAATTAAATTAACACCTAAACTAGATTTGACTTGCGGGCAGGGCCCACATGTTAGTGACCCAGGGGGGTCAAACCCGTGGTCAAACAGGTCCATCTCGCCGGCGTTTAGCCGCCGGCGAGGCCAAACACGGCGGTGGGGTGCGGGTTTCGTGCTCCGGCTGCCAAATCGACGGCGGAGCACATCTACGGATAGCTGGAGGCAAACCGCATCGAGTGGAGGTGGTGGCTGGCCTCGGGGTCGCCGGAGATGACGCCGGCGACGAGTCCAGCGGCGGCCGGAGTTCGGCGAAGTCGAAAACGATGGTGCGGTGCTCGTTGAGGAGCGTGAAGTAGTCCTACAGCATCTACGTGTGATGGTGAAGCTGCTAGGCAAGGTGGCCGGACCAATGGATGGCCGGAGCCTCGTCGGCGATGAGCTCCGCGGCGGTGCGTGCCGGTGAGCTTCGTGCCGTGCATTCCAGGGCAGAAGAGAGCCAACGGAGAGGGGGAGGACGAAGCTAGGCTCACAGGGGTTGCAGCAGGCGCCGGAGCGAGCTCGGGGGTGGTCGGAGCTGAGCGGAACGGCGAGGGGGATCTCTGCGGCCGGAGTTGGGGAAGAAGAGGTCGGGGGCGTCTCCAGGGCGGGCGAGCGCTCGGGGCTCGGCCTGTTCGAAGTAGTCGAGGACGGCGGAGATGACGGACACCAAGGCGGGGCTCAGGGACGACGGTGGGCGCGGCTTCTACGACGGTGCGAGCACGACGGCGTCGGCCATGGTTTGGGAAGAGCGAGGGAGAGGAGTCGAGGAGAGGGGGAGGTGTCTGCGAGGTCGGGGACGACGTGTACGACCGATCCAGGCTTCCAGGGCGGCAAGGGGAGGTAGCAGGGCGGCGGGCAGCTGCGTGGCGCGCAGTGCGGTCGCCGTCGAGCACCTGCCTGCCTGCCTGGCCGAGCCAAGCAGCTCGCTGGAGCGGCAGCTGGGCTGGGCCGGCAGGTGGGCCGGGTGGGGCGCCAGGTAAACTTTCTCTCTCCCTTTTTTCTATTTCTTTTCTGTTTCATTTGTTTTGCAACTTTGTTTAATTAAATAAAATGCCAGAGCATTTTTATAACTCATAACACTTGTCATACCTACTGTATATAATATGAACAGTAGGAAACATTATAGTTTATGATTATTTGAGCATTTAAAATATTTTATAGCATTTAAATGCCCAAATTCAAATACCATATGATTTAATCCAGTGACCTTGGATGTCCTAGAAAATTGTGCACCATTTTTAGCAAAGGTTTGAGACCAAGGCAGAAATGATGAACATTTTTGAAGGGCATTTTGGGTACATTGGAAAATATTTTATCAAACCCTAGTTGTTAGAAGAGGGGTGCTGGGGTTTCTGTCATTCCCATTTCAAATTTCTTTGAAAAGTAAACATGATGCACACACCAACTAACCCTAATGCAAGTGCTAACTAGGGATGTGACAACTCACCCCCACTTAAAAGAATCGCGTCCCGAGATTCGGGTTCCTCTGGAAAGAGGGTGGGGTACTCAAGTCGAAGACGATCCTCCCTTTCCCAAGTAGCTTCACTCTCGGAATGATGTGACCATTGAACCTTGAGAAATTTGATATTGTGGCGTCGAGTGGTGCGCTCGGTTTGATCAAGAATACGAACGGGGTATTCTCGATATGTGAGATTGTCCTGGAGATCAAGCGTTTCGTGGTCCACTCCGCGGATAGGATCCGAGAAGCAACGCCTGAGTTGAGAAACGTGGAACACGTCATGAACTCTGGAGAGGTGTGGAGGTAGTTCCAGTTGGTAGGCAACTTCTCCTCGTTTGGCAAGAATGCGAAAAGGACCGATATAACAAGGGGCCAATTTGCCTTTGATACCGAAGCGATGGGTTCCCTTAAGAGGAGTAACCCGAAGGTAAGCCTTATCGCCGACTTCAAAAGTCACAGCCTTATGATGACTATCATATTGGCTCTTTTGGCGAGACTAGGCTGTTTTCAATCTCTCACGAACGATTCGAACTTGCTCTTCTGCTTCCTGAATCATATCCGGGCCAAAGAATTGTCTTTCCCCGGTCTCTGACCAGTTAAGAGGTGTTCGACACCTTCGTCCATATAGAACTTCGAAGGGAGCTTTGCCCAAGCAGGCTTGATAACTATTGTTATAAGCGAATTCGGCAAATGGAAGACATTTTTCCCACTCCATACCGAAAGAAATGACAGAGGCTCGAAGCATGTCTTCCAGGATTTGATTGACTCATTCCACTTGACCACTTGACTGCGGATGGTAGGCAGTACTGAAAGAGAGATGAGTTCCCATAGCATTCTGGAAACTTTCCCAAAATCCGGAAGTGAAAAGACTTCCATGGTCTGAGTTAATCTCCAACGGTACACCATGAAGTGATACTATTCGAGAGACATACAAATCTGCTAGCTGGCTAGCAGTAATACTCTCTCGAACAGGCAGGAAATGAGCTACTTTAGAGAGGCGGTCGATAATGACGAAGATAGCATTATTCCCTTTCCTGGTCCTGGGAAAACCGGTAATGAAATCCATACCGACTTTGTCTCATTTCCATTCAGGAATAGCTAAAGGTTGAAGGGTGCCAGCAGGCCGTTGATGCTCTGCTTTGACTCGACGACAAACATCGCAGTTAGCAATGAACTGAGCGATTTCTCTCTTCATCCTAGTCCACCAGAATCTCTGACGTAGATCCTGATACATTTTGGTACTACCGGGATGAATCGTGAGAGGAGATTCATGAGCCTCCTTAAGGATTAACTGCCGTAGATGGTGGTTCTTGGGAACCACTACATGGTTCTCAAAGAAAACAACACCTCGATCATCCATAGAGAAACTTTTAGCGAGTCCGCTAGCAATGTTCTCTTGGAGTCGGGTTATACCTTTATCACGCTTCTGGGCAGCTATAACTTGATCTATAAGGGTAGGTTTCGCCATCAAGGTGGAAAGGAATCCTCGAGGAACAATGTGAAGGTTAAGCTTACGAAATTCCTCGTGGAGAAGTGGTTGACCTTTTTGTAACATTAAGTTGTTACAATATGACTTACGACTTAGTGCATCAGCCATGACATTGTCCTTTCCAGGGGTATAAGTGATTCCTAAGTCGTAGTCGGTGAGCAACTCAACCCAACGTCTTTGCCTGAGATTCAAATCCGGTTGGGTGAAGATATACTTCAAACTTTGATGATCAGTGAAGATTTCACAGTGATTACCAAGGAGGTAATGTCGCCACGTTTTGAGTGCATGGACTACAGCTGCAAGCTCTAAATCATGAGTAGGATAGTTATCCTCATGTGGACGCAACTGTCGGGATGCGTATGCAATCACTTGACGATCCTGCATGAGAATGCAACCTAGTCCTTGTCGCGAGGCATCGCAATAGATTATAAAGTCCTTGGAAAAATCTGGTGGTACCAGTACAGGTGCAGATGTCAGGCGTCTTTTCAGTTCCTGAAAACTGGACTCGCACTGTGGGGTCCACTCAAACTTTTTATCTTTCTTGAGGAGTTCAGTTAGAGGTTTGGCAACCTTGGAGAAATTCTCGACGAAGCGTCGGCAATAGCACGCTAAGCCAAGAAAGCTCCTAACTTGCTTGACCGATTCAGGAGGAGTCCAATCAAGGACGGCTTGAACTCGCTCGGGATTGACAGCAATACCCTTGCCCGAGATCACATGGACTAGATAGGTTACTTCTGGCAACCAAAATTTACATTTAGAGAATTTGGCATAAAGGCGGTGCTCTCGAAGTTTCATCAATACCAGCCTTAAATGCTCGGCATGATCTTCCTTGTTCTTGGAATAGATGAGTATATCATCGAGGTATACCACGACAAATTTATCCAAATACTCCATGAATATAGAATTCATTAACCGAGAAAAGGTAGCTGGGGCATTGGTTAATCCGAAGGACATAACGGTGTACTCATATTGGCCATAACGAGTAACGAAAGCCGTTTTAGGAATGTCCCCGTTCTTGATTTTGATTTAATGGTAGCCCAACCTCAAATCCATCTTAGAGAAGACTGAGGATCCAGCGAGCTGATCATACAGGTCGTTGATCCTGGGGAGCGGATACTTATTCTTTATGGTGACCAGATTGACAGGTCGGTAATCTACAACCATCCGCTCCGTTCCATCCTTCTTCTTGACGAAGAGGACGGGGCAAGCCCAAGGGGAAGAACTAGGACGGATGAAACCTTTTTGCAAGGACTCATCGAGTTGTTTCTTTAGCTCAGCTAATTCTAGTGGTGCCATCTTATAAGGTCTCCTAGAGATTGGGACAGTTCCTGGGATAAGATCTATCACGAACTCGACATCTCTGTCAGGTGGGATTCCTGGCAGTTCTTCTGGAAAAACATTCGGGAAGTCACGGACTACCGGGATATCTTCGAGTTCTGGTAGAGGGCTGGCATTAAGAGAGTAGAGCTGACGCTCAGCCATTCGAGTCAAGACATTGACTATCTTGCCGGATGGATGTGTAAGTTGAACGGTCCTAGTAAAGCAATCAATTTTGGCGTAATGAGTTGTCATCCAATCCATACCCAAAATGATGTTTATGTCCGAGGACTTGAGGGCGATTAAAGATGCTAGGAAAACAAGTCTATCGACAAGGATTTCATTTCCATGGCTTACCCTAGTGGTTTGCCACTTTGAACCAGGAGTTTGAATAACCATGGAAGTAGGCATGTCACAAAAAGTCATGTTGTGCAATCGAGCATAGCTCTCAGATATGAACGAATGGGATGCTCCAGTATCGAAAAGAACAGATGCCGGATGGCAGTTTATGAGAAGCATACCAAGGACGACGTTAGGATCCTCATAAGCTTCCTCGGCAGAGACATAGTTGACATGACCACGTGTAGTGGGGATTGGCTTGACATAATTCACCTTGCCGGTTGGTTTACCACGGCCAACGGGTTTTCCTGGTTGGTTCTGAGGACACTCACACATGTAGTGCCCCGGTTCTCCACACTTGAAACATGTCACAGTGGTGGTGCGTGGAGCAAAGTTTGAAGGTGGTCCTCCATAGGTCTTAGCAGGTGCAAACTGTTGAGTTGGGCGAGGCGCCTCATAGGATGGCCTCGGTGTATACTTGGGTGGCAGAGCAGTGTTAGGAACCCACACACGGTGCTTGTGAGAGCCAGAGCCGGATGAGGAACCAAAGTCTCGAGTATGCTTGCGGGTGGCCTTGAAGTCGGTCTGGCCTGTTTCAGCACTGATAGCCTTGTTTACCAACTTCTGGAAGGAGGTGCACTCGTGCAGACGTAGATCTCGGCGGAGTTCAGGGCTGAGTCCCTTGCGGAACCTCGCCTGCTTCTTGGCATCGGTGGATACTTCCTCAGGTGCATAGCGTGCCAAGTTGCCAAACTCGCGGCTATAGCCATCCACAGTTAACCGGCCCTGGGTGAAATTGCAGAATTCCTCCCGCTTGCGATCCATGAGACCTTCCGGAATGTGATGTTCACGGAATGCCTCACTGAACTCAACCCAGGTAGTGATTTGGTCAGCAGGACGCATAGCTTCAAAGTTTTCCCACCAAAGACTGGCAGGGCCCTCAAGATGGTAGGCAGCGTAGGTAACCTTGTCAGCTTCGGCCACACGGGCAGAGTGTAGCTTGTGGGTAATACTACGTAGCCAGTCATCAGCATCCAGAGGTTCAGTGGAGTGATGGAACTTCGGTGGAAACATCTTGATAGTCATTGATTGACACCATGTCATTCCTCTGGCGGAACCCAGTGTTCTGCTCTATGCGTTCCAGCAGACAGTTGGTCTCTCTCTTGTTCCGTTCTGCTTCAAGCATAACTTCCGCCAAGGAGGGTGGCTGGGGCAGATTCCCATCCCTAGTCCCACTAGCCTCACCCTGCTCCTGACCAGCAGGAGTGTTGCGAGTGTTGACCATCCTAGGAAAACAAAACAACGGTTTAGACAAGGATGGCAAAATTTGACGTAGAAGTGCAGAATGTAATGGATGACACGGAATGCAAAGATGTTCATCCGTACGCCATGGTAATATAGAAACTGCTATATATACACCAGTGGTCATACACACCATACAAAGTTTAGTACAAGCCAAGGCTAAAGTACAACTACGGTGAAAGACGATACATCCCATCAGAGGCATTCCAAGCTCCTATACATTATTTAGCTACACCTTCGGAACTCAGTACACAGTAAGTCATATTCCACAAGACGCGCATGACTGTGGAAATACAACTACTACAATACTACTACAACCACGGCCTAGTTCAGACATTCGCGTAGTAATCCTCGTAAAGATTACCACCGTAGCCTGGAAGTGGAACAGATGGATCTTGAAACTCGCGAGCACTTGAAGGCTGTGGACCATAGGGACATGGATGTGGTCTCGGTCCTGATGCTGGTGGTAATCGACGCCCACGTGGAGGTGTAATACCCCCAATGTCACGCCAATCCATGCGATCAGGCAGACGAGTCCACACGGGGTACAAATCCCGCATGTCCAGATATCCGGCGTGCACAGCAGGTGCAAGCCATGTCAAAGTAGTCCAATGAGCGGCTCGAGTGTTATACAGCTCCATTCGGAGGGCATGGACCTCACGGTCCCGATACTCCAGCATCTGAACAGTGGTCTGAAGCAGTGGCTCTTCATGAGCAGCATCAGTATACAGACCAGTGTAGTAGCCTTCCTCTCCGGGAAGTGAGGCTGGCATGTAACAGAACTCAGTGTTCAGCAACAGGGCATGCCTAGCACGGAGAATGGTCATCATCGAATAAGCGGCATCCTGCACTGCCATCTCGATGGTAATCCCGAGTCCATAAGACCAATGGATGGGATCATTAGCTCCGGGATATGAGGGGTATATCTGTACTGTGCAGAAATATTGACTCTGATTAAAATCCCGGTACTGTTCCTCCACGGTGTACTCAGGATACCAGCGATAACCGGTCTCAGTCAGCACACGGACTAGCATGGCCGTGTGACCAGGCACATTAATGCACCGAGTCAAACGAACCACTTGGTGAGGGATGCGGCCAGACATCTGAAACACGGAATAATGCAAAGGCATTAGTGTTTCTGGAAGAAATCGGGCAGCATAACAACTGTAAATGCTCAAACAAAGATTTGAGACATCATACAAATGATAGCATAGCCACTCAACAATCCATATCAAGGTTCCGGTCCAACAATCATCATACTAAAAGGATAGAAACTGAACTGAGGCTTGAAACCAACAATCCTAAGAGTCTACGAATTAGTAACACGTGAACCTAGAAAGGATAAGAGGCCTAGTCCTAAATCCTTGTAGAAAGAATAGACTGACTCAGATCAGAAGGCATAAGGTAAAGGAGTAAAAAGAGCCTTACGTTCCCTCCCACAATCAATTCCCCTACATATAACTAAGAATTTTTCTTGACTCAACATTGACCAGTTTGGCTTGAGAAACCTACAGGCAGTCCAGCTCTGATGCCAACGCTGTCAGGACCCCGATCCTAAGTCACACCGATCTAGCTGTACCACGTCATATCACTTTGCGGCCTCATGCACGGTAACCCCACGGGTGCCACCTTACCTGGCCCGGGACCGTTTTGCGCATTTTGGCACACGTATATGACAGTGTCGCTAGCATCCATATGACAGAGAACCCGGGCCGACATGGCTAGTTATATACCAAAAGTGGCACTAAATTACAGAGACAGGCATCCATGACCCAGCAACGAACGTGTCGGTCATCAACGTATGAACCCAAGTCGTAGCAAGCTACATGGACTTAAAGGAACAACGCGTGACATTTCCCCTAAGGGACAGACACAGGAACGAAGAAGGACACATGCCGGCCAGCCTACGTGTTCCGAGCAGTAGCAAGCTACCAAGGCTCATTGGAGACACTAGGAGGCATTTCCTTGTAATATAGGCTACCAAAGGAAAACAACTAGGTGTCGGATCCCACACATACCAAGCATTTCAATCATACACACAATATGCTCAATATGTGCAAATACAACATTGCATCACAACAGAACTCTATGACTCAAAGTACTTTATTTAAACGGCTCCAAGAGCCATACATAACATATCCATACAGGTAGGGGTCACATGACCCAACACTCAAGTCATACAGTCATACAAGCACAAGCGGAAGCTACATGTCTGAGTACAGACAACTTAGAAAATAAAACAGGCTTGGTGTAGCCTGACTATCTACAAGGCCCTTCACAAGCTCCAGATCTCCGTCTGGGTGTCAAGCTACTCGTCGACGTTAACGTCTATGTAGAACCCATCAGCAGGGGCAGGGTTCTCCTCTGCAACAGATATTAAGCAAACATGAGTACAAAGGTACTCAGCAAGTCTTACCACAGAACCTATCATACATGCAACATTATCAAAGGGGGGTAGTGGAGTTCATAGCAGAATGCCAGCTTTGACCTTGGCTAACCTATACTACAACTCTCAACAGATTGCAAGATGTTATTACGAACACGAGTCCTCTACTCGCCACATAAATACACTACCGAGGATCCTCTTCCGTCATCCCACGGAAGGGCCATCCGCGGCACTCACGCTTATCTTGAGGCTTTTAGTAGTATCCATCAACTTGTCTATGAACTGTAAGAGTAACCAAGTAGTCCCTACCGCGAACAACGGCTATTCGAATAGATTGATAAATCTGCAGGGGTGTACTTCTTCACACATGTTTTCACCACTTAGCGTCTGCACACGACATGTGCTCGGCAGACTTCAAGCAAAAGCCGATGTGGGTGTAGACCACGACCTAACCAACCACTCAAGTCTCTCGTCCAGGTTCATCGCCTATTTGGGTTCCATCCGTGGGGAGATCCGGCCGGGGTGTCGCTCACGGCCCCACACGATGTGTACAGGGTTCCCGAGTCACCAAACGGGCAACCGGTACACCATGCCACGTACCTGTCGCATCACAGCCCACCCCGAGGGTCAGCGCTGTGCACGACCTCCAGTAAGCTATAAACACCAGAAACTAGTTCCAACTCCTGGACAGAGTACAAGGGTAGTCAATAAGTCGAGCGGGATCATATTTCAGGGCCCAATGTGAGGTAGTAACTGTAACTTGAATCACACACACAGATCTCGGGTCCTATGGACGATTCCAATGAAACAACCCACCATGTACTCCTACATGGCCTTTCATCGATACCTTTACCAAGCATGTTCCACACTTCCCTCTCTTTATCGGTATGATCATTTCACTCTGATGAACTAGACCTGACACAACTCTAAGCATAGCAGGCAACATAAACAATTAGCATGGTGGATCACACATCACATGGCTCAATCAACTCCTACACATGCTAGTGGGTTTCAACTATTTACTGTGGCAATGACAGGTCATGCAAGGGATAGGGTTCAACTACCGCAGCAAGTAGCAGTTCACACGCTGTTGCCTTAATGCAGTAAAAGAGAGCAGGAGCGAGAAGATTGGGTTTGTATCGGAATGATCAATGATTGCTTGCCTGACAAAGTGGTTGTCGGGTACTGCTCTTCAACTGGATACGCAACAGTATCCTCGGGAGCAGGACCTAACACAGAGAATACCGGCGATACAATCATTAACAACCAAATGCAACAATATGATGCATGCTCATGACATGGCAAGATGCATGTGTGTTTGCTAATGCAACTAAAACCAGAAGGGTTTGGGCCTATTTGAATCAAAGATTCAAATTGGCATATTAACTATTATTTAAATAAGTGCATTATCATGTTTTTTATGTATACAGCAAGTTAACTTGTTCAAACATGCATGAAACCAGTGCCATTGGATTTTTCTGATCATTTTTCATATATAAATCTTTTCCATCTGAGCTACTGTTGAATTTATATGATTTTTTTGAAGTTTAGGCATTTTCTGGAATTTCCTGAATTATTTTTAAATCTAAAATCCCAGAAAATCCTTTACTGTGTCAGCATGACATCATGCTGACGTCAGGCAGTCAACAGGGCCAGTCCAAGTCAAACCTGACCAGTGGGACCCACTGGTCAGTGTCACAGTTAACTAATTAACTAATTAGAATTAAATTAACACCTAAACTAGGTTTGACTTGCGGGCAGGGCCCACATGTCAGTGACCCAGGGGGGTCAAACCCGTGGTCAAACAGGTCCATCTCGTCGGCGTTTAGCCGCCGGCGAGGCCAAACACGGCGGTGGGGTGCGGTTTCGTGCTCCGGCTGCCAAAACGACGGTGGAGCACATCTACGGGTAGCTGGAGGCAAACCGCATCGAGTGGAGGTGGTGGCTGGCCTCGGGGTCGCCGGAGATGACGCCGGCGACGAGTCCAGCGGTGGCCGGAGTTCGGCGAAGTCGAAAACGACGGTGCGGTGCTCGTTGAGGGGCGTGAAGTAGTCCTGCAGCATCTATGTGTGATGGTGAAGCTGATAGGCACGGTGGCCGGACCAATGGATGGCCGGAGCCTCGTCGGCGACGAGCTCCGCGGCGGTGCATGCAGGTGAGCTTCGTGCGGTGCGTTCCAGGGCAGTAGACAGCCAACGGAGAGGGGGAGGACGAAGTTGGGCTCACAGGGGTTGCAGCAGGCGCCGGAGCGAGCTCGGGGGTGGTCGGAGCTGAGCGGAACGGCGAGGGGGATCTCCGCGGCCGGAGTTGGGGAAGCAGAGGACGGGGGCGTCTCCAGGGCGGGCGAGCGCTCGGGGCTCGGCCTGTTCGAAGTAGTCGAGGACGGCGGAGAGGACGGACACCAAGGCGGGGCTCAGGGACGACGTTGGGCGTGGCTTCTACGACGGTGCGAGCACGACGGCGTCGGCCATGGCACGGGAAGAGCGAGGGAGAGGAGTCGGGGAGAGGGGGAGGTGTCTGCGATGTCAGGGACGACGTGTACGACCGATCCAGGCTTCCCGGGCGGCGAGGAGAGGAAGCAGGGTGGCGGGTAGCTGCGTGGCGCGCAGTGCGGTCGCCGTCGAGCACCTGCCTGCCTGCCTGGCCGAGCCAAGCAGCTCGCTGGAGCGGCAGCTGGGCTGGGCCGGCAGGTGGGCCGGGTGGGGCGCTAGGTAAACTTTCTCTCTCCCTTTTTTTCTATTTCTTTTGTGTTTCATTTGTTTTGCAACTTTGTTTAATTAAATAAAATGCCAGAGCATTTTTATAACTCATAACACTTGTCATACCTACTGTATATAATATGAACAGTAGGAAACATTATAGTTTATGATTATTTGAGCATTTAAAATATTTTATAGCATTTAAATGCCCAAATTCAAATACCATATGATTTAATCCAGTGACCTTGGATGTCCTAGAAAATTGTGCACCATTTTTAGCAAAGGTTTGAGACCAAGGCAGAAATGATGAACATTTTTGAAGGGCATTTTGGGTACATTGGAAAATATTTTATCAAACCCTAGTTGTTAAAAGAGGGGTGCTGGGGTTTCTGTCATTCCCATTTCAAATTTCTTTGAAAAGTAAACATGATGCACACACCAACTAACCCTAATGCAAGTGCTAACTAGGGTTGTGACAGGGGGTGGGTGTGACATTAATCAACTCATGCAAGGGCCGAAAGGGCCAAACACATTCATTAAAATACAAATGGGTGATGTAGTCGTTTACATATTCCCGAAGGAAGAATACGACATACATCCAACACAACAAAAGCAAATACTAGATGGTTTCATATGAACCATACAAGGACTCAACTGCGCATAGGGGTTACACGACCTATCCTACCGTAGAGGTCACGAACTGGCATATCCGAGTAGCGAATATTGCCTAAGCGGCGGAATGCTCGGTCACGTATTCTGGCTCTTCGGGGTCTTCCTCCTTGTCTTCATCTGTCTGGGCCCCCTTGTCACTTGAGGGTGTGGGGGAGTGGAGGAGTTGGATACGACGGTGCTTCGTCGGTGGTGCAGGGAAAAGCTTGCGATATTCCCTTGCCGTCATCCGGTGTCGCCGAGGTGGTTCTTCATCCTTGGAAGATACATCTCCGGGAACCTTCGTCCTCGGTATGCGATAGCGGACTGTCCTGGAGGCGCACCTTCCTTCTTGATCGTATCGGTCTTCTCTTGAGCTTGACGAAGAGGTGCCTTGGTCTTGTGAAGTTCTTCTCGGAGCTTCATCGATTCCGAGGGCAAATCTTGTGCCAAGCTGTCGGCACACAGACTGAAGTAGGTCTAGAATCGAAGTGGGAGTCCTTCCTTCAGTGGAGGGGCTAGTGCGCTGCTCTCATCTTCACCTTCCTTCCGGTAAGGCAAGAAGCGGGTCGTCATCTTGGCTGCCATCTCCAGAAGAAGCTCGCGGAGACGGGTTAGTGCCTTGAGTGTAGCAGCCTCGACAGCGAGAGGTAGTGTTGCCATCTGGGGTCCCTCGAAGAACCAACTTGTGGGAGGATCGTTTGCCTTCACGATCACTTCCACATGGTACTCCACCTCAGTGTTGCTAACCCAATGCTCAAGGTAGGTGAGGATGGGCGCTCGATGGAACTAGCACTCCTGGAGGCTATCCTCGAGAAGCAAGGGAAACCCAGTGGTCAGGTGCTCTTCAGGTACAGCGGCCATCTACAAAGGTGGAATAGTAGAGGTTAATAAGATGATGAAATCTCAGGTTGGTAAGGTTTAGAAAAGAAGAGAGGTTCAGAAGGTTTTTGAAAAGGGGTCTCATCTAACTAACGCCCATGCTAACTAAGGCTTCCTACAGTCAGGATGAATCTGATACCAGCTCTGTGGGGACCCCGACTTAGAAGTCGAGATCATCGAATGCACGTGTACAGTGATCCCAGAGATCAATGCTCACTGAACACACAGAAGCTGAATAACAAGAGTCTTACATCCATACATACCGTCTTACACAAGTTATGGCCATTATGGCCAAGTCTTACATAGATAAAGCCTCACGGGCTGAATAGCAAATAACTCAAATAGCGGAAGTCTTCGATGATATGTAGAACCCATGCCATCTGCCTTAACCCTACAGGCATTCTGACTGGGAAAGCGTCCTAGTTCGCATGTTCGTCTCCATAGAACTCTTCTTCATATTCCTGTTCCTCCATGCCTGGCTAATTAAATAATCAGTGGCAAGCCAATGAGTACTTTGAATGTACTCGCAAGCAACCCATGATTTGGTTTAAAGTAACAATGCAATGAATAACAATGAGCAATCTAGCTACGAGCTAGAATAAATATTCTGCTATCAAGTTTATGAATCAATAATTTCTCGTAACCTCGAGGACGGGTTAACGATATCAACATGAATGTGATTCAACTCAACGAGTCAAGTCACCATCTTGACTCATCACACACACATATTTCCACAGATGTAGTAAAATTCTGGACATAGTTTAAGTAGCACCACCCAACTGTCCATGACCGTGGACACGGCTATTCGAATTGTTTTACACTATGCAGAGGTTGCGCACTTTACCCACAAGATCCGGGAAGCTTTCGTGTCACCCACGATCCCGCAGTACCTCAAGTACTCGGGGGAAGCACCCGGTCATTATCTTTCCTTAGACGACACTAACATAGGGTCCACTCATTGGTACACGGCCCTCGAGTACAAACAATAGATCATGGGACTTGCCCTAATTTCAATGTCACGCGTACCCGAAGGGACCAACAGTGTGTCCGGTGCCCTGCAAAAACAGTCATGGTCGTCCATCCAGGCACGACCCCATCCCGGGAAAGACCTCAAGTCTTCCTGTCACTAGTAATAATGCCCCGTCCCATAAGGGGTAGAGTGGTTGCACATGTTTGGTTGGGACGATAGTCACACATAAATCTAATCCATCATTTCACCCATGCACAAGATTTTTACCGGCACATCACTTCTTCCTCAAGTGATGACCTAACTCAACATCACCCTCGGGCATTAGGGGCACCCGATGGGGTTTATGAAAAGATTGCAACCACGAAGGTTACATGGCACACGTGCATCACCAAGCATCACTACTAACCACATGCATTGCATCTAGCACATAGCAAGATCAAGAGTAAAGCATGCATCACATGGTGGTTTTAAACTAGGTCACCATCATAACTCTTATCATCATGCATTCGGAAACAAACGGGTTCCGAAGAACACAAGTGTATCATGGTCAAAGGGCTGCTTGCCTCGATTAGCTTGGTCTTCAAAGTCTTCAAATCCTTCTCCTTCTCCTTCTTCAGCAACTTCGTCAAATACGGGATCTAATCGTCGCAAAATAACAACGGGAAAATAAGACCACAATGAAAACAGAAAAATCAAAGTGCTCAGAAAAATGTCAACTTATTTTTGTTAAATACTAGAGGGAAAACTAAGATGGCAAAAATTCTTAGTTGGAGTTTTGGAGTTGCAGAATGGGATCTAAGGATTTTTGAACAGAAGTTTTAATGTTCAAATTTGAATTTAAATTTGAACATAACATAAAAGGTTCATGGATATGTGTGAAAGTGACACCATTAAATAGGTTGGAATTTTACAAGATTTTAGGAGTTGGAATTAATTCATTTGGACAATTATTTAATCCTGTGAAATTATTAGAAATAATCACAGAAAAGAATAAAAGGAAATGGCCCTGTGCCACTAGGCCAGAACGGCCACAGTGCACGGCCCAGGGCAAATAGCCCACCGCGCGCGCGCCAGGTTTTTGAACCTGACGGGCGGGGCCCGTCGGTCAGTGGCAGAGATGGGAGAGAGAGAGACGTGAGGATGACAGGCAGGGCCCGCCTGTCATCTTCAACCTCACGGCCAGAGCGACGGCGAGCTCACCGGCGGCGATTCCTGGCATGGCGGGGCAAGCGGAGGGTAGGAACGGGCTCAGCAGTGAGTCGGGGATGTAGTGGTGCTGGAGTTGGCCGCCGGAGAGGCCTGGTTCGCCGGCGGCGAGACCTTGCAGCGGAGGCTCGTCGGGAGGTCGCTGCTCCGGTCGATTCCGGCAGCTGCAGAGGGGGAAAAGAGGGGCAATTGCATCAGTATCATGCTGCGGTGCTAGATCGAGCGAAAGTAGGGTTGGAGGGAGGCTGTACTGCGAGATCTCCGGTCGCCCGATGCGGCGGAGCTCCGGTCGATCCCGAGCACTGGGGCTTTCTGAGGGCGAATGGGTGGTTCTGGAGCGCTACTGGGGATGTGGGGAGGAGCTGCGTGCCGTTGGAGAGGCTCGGGGCATGCTTATATAGCCGCGCCCCGGTCCACCGTGGACTCGTGCGCCGGCGAGGCCACGGGCGAGGCCAGAGGCCGTGCAGGCGCTCGTGCTCGAGTCGGGGAGGTTCATGGGTGAGGTGTACGCCTAGTAGAGGGGAGAGGAGGAGCGGGGAAGGCTCCAGAGGGTGCGCGCGTGTGAGGCCGACGAGTGGTGCTTGCGGGCGGCCGACGCGCGTGCGAGGGCGGCCACTGGAGGGAGGAGGAGGAGGGGGACAGCGTCGGGGGAGGTTGCAGATGTCGAGGGGCATCGACTAGCGCGAGGGGGGAACACGCGGTGGTCGGGGGCGAGCGAGAGGGCGAAGCTACAGTGCAGGTGCGCACCGTAGCACGCTCTGGAGCGTGCTTATCGCATGCCATGGCATGCCGTTGGCTCTCTGGGCGTGTCCGCCGTGTCTGGGGGGTCCAGGGCGATGTAAACAACTCAGCTGAGGCCTTGGATGCTCTGGATGATCAATGAGAGAGAAGTGAAGCTGGTAACTAGGTAGAATTTGTCTGTCCAGCAAGGTGACTTAGGGTTTTCACCCCACAATCATGGAGCTCTGGTCCAGGGGAAGTTACTGGAGGTAGAATGTAACTAGGTGAAGTTGTGGTAGAAAGTTGAAGCAAAAGTAAATAGTAAAAGAGGTCAAGATGATGGTTTTGTTAAAATGGCAGAAGGTGTTTGATCAAGTTTTGTACAAGCAGATGATCTTCATTAGCCATGGCACTTAACAGGATTGAATGTTATATGGAAATAGGGTGTTTCACCAAATTTGGGCTCATTTGAAGAAACTAGCCAATGTAATTTTGGTGATCCCTAGAAATCAACAGAAATGGCTTCATCTTGTTTAAGTCAAGCTAATCATCTCCCCTTGATGCACCACTTGGTGTAGTTTCATCATTTGGGGTATTGATCATGCCCACAAAGTTAGAAGCTCCAGGTAAAAAGTTGGTGACGTAAAGTTGTTCAAATTTGCATTTGAACAGAAATGGTTTTGGGGTATTCTGATCAAGTTGCCCTACTCCAGATCTTGTGCCATTTGGTCTAGATGCCTTATTAGGCCTTTCTAGCATGTGCACCAAGTTTGAGAGCATTTGGATAAGTTTGGCAATGTAAAGTTGCTCAAACTTCAGATATGGACATAATGGTTTTAGAGGGTTTTGATGATGTTTTCTTGCTTCCCAAGGCATGGGGCTTGGCAAGATCATCAAATATGTCATATATGACATGATAGAATTTCCCTGGAATTTTTGGAGAATATTTCCTTTGTAAATATTTCAAAAGCTTGAAATATCCAGAAAGGGTTTTAGAGGGATTATCCCATTATTTTGAACATGACCAAGTGTTGAAAACTCTTATATATGGACAATATATGTCCTATGAGTCTCCCTGAATTTTGGCATATATTTTTGAAATACTTAAATAATTTTTCCCTATTAAAGACCATTTTTGGCCTTAAGAAAAAGTTTTTAAATAAAATAGGAAAATAACTTTTAAAATTATACTTTTGTGGTTTCTGGGAGTCCTATGACTACTAGGTCTCAAATACACTCTTTGAAATAATTTTCTCACCCTAAATCAAGCACTTGCAGTGCAAACCTCAATTCAGGGGTTTTTGGAATACTAAATTTTGAAAATTCAATTTGGCCAAATTAATTTTATAGGAAAATACTATACTGCTATATAACACTTGGCATGATCATTGGGCAGAAGTTTTGGGTAAGGAGATGAATTCTACAAGAGGTAATAGTTGACTTTAATGAGCACATGAAAAATACATGAAGAAAAACTCAATTCCAAATGAAAGCCAAATGATGCCAAAAAAATTTGCTGGTCCAAATTTTCATGCTTCATTGATGCAAAAGACATGTTACAAAATGCAGGGTGTGACACCGTGCCTCGTGCCTACCGCATCACAGCCCACCCCTAGGGTCAGCGCTGCGTACGGCCTCCAGTATGCTACAAACACCGGAAACTAATTGCAACTCCTAGACAGAGGACAAGGGCGATTAATAAGTCGAGAGAGTCAATTAAGGATCCCAATGTGTGGTAGTAGCTGTTCATAGATCACAAACACAGAACTCAGTTCCTGAGGGCGACATCAATGAGACAACCCACCATGTACTCCTACATGGCCTCTCATCGCTACCTTTAGCAAATCGTGTTCACAAACTTAGCTCTCAATAGTAGGACATGTTTACACACCTCCAATTCATCCCCGATGAATCAGACCTGGCACAACTCTAAGCATAGCAGGCATAACCAGAAAACATGAATGAGTAGGCACAACATGGCTCAAACAACTCCTACGCATGCTAGTGGGTTTCAACTATTTACTGTGGCAATGACAGGTCATGCAGAGGAAAAGGGGTTCAGCTACCGCTGCAAAAAGTAGTTGAAACGTTTTTGTCCTAATGCAGTAAAAGAGAGCAAGAGCAAGAGTGTGGGATTGTATCGGAATGCTCAAAGGGGTTTTGCTTGCCTGGCACTTCTGAAAAAAGTATTGTGTCTTCATCAGTGTCATCGATCACAACGTCGGAATATCGTCTACAGAGAGGGGACAAACACCGGCAAAAAGAGAGAACACAATCAATGCAATGCGACAATATGATGCGTGATCATGACATGGCAATATGCTGTTGATTGAGCTAATGCAGCTAGCAACCATGTTAGATGAAGTTGGTTTGAACCAGAGGTTCAAATTCAAACTCCATATGTGATTATTCAAATGCCATTTATTCAAATTGTCCTAAACAGTGGTTCTAAGTTGCTCAAACATGCATGCAAATACCATAAACATATTTTTTGGATTTTTCTGATCAATTTTCATATATAAACTATTTTCATTGGAGCTATAGATTATTTTCTATGATTTTTAGAAGTTTTCAATATTTTCTTAAATAAATAAATCATTTCTGATTTATTTAAAATCCCAGAAAATATTTACTGCGTCAGCATGGTGTCATGCTTACGTCAGCAGGTCCATAGGGGCTGGTCCAGGTCAAACCTGACCTGTGGGTTCCACAGGTCAGTGTGATAGTGCTTGCTTGAGTCACAGACAGGTGGGCCTAGACAACTGCCACGTCAGACGGTCAAAGCTGACGCGTGGGGCCACTGTGGTTAACTTAAACTAAACAGAAACTAAAACCGTAATTAATTAGGTAGCGGGCCCCAGCTGTCGGTGTCACTAGGGATTAATTAGCTGGGCGGTTAGCAGCTAATGACGTCGCCACGTCCGCACACCGGAGTTGAACCCCAGCGACCAGAAGCACGGCGGTGGCGCGCCGGAGTTGCTCGGGATGGCGCTACGGAGCACCATTTCTCGTGTGGTTTGCAGCTACAGCGAGCTGGCGGTGTGGCGCATCTTCTGGAGCAACCAGTTTCGCCGGGGGCGACCTAAATCGATGGCGGCGAGCTCAAATGCGGCGCCCGGAGTTCGGTGAAGACGCGAGCGACCGCTAGTGGGCACGGGGAGGGGAGATGAGGCGTGCTGCGGGCTCCTGGGGAAGCACTGAAAGCAGTGGCATGCCCGACTGCGAGGCGCAGCGCCTATGGCCACGGCGGTGAGTTGGCCGGCGGCGGTGAGTTTCGGCCTCGACGGGGAACGACGGCTACATAGTGAAATCGAGCACGGGGAGGGAGAAGGGCGGCATAGGAGCTCACAGAGAAGTCGTAGAAGGTCCCAGCGGGCTCGCGGAAGGCCTGACGACGGTGTACGGCGGTCACGATCTCCGGCATCCGAAGGTTGAAGACGACGTCGAGGACGATGCTGCAGTGCACCCCTGGTCGCTTCACTCGGCGTAGAGGACGAGAGAGACGAGGCTGAGCTATCGGACAATGTGGGGAGGCAAGGGGGAGGCGGAGGCTGCGGGTGTGGCGAACGACGGCGACGGTGGCGCTGCGAGAAGAGAGCAGGGAAGGGGAGAGGTCCTGGGAGGGAGGGGAGAGGTGCAGGGGGTCGTCCATGTCCGCTGGGCGTCGAGAGAAGCCCACGGGGCGTGAGGCAGGGAGGCGAGGAGCTACGTGGTGCGCTCGGGCTCGCCGGCATGCCCCTCTATTCCTGCCTGGCGAGAGGAAGCAGCTGCCTGGTGGGGCTGGTGGGCTGGGCCGGCCAGTGCCGGGCCGCAAGTAAGGCCAGGTAAGTGGCCCAGGTCACTCACTCTCTCTCTCTCTCTCTCTCTCTCTCTCTCTCTCTCTCTCTCTCTCTCTCTCTCTCTTTTCTAAACTTTGTCTGTTTTCTATTTTTTGTACTTGTGTTGCTTTATTAAAAATGCTAAAGCACTTTCATAAATCATGAAACTACTGATGCCCATTGTATATAATATATCCAATAGGTAACATTTTGGTTTATGATTATTTGGGCAGTTATAATATTTTATAGCATTTAAATGCCCAAATGCTAATAACATATGATTTAATCCAAAGACCTTAGGATGTCCTAGAAAATTGTGCACCATTTTTGGTAGAGGTTTAGGACCAATGCAATGATGATGAACATTTTAGAAGGGCACTTTGGGTACATTTAAAAGTATTTATGAAACCCTAGTTGATTTGATCTAGTGCTAAGGTTTGAACAATCCCCATTTCAACTTTCAAAATAAATTTAGACATGATGCATGGATGCAAAAGCTAGCCTAGAGCTCTACCAGACTAGGGATGTGACAATGCCCTAGATTGCTCCGGCGACCACAGTGAGTTTCATTTGAATGGTGATTACTTACTAGTATTCACATTTGAGTTGCATCATGCTAACGAAACATTGCATATGATCTTTGGTGCAGCATGCCTCTCGACAAGCATCGACCAATCATTCTTCGTCTCCCACTCGCACGACCGGTCCTTCACCTCCGTGATGACGCTAAGTTTTCACAAATGTTTTGCTTAACACATGCATAGTTAGCTTAAGAAATGACCTATACTTAGCTTATTTTCCTCAAAAATGACATAATAACCTTACTTAGCTTCAAAATGACCTATTTTACCTAGGATAGCTATAAAATGACCTACACTTAACATTTTTCCCCTCCAAAATGACTTAATATGCTCCACTTCCATGACAATAAATGGAGCGTCATGGAAGTGTTTTCATCAAGGGTAACCGACATGTGGCATCCAGCATAACGGGCCATCGTTAAGCTATCAGGGTCCGATTTGGATCCGATAACCTATTAGCGGTCCAGACCAATCGGGATTTTCCACGTGCAAAATTGTCATTCACCGGAAGATTCCACATGTCAGCTCGGCATTGGGACAAATGTCATGCCCACAATGGATGGGAAGCGCCTATGATATGTCAACACGTGACATGGCCCAATAGTGGCCCGTTTAGGTTAAAAGGTCGGCCTGTCCAAATAAGCGGGCCAGCCCATATGCGGCATATTTGAGTCAAGCCCATTCACAACCAAGGCCCACACGAGTTAGACAGAATTGGCCCACCAAAGGCCCATTATGGATTTCACAATTTCCAGCCCATTGTCAGTTCCAACCCGTTAACAACCCGCTACGTCTTTGGGCTGAATTACGACCCGACCTTCTTTCAGCCTGCTAGCAGCCCATTATAGATATGGATCAATATCCCATCGGTACTTCTTTCGGCCTTTTCTCGGCCCATTCTGTAGTTGGTCCAACTTCTAGCCTGTTTTGACTTTCGGCCTTTTCTCAGCCCATTCTGCCCATTTTGTACATGGGCCAACTTCTAGCCCGTTTTGACTTTTGGCCTTTTCTTAGTCCATTCTGTACATGGGCCAACTTGTAGCCCATTGGGTCTTTCAGTCTATTAACAATCCACACAATAGTTAGGCCTTTGACGGAGCCACTCGATTTTGGGTCCAATAGCGGCCCATGTTCTCCATGGCAGAATTTCAGCTTGACGCGATTTTCAGCCCGTAAAAAGCCTAGTTTGTATATTGGTCTTTTTTTTGGCCCAAAGCACTTTTCAACTCCTTACTGGTTCGTCACATAGAAGGGCCGAGACAAAATTGTTGTTTATTTTAGACTGCTAGAGGCCCATGGGCTATCGAGTTTTCGGCCTACTGGCGACCTTTTAGGAGCCCTTGTTAGGATGGGCTATTGGGATGGGCCAAAATCCATTAATAACGGACCTTGTTGGTTGGGCCATCTGATCCATTATGATTGACACCATGTCGATTAGGATCCACTAAATATTAGTCCGGCCCATATAAGGCCTGCTTTGAGTACATATGTTCAGTTTGTTCGGATGGTGTCCATGTTATATTTGGGCATACGACACTATACTATAGCATCTAAAAAAACCACACTTATACAGTAAAGAGACTAAGGCATAGAAACGAAGAATAATTCTACACTATACAATTAAGAAATTGTACCAAATTACATACACTGGGAAAATAAAGCTCATACAATATGGACGTGCATCAACAGAACTTACAATTTGAACTATAATCCCTTCAGAAAATAGGATTGGCCAGATTCAGACAGCAGAAATTTCAGTCTACAAAATCTCCAATTCCTGGTTACCTCAATGTCTTGTTTCATTTTGTTGACTCTTGCATCTAATACCTGCAACTCCAGTCTCAACATGTTGATTACATATTGAGAATCATATACAAGTTGTCTTGCCACCTCTAGTTGATGCTCTAGAACATCAGCACATTCCAATTCCAATCCATAATTATTTGGTAACAACCATGTCGCACTGCTCTCAGATCTTTCTGTTGATTTTACTTCATCCTGAAATGTTTCTGTAAGTACAAATGACAAGAACAAAAATATTGTTACAATAGTGATGCGAGCAAGACTGACTATGTTGTACATGAAAAAACATGATTAACAATAATGTTACACATCATGAAGCATAAGCAGGTGATATTTCAAAAATTATAAAAATGGTAGTCAACCCGCATATAAAAATCTCTCTTAACTCACCAGAGGAGCATGATGTTGGGGCCAAATCCAAAACACAAACAAGTTACAATTTTAGACCACGCATTTACTACACATGAGTAGGCAATGAAAAGAACTGGTTGGCTTATTGTTTGTAGCTTATATTCAAAGGGGCTTATTTTCTTAGGATAACTCGAAATAACTATCCCTTAGAACCCTGGCCAACAACACTGACATACAAATAACATGAAATGATGATTGCAATGGAGTGACCTACCATAGCACACTGTAGAGGCTCACCGTTGCCTCTCCTTTTTTTGGGATGTTCCATGAAAATGCGACATACATCTAGTACTAGGAAATCTTGTACTTTTTCATTGCGGCACCCCATCTGCAAGTTCACATGGCTAATTTGAGATATCTCTACATGATAATACATTTCATATCCCTTGCGCATATTTAAACCACCAATTAACGATTGTGTACATAGCATAAACTAGCCATAACTCTATGTACTAGACTAGCAGGCACTCTAAGGCGAAGCTACACCGGTAGGGTTGAGGATGGTGTTGGCGAAGCGGCTCTGGTAGGGTGGAGGATGGTGTTGGTGAAGAGGATGAGAGGCCATCGACGGGGGCATCGGTGGGGCGGCTCTTGGGGTGTGGATGAAGCAGCTCGGGTGTGGAGTACGAAGGATACGTTGCATATGCGCTGCGGTTGACAATAGTACCAACGAAGCAGATCCGATGCTGTGGATTAGCCGGCACTGAATGGGCTGTGGTACCGTGGTGGATGAGCAGTCTATTGTTTCTATGTGTGGTGGGAGGGGTAGATGCAACCGCAGAAGCAGATCCGGAAGGTGGACGATGCTGGAAGTGAAAGGGCTCTAGTAGGCCAGTGGATGAGCAGTCTAGAGTTTCGAGAGGGAAGGGGTAGAATGGCTAATGAAGTACAGACGACGTGATGTGACATGCTCTAGTGCTGTGGAGTAGTCGTTTTTGCTGGAGGGGAGAGGAAATGGGGGTGCCGTGTGGTGGGGGGAACCTGAAGTTACCGAAGCAACCCCGACCTATTTTGTAAATGAGGGACATATTGTAACTATTGTTCTCCGTACACCAAGGACAAAAGGGGAATTTCACATTCTAAAGAATATGTCACGAAAAATTTAGGAGGCGGGAACTTTTTTTGTGGCAGCCCGGCTCAAAGAAAACCAGAACGCCCCGTATTCCAGCCCAGAGATCGGGGTGAAGTCTTCTGGAATACGAGACTGCTTAGTACAGAACAAACCAACTTTCTATTACAACACGAATATGATTACAAGGATTCTGATATTACAATGAATAACATTGGTACAACGACACTACACCAACCACGGTTGCTCTATACAAGGAGCATAACAACTCAAAGCAGCAGAGCAACTACTGGCAGCGGAACAACGAACGGCGATGATTGACTCCAATCCGCAGGGACTTTGGCTGGAACGTTTATCCTAGCTCGCGAACAAGGGAACAACACTAAACAAGCAAGCAATCCAGGCACGACCTGCAAGCTGGCATGACACGCCAGGTCAGTACATTGAATGTACTTGCAAGCTCACAATAACCAGAAGCATTCAAGACAAACAACATCATGGCAATTACAGGTTAATCGGGAATTATCATGAGATCATCAGGATAACATAGCATGAACAACATGAACATGATACAGCTAGACAATATGAGCATGGCATGAACATATAAATCAGATGACACTAGCATGCAACATGATGACACTACATGCACCATTTATTTTGTTCGGGTTACCTCATAACCATCACATGCATCACTTACCAACCTCGGATATTATACGATCATCTCAGGATCAAATCAAGCTTGGTATAAACCATGTCGTAGTAATCATCAAGTGACCACAAGGAGCTTGATCTTTATCCATGATTCTCGCACAACATCACGAATATCCAACAACTCGGTATCCTCGATGCCACGGAGATTATTCCGGCGATCACAACCATGACCAACACTTGATCTCAAAAGGTGATCTTTCCGGCGATCACAACCAACTTATCTCATCATCGAACCAGGGATATTATTAAGCACATTATTATTATTACGGTTGACTCATAGTGTGACCAACTACGAACTGGGCCCTTATCCGCGGGCGCGGCTATTGATAGATTTAATATAGACTCTGCAGAGGAAGCACACTATACCCACACTACAGAACCCATGGCCTCGTTCTCCCATTCGGGTGGACCAACGGCATTCCGACAAAACCGATCTACTACCATGACACTCTCCCGGCCACTCTGACCAACTCCCCTTTGGCCTATGTCCTGGGTGGCCCCGTGTCTACCAAAGACATAACGACCACCATCGTGGCCAAACATAAACGGTCCCAAACGGGGACCCGGATCCAATCAACAACAATGGGCACACAAGGTTATGTCTGCTTACTGGGCAAAGGTACCGCACGCCCATAACCTTCCCACGTTGGAGGCACCGGCGAGAGGCATGACAATAGACCCAATTAGGACCTTCCCATAAAGGTAAACGTGGTTGCACTGGTCAGTTCGATATGGTGGCACCATGACTCAGCCAACAGTTTTTCAATTTCAATTTAATCCGGTTAAACTTGAATGCAAATATGCTGAGCCATGATAAAATACATTATGCAATTACAATGCATGAGCATGAATATCAACATAATCATGAGAGAACCACATAACTATTCACCATATCAACAATGAATCATAAGCATGGCATACTGACTAGCATGAACATCATAAGTACATACTTTTCTGAAACATAGCATGACCACTAACATCAACAACAAATATCATGCAAGAACATACCAACAATGCCATCATGCAAGCACTAACTGGATGCAACGGAACATGCATGACAACGGTACTCGGGACATACGGCAGTCATGCACCGAAGACCATCACCAACATCAACATGTACTACTAGCGAACATAAACATATGAAAGGAATACTAGCAACTAGCAGGGCATGATAATCAGGTGCATAACAACATATCAAGAAAATAAACAATAACCCTGAAGCATTACAGAAACAACGATAACCACATTTTAATCATGCAATCATTTAATAAATATTCAATTTGAAAACCATGTCTACTGCATGACTATCATGCAAGTGGGTATTGTGGCTTGCCTGAGGATGAAGAATACTCCGGGAAGAACTGCGGAACGATCGCGAAAAGAATCGCCCGAAGCAGTTCTCTCTAGGAGGGGGCTGTTTACGGGCAAGGGCAAAGTGGTCATTTCCATTATGTCAAACCATAATTAAAATGACACCAACAGAATGGACTCAACGAGACGAAGACGTGGCCTTTGGAATCACCTGATTCGGAGCTACGGTCGCGAAGATATGAAAGGTTGAAGGAGAGGGACCAATCTGTGAATATTTCTTCAGCAAACAGGTCCCTGAGTGGATAAGGCAGAAGCGCAGAATCAGAAATACGCTTTCAGAACTTGAAAATGTATTTTGGGTTGAAGTAGACAGAAACTACGCTTTCAAAAATAGAAAATGTACTTCTGGAAAGCCGTCTCCACTTGCCATGTCAGCCCAAGCGGCTGAGCCACTGACGGGCCGGGCCCAGGCGATAAGGAGGGGCACGGGCGAGGCGTCATCTTCCTCCTCGCGCCTCTGTTCCCTCGTGGAATAGAGCGGAGGCAGGAGGGCGCTGCTGGCCGATGACCTGGCCGGCTCTGGCCGCCACCGGCAAACGGCGACCGCCGGCGGGCGCGGGAGGCCGAGGTGAGACCGCCTGGAGGGACTTTGGCCGCCGGGGAGGAACAAGGAGGACGACGACGGGAGGAGGATGGGAGGAGGCAGAGGCGAGCTGCAGCGAGGGGGCCGGCCAGCTCCGGCCATCTCCGACCGATCTGAGGACACCGGTGGGACCAGGGAACCGCGCCGCATCCATTTAGATTCCCAGTAGGAGCCGGGAAGGAGCAAGGAGGGCAGGAGGGGTGGCGCCTTGGGAGTCACAGAAAGCTTCGGGCGGTCGGGCTTCTCCATGCTGCAGCTGTCTCCGGTGAAAAGCAAGTAGGTGGGGCGGCTCGTTGGGACGAGGGGAACTCGGTGGACAGCTCGAGAGGAAAGGGGAGGGGCTAGGCGCATCGGAATGATGCCGAGACCGAGGCGGCCATGGCGGTCTCCGGCGAAAAGAAGAGGAACCCGAGGGCTTTGGTGGTCGAGGAGGAGCGAGGAGAGGCTGGGGAGCTGCGGAATGGCTCTGGGGTCCTTATATAGGCGCGGAGGAGGCTCTAGACGCTCACTAGCGAGCTCGAGCAGTGCGCTAATGGAGGTCAGAAGCAGTACACGGTGCGAGCACTGTTCTGGCGGCGCAGCGCTGGCAAACCAGGACGAGGCAGTGATGCAGGGCGGTGCAGTCGAGCACGGGCGAGCTCCTGAACAAGGTTTGAGGTCGAGACGATGACGGAGGTGACGAGCAAAGTGGCCGGACCGATCCAGAGCGCGCGCTGTGCATGATGCAAGCGTGATCACCACGCGCACTGGTGCGAGCAGCGCGCTTTGGCATGGCCAACGATGTCCAGTAGATGGACCTCAATGCCCTTAGTAAAGATGCAGAAAGAAATTGGTCCAGGGGCAAAGAAGAGATTTGCAGATGGCCCCAAAGTGAATCAACAGGAAGGTGCTTGTAACTTCCTGTGGTTAAACCAGCTTGGTAACATGGTAAAGAGTTTGTCTGGCGATGATTACACACTAAGGTGATGTTGATCACCAAAAATCAGACTAATAGGAGGAGTTTAGATGGGGGTTGCTGAGAAAGTGCAAAACTGGACAGATTAGGGGATTATGATGTTGCACTCTCATATTTAAGTGTCATGAGCTGAACTTTGGTGGAGTGGGCTTATTTGACCATATGGAGCTGTTGTAAAAACCTCATGCCATTTGGAGTTACCAAAGTGGCACTTCTTTCACAAAGCTCCATTCTGGACAGAATCTAGAAAAATTTACTGAGGGTAAATGGATAACTGGATTGAGCCAAAACTTGGTGGAGGGAGTAGATGTAGATGTAAGAATGTCTTGGGAGATTTTCAGATCAAATAAAGCATGGTAAAATAGGGTTGCTTCACAAAGTGAAACTTTTACCAGAAACCAATATTTGGAGCTGAGCTCACATAGATGATCTCCATGAGCTCAAATTTGGTGGAGATGCCAGATTTAATAAAATGATGGATGTGACCAAGTTTCATCTCATTTGGAAATGCCTAGAATATACTTCCTTCACAAAGTTCCTTTCTGGACAGAAACTTTGGAAAATCACTGAAAAATTATTACTAGGCAAATGAGTTTGAAAACTGGCACAGAGCAAAGATATGGACATGAAAAGATGTCCACCAAGTTTGGGGGTAATTGGGCAAAGATAAATAGCACTTGCTTCACATAGTGTCATTTAGGGCAGAACAGAAAAATGATTGTTGGAGGATTATTTTTTAACATGGCAATGAAATGTTTTGCCATATTTGATCAATATATGACCCAAAAAAATTATGATAATTATTTGGGAATTTTTAGAATGACAGAGATATAGGTTGCTTCACAACCTAGGGCAAAAAGAATTATTCCTTTAATAGAAAAGGAATATTCCTTGGAAAAAGAATAGTGGGTTGGGTCAAGGATGAAAATGACAGGGTCTTGGGATGATGATGATATTGAAAAGCCACTATAAACCTAGGAACACATGGTCTTCCCAAGTTTCAGAACCACATAGCCACTGAAAAGCAAATAAAATCAAGAAATCCAAGAAAATTAAAGGAAAAAGAAAAGGGCAAAAATCTAGACTATTGCATTTTTCCACCCGCGGGATCGTTCATATCTAGCCTCAACTAATTTTGGACAGAACTAGCAGGAAGTCGGTCATGTGATACTGTGTACAGAGGCACACGTCAGCAGTTTATTACTGGTATGATGTCCACCCCAGCAAAAAGACAATAACTCCGGATGATGCCACGATAACTTGTTACTACTATCACACATGCGCGGATGATCGTAGGTTTAAGTGAGGTGCATTGATAAAAAGCGGAGCAAACACTCAGCCTATGTATTTGTCGTGTAAATATATAATTTTGTGCCATTGGTTATTCATTTTAAACACAATGCATTGACGTGTTAATTTTAATTATATTGGACAGTAACAAATGGATAATATAGATGCGGAAAAGAAATTGATATTATATATAGTCTTCTACTTAAAAGTGTTACCTCATATCATTACATTTTTTTTGAAAAAGGGGATGTACCCCTGGCCTCTACATCTGGGGGATGCATACAACCATTGAATTCATATATGAATATTACATACATTACTTCATCATAGAACCTTAATTCATCCAAGACTAATGAGTTTGAATGCAAAACTAACAATGGTGCATGTACATGATAACTACAGTGGTTGTTTGAAGAAATGTCACTAGAACTTTGGCATTCACAATTGAAAAAGACTATTTGAAAGAAAATGCGCATGTGAGTGTCCAACATTTATAGCGTTGAATCAGTATTGTATCTTCGACCACGATACGAAGTAGATATAGAGTATGTTCAAGCGATGCACGTCCACAGTCGCTAGATAGTGGTACATGAATGAATTGTGCAATCTCTCTCACATGGATACATATCTCATATATCCGTGGACATCTGAATCACACACGCGCATTTCATGTATTTCCCTCTGTCTATGACGGTTAGAATTCGTATTTCTACACTGTCTTACAAGTCTCTCACACAAAAACACACATGATCTCTTTGTTGAACATGCCCACCCCTTTAATTCTGCCCACCCACCGCCACTCATGTCTCGAAGAACTATGTCTCGCACACATATCTGTAAGGTTAACTCGAGTCCCGGAACCATATGAATATGTACAACGGGACCCCATCACAACACCTTTTGTTTTGAGATTTCGCTCACACGCACGCGCATACATAATTTTTCTCTTCATTTTTTCGGCACTTGCATGCACACCTCTTGTTTATCTCTGCGATGCTTTAAGTATGTCTTGCACACATGCTATATACCCATCCCTTAGTATAGATATGTAACACACAAACTCCTTCTCCCTATCTCTAGGTGTCACTGGCACCCCCTCCCCCCCACACACACACTTCCCGATAGCTAAGGAGTAGGGTGACACCTCGATTTTGATATTAATAGACATCTCTCTCAAACACGCACACACACACACTCACTAGTTGTGCCTTTCTGCCTACTCTTGCACACTCTTGATACGTCTTTATC
>LR738711.1:510639356-510696253 GCA_902687465.1 Secale cereale
CAGCAGATGGGTGACACCTCGATCTTGGTCTGAATCTATCAATTGGCTTCTCTCTCAAACACAAACACACACTCACTGGTTGTGTCTTTGTGCCATACTACTCGATGCCTCTTTCTCTCGGTAGCCCCATGTTATGTAGATTTCTCGCGTGCACACAACTGTAGTGATGATGACACTGAACCCAGTGTGCCTTGTTTAAACCGGCATCATGTGATAGTTTTCACCCTGTTTTCTGTTAATTAACAGGGCAACCTTTTCTTTGTTACTACTAGTGAATTTGAGATCATTCAGGGCAGACATAAAAGAGTAAAATTCATCCACGGTACCTATCGTACATACGAAGTTGGTCAATACGGTCACTATGTATGATCATTAACATGCCATATAGCTTCGTATTTTTTTGAGTTGACTGGTCAAATACAGTGTGCGATAATTTTTTGTAACGCCCCGGATGTAAAACTTCCTTATATGGAAATATATGCATCATTGACTTAATCAATTCCATTCTGGGATCTTTCTTCATTTCGGGTTTCTTCGTTTTTGCCTTATGCGTGTGTTGCACGTCACCATGTCATTTTCATTATGTGCATTGCATTGGCATAGTCTCACTTGCACCCGTGTGGTAGTTGCATCATCTCCGTCGTCTCTGTTATTCGTTTCGGTTTCCAACTCTCTCACACGACACCCATCGCACCTCTCAAGCCTTTGTTTCGTGAGTGGGTTAAAAACATCCTCGGAATGGGTCGAGAGTTGTCGAGTGGTATTAGTATATCACCGGTAGACCGCCTGTCAAGTTTCGTCTCGTTCGGAGGTCGTTTGATACTCCAACGGTTAACCACGTGGGCCGAAAACCCCTATCTCTTTTGGCCCAACATGCCTCCACGACAGCCCACTAGCCCAGCACAACCACCACCATTTTCTCGATCGTTGGACCATGATTGTGTGGGCGAAAACCGCACCTCATTTGGACCCTCCTAGCTCCATCTACCTATAAAACTACCCCTAGCCCCTAAATTCCGGATCCAAACCCTAGCCCGAGCTCCTCCGCGCCGCTGGACACGTCGGTTCCGGTCAGACGCGTCCGCTCCGCCCCCAGAGCCAATCAAATCGTGCCATGTCACTGACCCCATGCCCACATCGCCGCCGGTGCCCGGGGACCAGATCCGGCCCGCACCGGGCCCGCATTGCCGCCGCACGCACGAGGGTCTCGTCCTCCGCGCTGGTCGCCGGACGCCTCTGGTCGGGCCGCCGCCGCCACACCCCGGCGACCTCGCTCAGGCCACCCCGTGGCCTCGACGCTCCGCCCGCCAGCCGCATCTCCCGCTCCGTCGCCTTGCCGCAGCGCCGCCGCGCCTGCCCGCCACTGGTCGCCGCGCGCCGCACACCTACTCGCCAGCCGCTGCGCCCTCGAGCTCGCGACCCCGCCGCCGAGCGCCTTGTGGCGCCGCGGACCACCGCTGCCACCGCCGGCTCCTCCGCCCTCGCCGCCGTCGGGCGCCACCCCGCCAGCACCGCTGCCTCCCCTCTGGCGAGTCGCCACCGCCGCCTCCCCGAGCTCCTCCGGCAAGCCGCCGCCATGCCGGGCCCGATTTGGATCTGGATCGCAAGGTGGACCAGATCAACCCGGCCGGTGATCCAAATGCGCCACCCCGAGCCTGGATCCCTCCGTCCTGAACCTCTCCATCCTGTTTTCGGAGGGTAAAAATTCTGCTAAGTCCCTAATCTGCAATATTTTTATGGCCTCTTCATCATGTCACAACGTTGTGCTCGGTGCTTCGTTTGCATGTATGATATATCGAAATGTTCTTCTTGTGATGCTCTTCATGATGGATGCATTTGCGTGCATGTTAGGTTGCATTATACCATGTTTAACCCTGTTGCAAAAGTGCATGTGGCTGATAAGTTTATGAACTTGTTATGAGATGATGATTTGTCTTTTTCGTGTGAATTAATCCATGTGTCATATGAGCTAGGTGTCAACATGAGTTTTGCTCATTGGAATGTGCTCTACATGATAGATTTATTTTCATGACATGATATGTCTTGAGATGAGTGCAAAAAGCTTGTTAACATGCCATCGTGATGTTAAATTTCTGCTAAGGCTGAATCTAATAACTTTTATGCCATGTTTCCATTAGGCTACCGTCATTGTTGTGCATGGTTAGATTTGTCCAGTGGGTGTTCCTTGATTTATAAGTTACGCTCTAGCTATCCATTCTCTTGTTTGCCATGATGGCTTGCTGTAGCTTTTTTTTTCATGCCCTCAAGTTGCTATAAAATGTTTCTGTCAACCTGTTATCAGCAAGTTCAGTTTTGCCATGTGAATAGCTAGTGTTCTATGCATCCTATGACCATGTTCTTGCCATGAGTAGCTTCACAAACATGTCCTATTGATGTTGGTTATATTCACATGCCATGATATGCTTTGACATGAGTTTCACAAGCTTGCAAACATGCCTACTTGTCGTTGTTGCTGCCATGCCTTGTAATTTTCACTAAGTCTGAGAAATCTGGTAACTTATTGAATCTTGCCATGCTTGTTTAATTGTGTTCCAACATGTTTTTGGGTATGCTCTGAGTTCATGCTTGTTAAGAATCGTGTCTATTTCACATCCATGCCTTTTGTCTTCATGTTTGGGTGATGTAGCATATTTAAATCTTGCTACAAAGATGCCATGTTGCTATTAACTTCAGTTTTGCATTGTATCTTGTTTTGCTTGCCATTTGCAAACCGTGCATCCGTTTCCAATGATCTTTATATAGATTTCGACCGAAATCTTTCAATCTATCCAGTGGCTTGCTTGGTTGCCCAAGATGAAGCCATTTCCATCATCTCATCCTTTAGGATCAAGAGCATCCTCATGCATACGCACATCATACTTGCATCCCATGTCATGTCTTGCATCATGTTGATTGTGCATTGCACCGTCATTGATCTTGTACCATTGTTGTGCTCTTGTGTTTGGTAGAGCCAGGAGCCGATACCGAGTTCAAGGATATTGTCGAGACTGAGTTTGAGGAGCCGTCTTACCATCCCATCGAGGACTTACCAGGCAAGATGACCGTTCCTCGATACCACCTCTATCTTTGCCTTGCTAGTTATCTCTCTCTATAGCTATGCCTCGATGCCTATTCTTGTCTTGTCAGCCTCCTATGTTGCCATGAAACACTCTAACCGCCTTCCTAGCAAACCATTGATTGGCTAAGTACGCTTTTGCTCAGCCCCTCTTATAGCGTTGTTAGATGCAGGTGAAGTTTGAAGATTGCTCCATGTTTGGACTTGCTTATTGGGATAACACAATATATATCTTAATTAAATTAATACACATATATATTGGTAATGGGTGGAAGGCTTGGCCTTCTGCTTGGTGTTTTGTTCCACTCATGCCACCTTAGGACCCGATAAACCAGTGTTATGTTCCTTGATTTTGCGTTCCTAACATGGTTGGGGTTTATGGGCCCCGCTTGATAATTCACATTGCTTAAAGCTTTTCCAACAAGGCCCAACATTGGTACTACCATTTTCCTAACAACAAAAAAACTTGTATAGGGAGTTATAAACCCGAGTTCTTAATCAACCCCCGGGCCAGTGCTCCTCATGAGTGTTGGTCCAAACTAGAGGCACTTGCGGTGCCACCCAGTTTCTCTGGGGCCATTGGTTGCTGTACGTAGTGCTCATCCGGTCGTGGCCTGAGACGAGATGCGCACGGCTACTATCAGGGTGTCGGCGCGCTGAGAGGTCTTCCTGGATTAGTTTTACCTTTGTCGAAATATCTTGAGCACGGGATTCCGAGAATACTCGGGTCTTCCCAGCATGGAATTGCGACTTCGCGGATTGTGAGCTTGTGATGGCTACGTTGGGACACCCCTGCAGGGTTTTGAACTTTTGAAAGCCGTGCCCGCGGTTATGTGGCAGATGGGAATTTGTTAATATCCGGTTGTAGATAACTTGACACCATATCCTTAAGAATACACTACCTGTGTGAGTACCGTGATGGTCTCTTTTCGAAGGGGTTTTCGGAAAGTGAACACGGTGGGGTTATGCATGAACATGAGTAGTTAGGATCACTTATTGATCATCTTTGGCGACCGTTGGCACATATTCTCTTGCTCTGAATTCGTAAGCTAGTTGCTTAGTGCTTGCTACAAACACTTTATTACCTCTCGACACCTAAAGGCTTTGTTAGTTTTGATACCCGGGAATGGGATTGCTGAGTCCTGGTGGCTCACAGATTACAACACACACCAGATGTAGGTACAGTCGACAGTGATGCAGGAGATGGATCAAAACTTCATTGGGAGTTCCATGAAGAGCGTGGTCGTTTCTATGTTACATATCCCGACGATCAGTAGCGGTTCCTACTAGGGGCGATCAGGACTTGTGTTTGTGGTATCTTTTCTCGTTTGGATTTCATCCGTAGGCAGACCCTCTGTTATTTGGATGAATGTATGCTATTGTATTCATTATGTGACGTGGTGAGTGTAAGCCAACTATTTTACTATTTCATCCATGTTCTTTTACATGAGTTGTGCAAAGATACCACGCTTGCGATCATTCCAGAATGCACTTATGTCTCTAACTCGTGCCTCGACACGTAGGAGATATAGTCGCATCCTAGGCATTACAAGTTGTTATTCAGAGCCTTCTTCGACCTAGGAGCCCCCTGATTGATCGAACCGCTGACGGTTGAGTCTAGGCACACACATAAAATGTTTTGAGTCTAATATATATATATATATATATATATATATATATATATATATATATATATCGGAGAGTAGGACTTCTTTTTACTCCTCATCCCTTTCGTCACTCTGGTGAACACTCCTGACGTTGTTTTGATTTCACTATTCCCAAAAGTTCACCAATTTTTTTAGGATCACGCGAGTATTGTTTGGATTGTTCTAATACCTTTGTGACGAGAACATTGTTCTTGGTGCCTGATGTCTACACACGCTTCTACTCTTGTAGACTATGTTGGGCCTCCAAGCGCAGAGGTTTGTAGGACAACAACAATTTCCCTCAAGTGGATGACCTAAGGTTTATCGAACTCAGGGAAGTAGAGGTTGAAGATGGTCTCTCTCAAGCAACCCTGCAACTAAGATACAAGAAGTCTCTTGTGTCCCCAACACACCTAATACACTTGTTAGATGTATAGGTGCACTAGTTCGGCGAAGAGATGTTAAATGGCAAATGATATGGATGGCAAAACAAAGTAATATAAATCTGTAATAAAAAGTGCAGCAAGCAAACAAGTGGTAAACGTGAGCACAAATGGTATTGCAATGGTGGAAACAAGGCCTAGGCTTCATACTTTCACTAGTGGCAACTCCCAACAACATTAACATAATCGAATCACATGATATTTCCCATAAAACATGCAATGGAGACGCACCCGAAGGTCATTCCTTCGTGGTCAAGAGAGGACGAGAATTATGTAGGGCTACAAAAGCACACCTCAAAGTTCGTAGTTCTCAATCTAAGGATTTCCCAATGTCACCGCGGCCATCCAAAGAGAGTCCCACAATCACCACAACATATCTAAAGGATAGTCAAAGACAAGCACCAAGAGACTCTCAATCTTCAATCAACACAAAAGAGAGGAAATCACTCATGAAAATATTTTTCTAATCCATGTCCAATAGACCGCTGTCACCTTGGTCTCGGGGATTATACTAGATAAAGACAAGTGAGTACATCAATCCAATACATAGAGGAAGGGGAAACATCATGGGATCACCCTAGATTAACATAGCCTATGATCACAACGAAGATCACATCATGGGAGAGAGAGATAACCACATAGCTACTGGTAGAAACCTCAGCCCCGAGGAGGAACTACTCCCGCATCATGGAGGGAGGAAGCAACGTCGATGGAGATGAATCCGGGGGCACTTCCCCGTCCCGGCAGGGTGCCGGCTGATGTCTACACACGCTTCTACACTTGTAGACTATGTTGGGCCTCCAAGCGCAGAGGTTTGTAGGACAGCAGCAATTTCCCTCAAGTGGATGACCTAAGGTTTATCGAACTCAGGGAAGTAGAGGTTGAAGATGGTCTCTCTCAAGCAACCCTGCAACTAAGATACAAGAAGTCTCTTGTGTCCCCAACACACCTAATACACTTGTTAGATGTATAGGTGCACTAGTTCGGCGAAGAGATGTTAAATGGCAAGTGATATGGATGGCAAAACAAAGTAATATAAATCTGTAATAAAAAGTGCAGCAAGCAAACAAGTGGTAAACGTGAGCACAAATGATATTGCAATGGTGGAAACAAGGCCTAGGGATCATACTTTCACTAGAGGCAACTCCCAACAACATTAACATAATCGAATCACATGATATTTCTCATAAAACATGCAATGGAGACGCACCCGGAGGTCATTCCTTCGTGGTCAAGAGAGGACGAGAATTATGTAGGGCTACAAAAGCACACCTCAAAGTTCGTAGTTCTCAATCTAAGGATTTCCCAATGTCACCGCGGCCATCCAAAGAGAGTCCCACAATCACCACAACATATCTAAAGGATAGTCAAAGACAAGCACCAAGAGACTCTCAATCTTCAATCAACACACAAGAGAGGAAATCACTCATGAAAATATTTTTCTAATCCATGTCCAATAGACCGCTGTCACCTTGGTCTCGGGGATTATACTAGATAAAGACAAGTGAGTACATCAATCCAATACATAGAGGAAGGGGAAATATCATGGGATCACCCTAGATTAACATAGCCTATGATCACAACGAAGATCACATCATGGGAGAGAGAATTGACCACATAGCTACCGGTAGAAACCTCAGCCCCGAGGAGGAACTACTCCCGCATCATGGAGGGAGGAAGCAACGTCGATGGAGATGAATCCGGGGGCACTTCCCCGTCCCGGAAGGGTGCCGGCACAGGAATTCTGGTCCCCCGAAGCTTGATGACGATGGCGGCGGAGATCGGAATTGCGTCTGGAGAAAAGGGGTCCGGAATCAGGGTTTCTGCGACGGGTGTTAAATATATGCCAAAGGGGGGCATCAGCGGAGGCCTGGGGGGCCCAGGCGCCCCCCGGCGCGGCCAGGAGGGGGGTCGCGTGGGCAGGCCGCCTGGAGCCCCTGTGGCCCCCCTCTGGCCCTACTTTGGCCGCACGGAAGCTTCCGAAACGCTGATTTTTTATATAATTTTTTCGGGATTTTTCTGGCAGTTTACGTGATAAGAAAACCTGAAATACAAAAACAGTAGAAAACAGAAACTGGCACTGGGGTGCACTGAGTTAATAGGTTAGTCCAAATATGATCAAAAGTGTATGGAAGTGTATAAATATCATAGCAATATCACCCAAAAGAGGCATGGAGCAAGCAGAAATTATAGATACGTTTTGGACGTATCAACATCCCCAAGCTTAATTCCTGCTCGTCCTCGAGTAGGTAAATGATAACAAGCATAATTTCTGTGGTGACATGCTATTAACCATATAGGAACTTTTCATAGTCACATGACAAGTGCTTACTGAGACAATGAATCTGTAGTAATTAAGTTGCCTCATGAGAAAATCACAAAGAACTAAAAGTTTTACAATATGATACTGAAGTACTCAAAAGATTTGTAATGAGCATGGTGTGCAAATATGATAAAGTGATATCTCGCTTGCCCCCTTTAGTGAAGCAAAACATAAATGCAGGGGCACCTCCAAGGTTTAAGTGACGACTAGATACAATGATTTCAGAATAAACGATATCATAATCATGCAAAAGACGATGGTACTTTGGGACAATGCACATTACACTCAGAATGACAATCATGCTCTCAGTAGTTGGTGCTTAAAGAAGGTGGAGACTCTCGAACCGTGGCTTTTGTTGGCAAGGTTGAAAACCCGTAGTCGGAAACAAAGACAAAGCATGTACCAGAGCTCTTGGTTTTAAAAACAGAAGTAAAAATTATTATTTTTAGATTATGCATGTTTCGTCAACGAATGCTAGCAGATAACTCAATTACTTCTTGAGATGGACAAGTTTCGAGGAACGGCTCCCGAATGAGGACGATCACATCCTCTTAATCTCCTTTGTTTATCACTACCAAAGTTTTCTGATTTCTCATGAACAAAGCGTGAAGGAGGGTTTATTTGTTGTATTATTTTTTTAATGAGCCGGGCGCACTCTATGCCAGTTCCTTCTCGTATTATGGGTTTGCACATAAGACATGCAATCCCGGGGTGAAGCTTGTCCAACTTAAAAAGATCATGAATTAACTACTACTTCCTCATGAGCTAAAACAGAGGCACAAAATAGAAATGCTTTTTTGAATAATTTCGAGATGGTACATGAAAGTCTTCGTTAGGAATGGCAGGTAAATACCATGTATAGGAAGGTATGGTGGACTCATATGGCATAACTGGTTTAAAGGATTTGGGATGCACAAGCAGTCGGTCCGCTTAGTACAGGCGAAGGTTAGCAAAAGACTGGGAGCGACCAACTAAAAGAGCAATGACGGTCATAATCATGCAGAGCGGCAAAGCAACATTGAATCAGGCATGGAAGTTATATCGCTACTCAGAAACAAAAGATCATCAAGGCTTGACAGACTTTCTTCACAGTCATAAATATGCGCGAGCATACACCAAGTCAATCAAAATAAATTCTCGAAGGAAGATATTACTAAACCATACCACATCATAGGCAAACAAATCATGTTGGTACTCCAATAACAAATTGGGACCCCCCCCAGCTATTTGAGACTAACCATAAGAAAACATGAACTACTAAGCACCATTATGCACGTAGCATTTTTATCATAGACATATCAACCAATGCAACAGAAGCAAACTCCCTTAATAAGATAAGCATGATAACTAAAGAGAGTTCAAGCAACCAACTAAACAAAAGCTCTTTAAAAAGATAAGCATGAATACTAAGAGCTGAACATGATAGTAGCTATTGAAAGACAAAGAACACACACAACAAAGATAGAAATGAAAATTCTATGTTATGTTCTAGGTTGAAGTGGAGCGTGTTTCTCTCCCACACAAAGAAATCCGAGTTCCGACTCGTTATGAAAAGCTAAAGAAAACCAAAAAGGAAAACTAAAAGCAAGACGCTCCAAGCATAGCACATAACACATGAAGTGATAAAAATATAGTGGAACGAAAGACGAACTGATAATGTTGATGAGAAGGGGATGCACGGGGGCATCCCCAAGCTTAGAAGCTTGAGTCTTCTTGAATATTTCTTGGGGGTGCATGGGGGCATCCCCAAGCTTGAGCGTTTGACACTCCTAAATCTTTGTATCATCTTCCCTCACACACTTGAAAACACCCTTCATACATAACTCATCATAATCTGATTAGCGAGGTTAGTACCCATAATAAAATAATTGTTCCCTGCTGGAAATAAGGATATTCTTGAAGGTCTACTGTTTCTCAAGATTGCCAAAAGGTTTTTGCAAAGAAAAAGCAAGCTCAAGGTTTGCAAAATGAAGAAAAGGAAAAACAGGACAGAATCTGTGAAAAACAGAACAGCAGGTAGTAAATGATTTTTTCGGGGCACTTCTGCAACTCTAATCAAAAAACTCAGAACAGATGCATGAAAGACAATTGTATAGAGCACGCTGTCGAAACAATTCAGACCAAAAAGATGATCTGGTGATTTTATACGAATTTTTCTATCCAAGGACAGAATCTGTTTCCTGGACAGCACGTCACAACTTTTGAACTTTCTTGCAATCAGAGGCTACACTTGGCACAAAGTTGAAAAGTAAAGATACAATGATGATGCTACTGTAGCAACAACATCAAGACACAACAAAAAAAAATTTATTCATTGTGGGCTGCCTCCCAAAAGCGCTTTCTTTTATGCCTTTAAGCTAGGCATAAGACTTTAATGATGCTCTCGTAGGAATAAAAGTTGAAGAACAAAAGAGAGCATCAAGAAGCAAATACCAAACACATTTAAGCCTAACATGCTTCCTATGCATAGGAATATTGCAATAAAATAATTCATTGAAGCACAAAGCAATAAGCATAGGAAGACAAAACAAGCATAACTTCAAAACCTTCAACATAAAGAGAGGGAACTTAATATTATTGAAATATCTATAAGCATATGTTCCCTTCTCATAATAATTTTCAGTGGGATCACGAATAAACTCAACAATATAAGCATCACATAAAGCATTGTTACCATGATCCACATGCAAAAAGGTACTCTTACTCTCCACATAAGCATAATCTTTCTCATTGGTAATAGTGGGAGTAGGACTATCATAAACAACTTGAACACTATAGATTAATTGTGTATTAGGAAGATGGTGTTCAACAAGGGAGTAATTCCCTCCATGATTATGAAAAGTTTCATAAGGATAATTTCTCCTTATGTCATAGATACCTTTATAATCACTATATATTGGAGTTTTAACATCATCATGGTAGAGAAGAGCATTATCATTGCTAGCAACTATATTTGTAAACATGTTGTCTTTATTCTTACTAGCAAAAGAATTATCAATTATCACATCACTAGTGGGTAAAGGATTTGCAATCCTATCATCCCCAAGCTTAGAGCTTTCCATATCATCACTTTCAGAGTTGGTACCAAAAATATTTTCAAGATCATAAGTAGCATTATCATCATTTTCCCAATCACAATAAGTAACATGCATATCATAATCGAAATCATCTTCAATAGTACCTACGGACGTATCATCAAGATGATAATTAAGGCAAACTTCGCCTTCTTCTTTAAACTTACAACCGTTAGGATAAAAGTTGATGGGAGGAGTATGCTCAGGCCAGGTTGATACCCATTCTTCTTCTTTCTAGCTCCTCTTCCTCCTCCTCTTCTTTTTCTTCTTCTTAACCTTAGGAGGGGGTGGTTGGAGATGGAGCTTCTCCACATATCCTGGTTTATCATTAGAAACAATAGGGGAAACTTGGGAGAAACTCTCCTTTTTATTAGCAGAAATATAAGAGACATTTTTATACTTTGGTAAAGTTCCCTCCTTTCTAATCTTACTTATGTAATCATTCTCATGGCAATTAACAACACAATAAAGATGGCAATTTTGCAAAGTGTTTTTTATTCCTATGGCATTAACATCTAGCCAAGAAGTCTTTTCTGATAACTCTTCACACATCAAAAATAACATAAGCTCATCATAAAGATCAGAGATGATCATGTTATCACACAACTGGTTAACAGTTATGTTTTGAAAGTTCATGCATTGAAAATTAAAGTGACCCTCTATACAGCAAAGTTCACAAGTAAAAGGATAAAGGTCACACAATTCTCTAGCAATTTCATTTAAATCTCTGACCCAAGTGATTGTTCTTTCATGCTTATGTTGCTTACAATACTTCTCTTCTTCAATCGTAGGCCTTTCACAAGGTCTATCCACTCCGCAAAAATTAACATGCTTATATAAAACTTCATTTTTTGGAATTGGATCATGCATGTTGCAATCATCATGAACAATTTCTTTTTCTTTGCAAGTCTCTTTAAAAGGTTTATGATACTTGATCCAATCCTCCTTAGGCATATTAAGATGTGAAGCAAAAGATTTGAGGAAATCAACAAGGAGGTGAGAATCAAGCCCAAACTTAGCACTAAACTTATTAAAACTTGTAGTTTCAATAAAGGACTTAATGCAATCATACTCATAAATTATACCTGACTCTTTACCTTTGTCGATCTCCCAATCTTCAATGTTGCGTTGAATTCTTTCAAGGAGTTCCCATTTAGCATCAATCTTTTCGTTTGTGAAAGAACCCATAGAGGAAGCATCGAGCAAATCTTTATCCTGTCGAGATAGCCTCGCATAGAAGTTAGTAATAATCATATCTTTGGGGAGCCCATTGTTAGGACATTTTAGCATTAACGTTTTCAGTCTCCCCCAAGCTTGAGCTATGCTCTCTCCGTCATGAGGATAGAAATTATAAACATAATTCCTATTCTCATGGACTTTATGAAGAGGATAAAATTTGCAGTAAAAGAGAGACACAAGCTCTTGCCAATCAAGCAAGTGGGAGTTATAGAGAAGCTTATACCAATCTGAAGCTTTATCTATAAGTGATACGACGAACAATTTCCTCATGACAAACTCCATTGATACACCTGCAAGCTTAAATAATGAACATAATTGTGACAGATATAGCAAGTGTTCACCGGGATGTCTGTCTCCTGCGTAACGATTAGCCAAAACATAATCGATAATACCAGCTGGTATTTTATAGGGCACAATTTCAGTAGGGGGAGGAGCAACCACCACAGGTGTGGGGCGTCTTCCCGCAAGCAACGATCCAATAGCAAGGTTGTCCATAAGCATAACTTGTGAAATAAAAACAAGAAAGAAAAAGATTTAATTGCAAGATCTAAAGATATACCTTCAAGCACTCACCTCCCCGGCAACGGCGCCAGAAATAGCTTGATGTCTACACACGCTTCTACTCTTGTAGACTATGTTGGGCCTCCAAGCGCAGAGGTTTGTAGGACAGCAGCAATTTCCCTCAAGTGGATGACCTAAGGTTTATCGAACTCAGGGAAGTAGAGGTCGAAGATGATCTCTCTCAAGCAACCCTGCAACTAAGATACAAGAAGTCTCTTGTGTCCCCAACACACCTAATACACTTGTTAGATGTATAGGTGCACTAGTTCGGTGAAGAGATGTTAAACGGCAAGTGATATGGATGGCAAAACAAAGTAATATAAATCTGTAATAAAAAGTGCAGCAAGCAAACAAGTGGTAAACGTGAGCACAAATGGTATTGCAATGGTGGAAACAAGGACTAGGCTTCATACTTTCACTAGTGGCAACTCCCAACAACATTAACATAATCGAATCACATGATATTTCCCATAAAACATGCAATGGAGACGCACCCGGAGGTCATTCCTTCGTGGTCAAGAGAGGACGAGAATTATGTAGGGCTACAAAAGCAAACCTCAAAGTTCGTAGTTCTCAATCTAAGGATTTCCCAATGTCACCGCGGCCATCCAAAGAGAGTCCCACAATCACCACAACATATCTAAAGGATAGTCAAAGACAAGCACCAAGATACTCTCAATCTTCAATCAACACACAAGAGAGGAAATCACTCATGAAAATATTTTTCTAATCCATGTCCAATAGACCGCTGTCACCTTGGTCTCGGGGATTATACTAGATAAAGACAAGTGAGTACATCAATCCAATACATAGAGGAAGGGGAAATATCATGGGATCACCCTAGATTAACATAGACTATGATCACAACGAAGATCACATCATGGGAGAGAGAATTGACCACATAGCTACTGGTAGAAACCTCGGCCCCGAGGAGGAACTACTCCCGCATCATGGAGGGAGGAAGCAACGTCGATGGAGATGAATCCGGGGGCACTTCCCCGTCCCGGAAGGGTGCCGGCACAGGAATTCTGGTCCCCCGAAGCTTGATGGCGATGGCGGCGGAGATCGGAATTGCGTCTGGAGAAAAGGGGTCCGGAATCAGGGTTTCTGCGACGAGTGTTAAATATATGCCAAAGAGGGGCATCAGCGGAGGCCTAGGGGGCCCAGGCGCCCCCCGGGCGCGGCCATGAGCGGTGTCGCGTGGGCAGGCCGCTTGGAGCCCCTATGGCCCCCCTCTGGCCCTACTTTGGCCGCACGGAAGCTTCCGGAACGCTGATTTTTTATATAATTTTTTCGGGATTTTTCTGGCAGTTTACGTGATGGGAAAACCCGAAATACAAAAACAGCAGAAAACAGAAACTGGCACTGGGGTGCACTGAGTTAATAGGTTAGTCCAAATATGATCAAAAGTGTATGGAAGTGTATAAATATCATAGCAATATCTCCCAAAAGATGCATGGAGCGAGCACAAATTATAGATACGTTTTGGACGTATCAGTGCCTCCTGTCATTTAGGGGTTGTGGCAGTGTCCCGGTGAGTTGAGCTCCGAGGTGTTGTCGTCATAAATGTATCATTGCAGTTCTAGAATACCAGAGGCGGCCGACTTCAAAAACTCTTCTATGCATGTCTGGTGGTGAGATAACTCCGACGTCACCTAGTACTGGGGGGATAGTTTGGGAGTATTGCCACAGCTAGTATAGAGGATGCGTTTCGAAGGTCCGAAGTAAACATTTTTCGAATGTGCCTGGTTATGTGTTGACGGATGGATACAGCTGGATGTAGGATTTATTAGTTGAGTGATATGCGGTGCTTCCCCTATATCCCCAATAGCAGATTGCATAACCGGAAAGCTTCGGGAATTAATAGGTGGGATTCAAGTAGCTCTTAGGTAATCTTCCAATGGGTGCATGATATGAGGTTGGGGTTCAACATCTAGTGGAGAGGCTATCATGGGTGTTGTTGCACTAGGGGGTTTCATCTTAAAGAATCCTTGGCTATGCTGATCTGGGGATTGAAAGGCCCTTTGTAACACGTGCCATGGGGCATTCAACACGAACATGTGGGACAAAACCTCTATTATGTATTTGTTACATCTGTTACCTTGTTGTTTTATTCTATCATTTTATTATTCTCCCAAGTGGCTTCTCGACAAGTTGATGTACCATTAAGCTATCGAATTCATTCGTTCATTTTGTTCGGATGTTCATTGTGAAGACTATATGTTGCAAATATCTAGCCGTTGATTTAGCTTATCTATTATTTGCTTCAATGACTAACGGTTGTCATCGTCTTTAGTATGGCACTTACGAAAGTTCCCAGTCAGAATCCAGAGGGTGAAGAAGAGCATCCACCATCCCCTCCTCCTCCGTTTGAGGCATGGAGAGCGATTATGCAGGCAACCAATCAAAACACACAGATGCTCATGCAGATGATGCAGAGTTTCCAAGCAAATTAAGCAAATCAAGGCAATCAAGGGAACCAAGGCCAAGGAAATCTGTTCAATCAACCTCACTTTGCGACTCTGAACCAATTCCTGGCAAATCAACCCAAGTCTTTCGGTTACTATGTTGATACGCTGGATGCTGAAGATTGGATCACAGACATCAAGAAGCATTTCTAGTGCAGTAACGTCATACCTGAGGATTATGTCAAGTTTGCCGCTTTCCAACTCAAAGATCAAGCTGCAGATTGGTGGCAATAGTACAAAGACTCCAGAGCGGGTCGTGAGATCTCGTGCACTGACTTTTTCAGTGATTTCCATTCTCATCACATCCCTACCAGTGTCATTGAAGGCATGCATGAGAAATTCCGCAATCTGAAGCAAGGCACCATGTCTTTCTACCAATACAATGTCAAGTTCCAGAATCTTGCCCGTTATGCAAAGCAAGACATCCCCGATGCCAAGAGCAAAATCTACCAGTTCAGAGGTGGTCTGAAAGATGAACTTCAACTTGCACTCTTTCAGGACCCCGATCCTAAGTCACACCGATCTAGCTGTAACACGTCATATCACTTTGCGGCCTCACGCACTGTAACCCCACGGGTGCCACCTTACCTGGCCCGGGACCGTTTGCGCATTTTGGCACACGTATATGACAGTGTCGCTAGCATCCATATGACAGAGAACCCGGGCCGACATGGCTAGTTATAAACCAAAAGTGGCACTAAATTACAGAGACAGGCATCCATGACCCAGCAACGAACGTGTCGGTCATCAACGTATGAACCCAAGTCGTAGCAAGCTACATGGACTTAAAGGAACAACACGTGACATTTCCCCTAAGGGACAGACAAAGGAACGAAGAAGGACACATGCCGGCTAGCCTACGTGTTCCGAGCAGTAGCAAGCTACCAAGGCTCATTGGAATCACTAGGAGGCATTTCCCTGTAAGATAGGCTACCAAAGGAAAACAACTAGGTGTCGGATCCCACACATACCAAGCATTTCAATCATACACGCAATATGCTCAATATGTGCAAATACAACATTGCATCACAATAGAACTCTATGACTCAAAGTACTTTATTTAAAAGGCTCCAAGAGCCATACATAACATATCCATACAGGTAGGGGTCACATGACCCAACACTCAAGTCATACAGTCATACAAGCACAAGCGGAAGCTACATGTCTGTGTACAGACAACTTAGAAAAATAAAACAGGCTTGGTGTAGCCTGACTATCTAGAAGGCCCTTCACAAGCTCCAGATCTCCGTCTGTGTGTCAAGCTACTCGTCGACGTCAACGTCTATGTAGAACCCATCAGTAGGGGCAGGGTTCTCCTCTGCAACAGTTATTAAGCAAACATGAGTGCAAAGGTACTCAGCAGGTCCTACCACAGAACCTATCATACATGCAACATTATCAAAGGGGGTAGTGGAGTTTATAGCAGAATGCCAGCTTTGACCTTGGCTAACCTATACTACAACTCTCAACGGATTGCAAGATGTTATTACGAACACGAGTCCTCTACTCACCACATCAATACACTACCGAGGATCCTCTTCCGTCATCCTACGGAAGGGCCATCCACGGCACTCACACTTATCTTGAGGCTTTTAGTAGTATCCATCAACTTGTCTATGAACTGTAAGAGTAACCAAGTAGTTCGTACCGCGAACAGCGGCTATTCGAATAGTTTGATAACCCTGTAGGGGTGTACTTCTTCACACACGCTTCCACCACTTATCGCCGTTTACTCGGCGTGTACTCGGCAACCTTCAAGCGGAAGCCCAGCGAGGGTGTCGGCCACGACCTGACTAACTACTCAAGTCTCTCGTCCAGGTTTATCGCCTATTTGGGTTCCATCCGTGGGGAGATCCGGCCGGGGTGTCGCTCACGGCCCCAAACGATGTGTACAGGGTTCCCGAGTCACCAAACGGGCAACCGGTACACCGTGTCACGTACCTGTCGCATCACAACCCACCCCGAGGGTCAGCGTTGTGCACGACCTCCAGTAAGCTATAAACACCAGAAACTAGTTGCAACTCCTAGACAGAGATCGAGGGTAATTAATAAGCTGAGAGAGTCCATTGGTTTCGGGCCCAATGCATGGTAGTAACTGCAACTTGAACCACACATACAGATCTCGGGTCCTATGTACGGTTCCATTGAAACAACCCACCACGTACTCCTACATGGCCTTTCATCGATACCTTTACCAAACGTATTCCACACTTCCTTCTCTTTATCGGTAAGATCATTTCAATCTGATCCATCACCCAGATGAACTAGACCAGACACAACTCTAAGCATAGCAGGCAACATAATTAAATAGCATGGTGGATCACATATCACATGGCTCAAACAACTCCTACACATGCTAGTGGGTTTCAACTATTTACTGTGGCAATGACAGGTCATGCAAGGGAATAGGGTTCAACTACCGCAGCAAGTAGCAGTTCACGCGCTGTTGCCCTAATGCAGTAAAAGAGAGCAGGAGCGAGAAGATTGGGTTTGTATCGGAATGATCAATGATTGCTTGCCTGACAAGGTAGTTGTCGGGTACTGCTCTTCAACTGGATACGCAGCAGTATCCTCGGGAGCAGGACCTAACACAGAGAATACCGACGATACAATCATTAACAAACAAATGCAACAATATGATGCATGTTTATGACATGGCAAGATGCATGTGTGTTGGCTAATGCAACTAAAACCAGAAGGGTTTGAACCTATTTGAATCGAGGATTCAAATTGAAGTTCAAACTATTATTTAAATAAGTGCATTATCATGTTTTTGATGTATACAGCAAGTTAACTTGTTCAAACATGCATGAAACCAGTGCCATCAGAAAGATTGGATTTTTATGATCATTTTCATATATAAATCTTTTCCATCTGAGCTATGGTTGATTTTATATGATTTTTAGAAGTTTTGGGTATTTTCTAGAATTTCCTGAATTATTTAAATCTAAAAATCCCAGAAAAACCTTTACTGCGTCAGCATGACATCATGCTGACGTCATGCAGTCAACAGGGCCAGTCCAAGTCAAACCTGACCAGTGGGTCCCTCATGTCAGTGTCATAGCTAATTAACTGAGTTAATTAGAGTTAAACTAAAACTAATTAGCTGTCAGTGGGGCCTGGGCCCACGTGTCAGTGATTAAACTAATTAACTAATTAAAATTAAATTAACACCTAAACTAGGTTTGACTTGCGGGCAGGGCCCACATGTCATTGACCCAGGGGGTCAAACCCGTGGTCAAAACAGGTCCAACTCGCCGGCGTTTAGCCGCCGGCGAGGCCAAACGCGGCGGCGTGCTTCGGAAAACGCCTACGATGCACGGCTCGAGCTGCGGTTGGGTGCGTTGGATAGCCCTTGCTGTTGCGCGTCGGATGGTGGTGGTCGCCGGACCTGGGGTGGCCGGAGACGACGACAACGAGCTCGACGGCGGCGACCGGCGTCGGGCGTGTGTGGAGAAACGGCTGCAAGGGCCTAGGCGATGCGTGCGTAGCACCGTTCGCATCTACGTGCTGTGGTGAGTATGTTGGACAGGTGCCAGTGACCAAATGGTCACCGGAGCATCACCGGCGGCGAGCACGGCGGCGGTGCGTGCGGGCGAGCTTCGTGCAGTGCGTTACAGGGCAAAAGAGAGCCAACGGAGAGGGCGAGGAGGTAGCTAGGCTCACAGGGGTTGCAGCAAGCACCGGAGCGAGCTCGGGGGTGGTCGGAGCTGAGCAGAATGGCGAGGGGGATCTCCGCGGCCGGAGTTGGGGAAGAAGAGGTCGGGGGCGTCTCCAGGGCGGGCGAGCGCTCGGGGCTCGGCCTATTCGAAGCAGTCGAGGACGGCGGAGATGATGGACACCAAGGCGGAGCTCAGGGACGACGGTGGACGCGGCTTCTACGACGGTGCGAACACGGCGGCGTCGGCCATGGCGTGGGGAGAGCGAAGGAGAGGAACTGGGGGGAGGTGGAGGTGTCTGCGGGGTCGAGGAGGACGTGGATGATCGAACCATCCCTCCAGGACGGCGAGGGGGTGAAGCAACGCGGCGGGCAGCTGCGTGGCGCGCGGCGCGGTCGCCGTCGAGCACCTGCCTGCCTGCCTGGCCGAGCCAAGCAGCTCGCTGGAGCGGCAGCTGGGCTGGGCCGGCAGGTGGGCCGGTGGGCGCCAGGTAAGCTTTCTCTCTCCCTTTTTTTTCCTATTTTCTTTTCTGTTTCATTTCTTTTGCAGCTTTGTTCATTTAATAAAAATGCCTAAACATTTTTATAACTCATAACACTTGTCATACCTACTGTATATATTATGAACAGTAGGAAACATTATAGTTTATGATTATTTGAGCATTTCAAATATTTTGTAGCATTTAAATGCCCAAATTCAAATACCATATGATTTAATCCAAAGCCCTAGATTGTCCTAGAAAAATGTGCACCATTTTTGGCAGAGGTTTAGGACCAAGGCAGAATGATGAACATTTTGAAGGGCATTTTGGGTACATTAGAAAATATTTTAGCAAACCCTAGTTGTTAGGGGAGGGGTGCTGGGGTTTCTGTTAATCCCATTTCAATTTTCTTTGAAAGTAGACATGATGCACACTCTAGTCAGGTCCTAATGCAAGTGCTAGCTAGGGATGTGACAACTCACCCCCACTTAAAAGAATCGCGTCCCGAGATTCAGGTTCCTCCGGAAAGAGGGTGGGGTACTCAAGTCGAAGACGATCCTCCCTTTCCCAAGTAGGTTCACTCTCGGAATGATGTGACCATTGAACCTTAAGAAACTTGATATTGTGACGTCGAGTAGTGCGCTCAGTTTGATCAAGAATACGAACGGGGTATTCTCGATATGTGAGATTGTCTTGGAGATCAAGCATTTCGTGGTCCACTCCGCGGATAGGATCCGAGAAGCAACGCCTGAGTTGAGAAACGTGGAAAACATCATGAACTCTGGAGAGGTGCGGAGGTAGTTCCAATTGGTAGGCAACTTCTCCTCGTTTGGCAAGAATGCAAAAAGGACCGATGTAGCGAGGGGCCAATTTGCCTTTGATACCAAAGCGATGGGTTCCCTTAAGAGGAGTAACCCAAAGGTAAGCCTTATCGCTGACTTCAAAAGTCACAGCCTTATGATGACTATCATATTGGCTCTTTTGGCGAGACTGGGCTGTTTTCAATCTCTCACGAACGATGCGAACTTGTTCTTCTGCTTCCTGAATCATATCCGGGCCAAAGAATTGTCTTTCCCCGGTCTCTGACCAGTTAAGAGGTGTTCGACACCTTCGTCCATATAGAACTTCGAAGGGAGCTTTGCCCAAGCTGGCTTGATAACTATTGTTATAAGGGAATTCGGCAAATGGAAGACATTTATCCCATTCCATACCGAACGAAATGACAGAGGCTCGAAGCATGTCTTCCAGAATTTGATTGGCTCGTTCCACTTGACCACTTGACTGCGGATGGAAGGCAGTACTGAAAGAGAGATGAGTTCCCATAGCATTCTGGAAACTTTCCCAAAATTGGGAAGTGAAAAGACTTCCACGGTCTGAGTTAATCTCCAACGGTACACCATGAACTGATACTATTTGAGAGACATACAAATCTGCTAGCTGGCTAGCGGTAATACTCTCGCGAACAGGCAGGAAATGAGCTACTTTAGAGAGGCGGTCGACAACGACGAAGATAGCATTATTCCCTTTCCTGGACCTGGGAAACCCGGTAATGAAGTCCATACCGACTTTATCCCATTTCCATTCAGGAATAGCTAAAGGTTGAAGGGTGCCAGCAGGCCGTTGATGCTCTGCTTTGACTCGATGACAAACGTCGCAGTTAGCAATGAACTGAGCGATTTCTCTCTTCATCCTAGTCCACCAGAATCTTTGACGTAGGTCTTGATACATTTTGGTACTACCGGGATGAATCGTGAGAGGAGATTCATGAGCCTCTTTAAGGATCAAACATCTTAGGTTTCGTACTTTAGGAACCACTAAACGGTTGGTAAAGAATACGACTCCTTGATCATCAATTGAGAAACATCTTGCAACTCCTTTCTTGATGTTCCTCTTAATAAGGGAAATTCCGAGATCAACCTTCTGTGCTTTGATGACCTGATCCATAAGGGTAGGTTTCGCCACCAAGGTGGAGAGGAATCCTCGAGGAACAATGTGAAGGTTAAGCTTGCGAAATTTCTCGTGGAGAAGTGGTTGACTTTGTTGTAACATTAAATTGTTACAATATGACTTACGACTTAGTGCATCAGCCATGACATTGGCCTTTCCAGGAGTGTAAGTGATTCCTAAGTCGTAGTCGGTGAGCAACTCAACCCAACGTCTTTGCCTGAGATTTAGATCCGGTTGGGTGAAGATATACTTCAAACTTTGGTGATCAGTGAAGATTTCACAACGATTACCAAGAAGGTAATGTCGCCATGTTTTGAGTGCATGGACTACAGCTGCAAGCTCTAGATCATGGGTAGGATAGTTATCCTCATGTGGACGCAACTGTCGGGATGCGTATGCAATCACTTGACGGTCTTGCATGAGAATGCAACCTAGTCCTTGTCGCGAGGCGTCGCAATAGATTATAAAATCCTTGGAAAAGTCTGGTGGTACCAGTACAGGTGCAGATGTCAGGCGTCTTTTCAGTTCCTGAAAACTGGACTCGCACTGTGGGGTCCACTCAAACTTTTTATCTTTCTTGAGGAGTTCGGTTAGAGATTTAGCAACCTTGGAGAAATTCTCGACGAAACGTCGGCAATAGCTCGCTAAGCCAAGAAAACTCCTAACTTGCTTGACCGATTCAGGAGGAGTCCAATCAAGTACGGCTTGAACTCGCTCGGGATTGACAGCGATACCCTTGCCAGAGATCACATGACCTAGATAGGTTACTTCTGGCAACCAAAATTCACATTTAGAGAATTTGGCATAAAGGCGGTGCTCTCGAAGTTTCGTCAATACCAGCCTTAAATGCTCGGCATGATCTTCCTTGTTCTTGGAGAAAATGAGTATATCATCGAGGTATACCACGACGAATTTATCCAAATACTCCATGAATATAGAATTCATTAGCCGAGAAAAGGTAGCTGGGGCATTAGTTAATCCAAAGGACATAATGGTGTACTCATATTGGCCATAACGAGTAACAAAAGCCGTTTTAGGAATGTCCCCGTTCTTGATTTTGATTTGATGGTAGCCCAACCTCAAATCCATCTTAGAGAAGACTAAGGATCCAGCGAGCTGATCATACAGGTCGTTGATCCTCGGGAGCGGATACTTATTCTTTATGGTGACCAGATTGACAGGTCGGTAATCTACAACCATCCGCTCCGTTCCATCCTTCTTCTTGACGAAGAGGACGGTGCAAGCCCAAGGGGAAGAACTAGGACGGATGAAACCTTTTTGCAAGGACTCATCGAGTTGTTTCTTTAGCTCAGCTAATTCTAGTGGTGCCATCTTATAAGGTCTCCTAGAGATTGGGACAGTTCCAGGGATAAGATCTATCACGAACTCGACATCTCTGTCAGGTGGAACTCCTGGCAGTTCTTCTGGAAAAACATCCGGAAAGTCACGAACTACCAGGATATCTTCGAGTTCTGGTAGAGGGCTGGCATTAAGAGAGTAGAGCTGACGCTCAGCCATTCGGGTCAAGACATTGACTATCTTGCCGGATGGATGTGTAAGTTGAACGGTCCTAGTAAAGAAATCAATTTTGGCGTAATGGGTTGTCATCCAATCCATACCCAAAATGATGTTTATGTCCGAGGACTTGAGAGCGATTAAAGATGCAAGGAAAACAAGTCTATCGACAAGGATTTCATTTCCATGGCTTACCCTAGAGGTTTGCCACTTTGAACCAGGAGTTTGAATAACCATGGAAGTAGGCATGTCACAAAAAGTCATGTTGTGCAATCGAGCATAGCTCTCAGATATGAACGAATGGGATGCTCCAGTATCGAAAAGAATAGATGCCGGATGGCAGTTTACGAGAAGCGTACCAAGGACGACGTTAGGATCCTCATAAGCTTCTTTGGCAGAAACATAGTTGACATGACCACGTGCAGTGGGGATTGGCTTGACATAGTTCACCTTGCCGGTTGGCTTACCACGGCCAACGGGTTTTCCTGGCTGATTCTGGGGACACTCACGCATGTAGTGTCCCGGTTCTCCACACTTGAAACAAATCACAGCGGTGGTGCGTGGAGCAAAGTTGGAGGGTGGACCTCCATAGGTCTTGGCAGGTGCAAACTGTTGAGTTGGGCGAGGCGCCTCATAGGATGGCCTCGGTGTGTACTTGGGTGGTAGAGCAGTGTTAGGAACCCACACACGGCGCTTGTGAGAGCCAGAGCCGGATGAGGAACCAAAATCTCGAGTATGCTTGCGGGTGGCCTCGAAGTCGGTCTGGCCTGTTTCAGCACTAATAGCCTTGTTTACCAACTTCTGGAAGGAAGTGCACTCGTGCAGACGTAGATCTCGACGAAGTTCAGGGCTGAGTCCCTTGCGGAACCTCGCCTGTTTCTTGGCATCGGTGGATACTTCCTCAGGTGCATAGCGTGCCAAGTTACCAAACTCGCGACTGTAGCCATCCACAGTTAAACGGCCCTGGGTGAAATTGCAGAATTCCTCCCGCTTGCGATCCATGAGACCTTCCGAAATGTGGTGTTCACGGAATGCCTCACTGAACTCAACCCAGGTAGTGACTTGGCCAGCAGGACGAATAGCTTCAAAGTTTTCCCACCAAAGACTGGCAGGGCCCTCAAGATGGTAGGCGGCGTAGATAACCTTGTCAGCTTCGGCCACACGGGCAGAGTGTAGCTTATGGGTGATACTACGTAGCCAGTCATCAGCATCCAGAGGTTCAGTGGAGTGATGGAACTTTGGTGGACACATCTCGATAAAATCGTGGATTGACACCACGTCATTCCTCTGACGGAACCCAGTGTTCTGCTCTATGCATTCCAGCAGACAGTTGGTCTCTCTCTTGTTCCGTTCTGCTTCAAGCATAACTTCCGCCAAAGAGGGTGGCTGGGGCAGATTTCCATCTCTAACCCCACTAGCCTCACCCTGCTCCTGAGCAGCAGGAGTGTTGCGAGTGTTGACCATCCTAGGAAAACAAAACAACGGTTTAGACAAGGATGGCAAAAATTTGACATAGAAGTGCAGAATGTAATGGATGACACAGAATGCAGAGATGTTCATCCGTACGACATGGTAATATAGGAACTGCTATATATACACCAGTGGTCATACACACCATACAAAGTTTAGTACAAGCCAAGGCTAAAGTACAACTGCGGTGAAAGACGATACATCCCATCAGAGGCATTCCAAGCTCCTATACATTATTTAACTACACCTCCGGAACTCAGTACACACTAAGTCATATTCCACAAGACGCGCAGGACTGTGGAAATACAACTACTACAATACTACTACTACCACGGACTAGCTCAGACATTCGCGTAGTAATCCTCGTAAAGATTACCACCGTAGCCTGGAAGTGGTACAGACGGATCTTGGAACTCGCGAGCACTCGAAGGCTGTGGACCATAGGGGCATGGGTGTGGTCTCGGTCCCGATGCTGGTGGTAACCGACGCCCACGTGGAGGTGTAATACCCCCAACGTCACGCCAATCCATGCGATCAGGCAGGCGAGTCCGCACGGGGTACAAATCCCGCATCTCCAGGTATCCGGCGTGCACAGCAGGTGCAAGCCGTGTCAAAGTAGTGCAGTGAGCGGCTCGAGTATTATACAGCTCCATTCGGAGGGCACGGACCTCACGGTCCCTATCCTCCAACATCTGAACAGTAGTCTGAAGCAGTGGCTCTTCATGAGCAGCATCAGTATACAGACCAGTGTAGTAGCCTTCCTCTCCGGGGAGTGAGGCTGGCATGTAACAGAACTCAGTGTTCAGCAACAGGGCATGCCTAGCACGGAGAATGGTCATCATCGAATAAGCGGCATCCTGCACTGCCATCTCGATGGTAATCCCGAGTCCATAAGACCAATGGATGGGATCATTAGCTACGGGATATGAGGGGTATATCCGGACTGTGCAGAAATACTGACTTTGATTGAAATCCCGGTACTGTTCCTCCACGGTGTATTCAGGATACCAGCGATAACCGGTCTCAGTCATCACACGGACTAGCATGGCCGTGTGACCGGGCACATTAATGCACCGAGTCAAACGAACCACTTGGTGAGGGATGCGGCCAGACATCTGAAACACGGAATAATGCAAAGGCATTAGTGTTTCTGGAAGAAATCGGGCAGCATAACAACTGTAAATGCTCAAACAAAGATTTGAGACATCATACAAATGATAGCATAGCCACTCAACAATTCCATATCAAGGTTCCGGGTTCAACAATCATCATACTCAAGGATAGAAACTGAACTGAGGCTTGAAACCAACAATCCTAAGAGTCTACGGATTAGTAACACGTGAACCTAGTAAGGATAAGAGGCCTAGTCCTAAATCCCCGTAGAAAGAATAGAATGACTCAGATCAGAAGGCATAAGGTAAACGAGTAAAAAGAGCCTTACGTTCCCTTCCACAATCAATTCCCCTACATATAACTAAGAATTTTTTCTAGACTCAACATCGACCAGTTTGGCTTGAGAAACCTACAGGCAGTCCAGCTCTGATGCCAACGCTGTCAGGACCCCGATCCTAAGTCACACCGATCTAGCTATAACACGTCATATCACTTTGCGGCCTCACGCACGGTAACCCCACGGGTGCCACCTTACCTGGCCCGGGACCGTTTGCGCATTTTGGCACACGTATATGACAGTGTCGCTAGCATCCATATGACAGAGAACCCGGGCCGACATGGCTAGTTATAAACCAAAAGTGGCACTAAATTACAGAGATAGGCATCCATGACCCAGCAACGAACATGTCGGTCATCAACGTATGAACCCAAGTCGTAGCAAGCTACATGGACTTAAAGGAACAACGCGTGACATTTCCCCTAAGGGACAGACAAAGGAACGAAGAAGGACACATGCCGGCTAGCCTACGTGTTCCGAGCAGTAGCAAGCTACCAAGGCTCATTGGAATCACTAGGAGGCATTTCCCTGTAAGATAGGCTACCAAAGGAAAACAACTAGGTGTCGGATCCCACACATACCAAGCATTTCAATCATACACGCAATATGCTCAGTATGTGCAAATACAACATTGCATCACAACAGAACTCTATGACTCAAAGTACTTTATTTAAAAGGCTCCAAGAGCCATATATAACATATCCATACAGGTAGGGGTCACATGACCCAACACTCAAGTCATACAGTCATACAAGCACAAGCGGAAGCTACATGTCTGAGTACAGACAACTTAGAAAAATAAAACAGGCTTGGTGTAGCGTGACTATCTACAAGGCCCTTCACAAGCTCCAGATCACCGTCTGGGTGTCAAGCTACTCGTCGACGTCAACGTCTATGTAGAACCCATCAGCAGGGGCAGGGTTCTCCTCTGCAACAGTTATTAAGCAAACATGAGTACAAAGGTACTCAGCAAGTCTTACCACAGAACCTATCATACATGCAACATTATCAAAGGGGGTAGTGGAGTTTATAGCAGAATGCCAGCTTTGACCTTGGCTAACCTATACTACAACTCTCAACGGATTGCAAGATGTTATTACGAACATGAGTCCTCTACTCACCACATCAATACAATACCGAGGATCCTCTTCCGTCATCCTACGGAAGGGCCATCCACGGCACTCACACTTATCTTGAGGCTTTTAGTAGTATCCATCAACTTGTCTATGAACTGTAAGAGTAACCAAGTAGTTCGTACCGCGAACAACGGCTATTCGAATAGTTTGATAACCCTGCAGGGGTGTACTTCTTCGCACACGCTTCCACCACTTATCGCCGTTTACTCGGCGTGTACTCGGCAACCTTCAAGCGGAAGCCCAGCGAGGGTGTCGGCCACGACCTGACTAACTACTCAAGTCTCTCGTCCAGGTTTATCGCCTATTTGGGTTCCATCCGTGGGGAGATCCGGCCGGGGTGTCGCTCACGGCCCCAAACGATGTGTACAGGGTTCCCGAGTCACCAAACGGGCAACCGGTACACCGTGCCACGTACCTGTCGCATCACAACCCACCCCGAGGGTCAGCGTTGTGCACGACCTCCAGTAAGCTATAAACACCAGAAACTAGTTGCAACTCCTGGACAGAGATCGAGGGTAATTAATAAGCCGAGAGGGTCCATTGGTTTCGGGCCCAATGCATGGTAGTAACTGCAACTTGAACCACACATACAGATCTCGGGTCCTATGTACGGTTCCAATGAAACAACCCACCACGTACTCCTACATGGCCTTTCATCGATACCTTTACCAAACGTATTCCACACTTCCTTCTCTTTATCAATAAGATCATTTCACTCTGATCCATCACCCAGATGAACCAGACCAGACACAACTCTAAGCATAGCAGGCAACATAATTAAATAGCATGGTGGATCACACATCACATGGCTCAAACAACTCCTACACATGCTAGTTGGTTTCAACTATTTACTGTGGCAATGACAGGTCATGCAAGGGAATAGGGTTCAACTACCGCAGCAAGTAGCAGTTCACGCGCTGTTGCCCTAATGCAGTAAAAGAGAGCAGGAGCGAGAAGATTGGGTTTGTATCGGAATGATCAATGATTGCTTGCCTGACAAGGTAGTTGTCGGGTACTGCTCTTCAACTGGATACACAGCAGTATCCTCGGGAGCAGGACCTAACACAGAGAATACCGACTATACAATCATTAACAAACAAATGCAACAATATGATGCATGTTTATGATATGGCAAGATGCATGTGTGTTGGCTAATGCAACTAAAACCAGAAGGGTTTGAACCTATTTGAATCGAGGATTCAAATTGAAGTTCAAACTATTATTTAAATAAGTGCATTATCATGTTTTTGATGTATACAACAAGTTAACTTGTTCAAACATGCATGAAACCAGTGCCATCAAAAAGATTGGATTTTTCTGATCATTTTTCATATATAAATCTTTTCCATCTGAGCTATGGTTGATTTTATATGATATTTAGAAGTTTTGGGTATTTTTTGGAATTTCCTGAATTATTTTTAAATCTAAAAATCCCAGAAAAACCTTTACTGCGTCAGCATGACATCATGCTGACGTCAGGCAGTCAACAGGGCCAGTCCAAGTCAAACCTGACCAGTGGGTCCCTCATGTCAGTGTCATAGCTAATTAACTGAGTTAATTAGAGTTAAACTAAAACTAATTAGCTGTCAGTGGGGCCTGGGCCCACGTGTCAGTGATTAAACTAATTAACTAATTAAAATTAAATTAACACCTAAACTAGGTTTGACTTGCGGGCAGGGCCCACATGTCATTGACCCAGGGGGTCAAACCCGTGGTCAAAACAGGTCCAACTCGCCGGCGTTTAGCCGCCGGCGAGGCCAAACGCGGCGGCGTGCTTCGGAAAACGCCTACGGTGCACGGCTCGAGCTGCGGTTGGGTGCGTTGGATAGCCCTTGCTGTTGCGCGTCGGATGGTGGTGGTCGCCGGACCTGGGGTGGTCGGAGACGACGGCAACGAGCTCGACGGCGGCGACCGGCGTCGGGCGTGTGTGGAGAAACGGCTGCAGGGGCCTAGGCGATGCGTGCGTAGCACCGTTCGCATCTACGTGCTGCGGTGAGTATGTTGGACGGTTGCCAGTGACCAAATGGTCACCGGAGCATCACCGGCGGCGAGCACGGTGGCGGTGCGTGCGGGCGAGCTTCGTGCAGTGCGTTACAGGGCAAAAGAGAGCCAACGGAGAGGGGGAGGAGGTAGCTAGGCTCACAGGGGTTGCAGCAAGCACCGGAGCGAGCTCGGGGGTGGTCGGAGCTGAGCAGAACGGCGAGGGGGATCTCCGCGGCCGGAGTTGGGGAAGAAGAGGTCGGGGGTGTCTCCAGGGCGGGCGAGCGCTCGGGGCTCGGCCTGTTCGAAGCAGTCGAGGATGGCGGAGATGACGGACACCAAGGCGGAGCTCAGGGACGACGGTGGACGCGGCTTCTACGACGGTGCAAACACGGCGGCGTCGGCCATGGCGCGGGGAGAGCGAAGGAGAGGAACTGGGGGGAGGTGGAGGTGTCTGCGGGGTCGAGGAGGACGTGGACGATCGAACCATTCCTCCAGGACGGCGAGGGGGTGAAGCAAGGCGGCGGGCAGCTGCGTGGCGCGCGGCGCGGTCGCCGTCGAGCACCTGCCTGCCTGCCTGGCCGAGCCAAGCAGCTCGCTGGAGCGGCAGCTGGGCTGGGCCGGCAGGTGGGCCGGTGGGCGCCAGGTAAGCTTTCTCTCTCCCTTTTTTTCCTATTTTCTTTTCTGTTTCATTTCTTTTGCAGCTTTGTTCATTTAATAAAAATGGCTAAACATTTTTATAACTCATAACACTTGTCATACCTACTGTATATATTATGAACAGTAGGAAACATTATAGTTTATGATTATTTGAGCATTTAAAATATTTTGTAGCATTTAAATGCCCAAATTCAAATACCATATGATTTAATCCAAAGCCCTAGATTGTCCTAGAAAAATGTGCACCATTTTTGGCAGAGGTTTAGGACCAAGGCAGAAATGATGAACATTTTGAAGGGCATTTTGGGTACATTGGAAAATATTTTAGCAAACCCTAGTTGTTAGGGGAGGGGTGCTGGGGTTTCTGTTAATCCCATTTCAATTTTCTTTGAAAGTAGACATGATGCACACTCTAGTCAGGTCCTAATGCAAGTGCTAGCTAGGGATGTGACACACTCACTCTGTTCGAGCCCGATTAATTTGATCAATTCTTCAACATGGCTCTCAAGCAAGAGGCAACTCAGCTCAAATGTGAAGCTTCCAAGAAGAGGATAAGAGATGCTATTCACTCCTCCTCTTCCTCTCAAGTGGTCGCCAAGCAGGAGAAGTTCTGGCTCCCGCCTCCTCCGGTGCTTCGTCCTCCGAGTCACAACAAGCACTCAGGTGGTCGTGGATTTTCCCACCCACCCAACCCAAGGAACAAGTCGAAGTCTCAGTACCATGCTCCAAGAACAAGTGTTCCTCCTTCCTGTCCAGTTTTAGAGGTCACTTGATACAAATGTGGTCTGAAGGGTCACTATTCCAACAAGTGCACCAACCAGAGGCGCCTTCCGCCTCCTCCACCTGTCAGCAATGCTATTGTCAAGCACAATCCCAAGCATGCAAGAGTGAACCTGATGAATGTAGCTCAAGTAGAGGATTCTTCTAATGTGATAATTGGTAATCTTTCGGTTAACTCAATTCCTGCAAAAGTCTTGTTTGATTCTGGTGCATCACTTTCTTTCATTTCAAGACCATTCGTTGCTAAGCATGACTTGGTTACGGAGAGCATACCTAGGCCTTTAAATATTATTTCTCTGGGATTGCAAATGACTTCCAACTCAGTGGATCCGGATATATCTATTCACATGGGAGATTACAGTTTTCTGGTTTCCCCGGTTGTTCTCGGTATCTCAGACATTGATCTTATTCTTGGGAGGGATTGGCTCTCTAAGCATGACGCACTTATTGATTGTGTAAACAAAGAGGTCAACCTAACTCATCCTTCCGAAGACGTGATTATCTTCGCAGCTCGAGATAACACAATTAGGCTATTCTCTCTCAATGGCAAGGGCGAGATTAATGCCATATCCCAGATTCAGGTGGTTTGTGAATATGAGGATGTATTCCCTAAAGAGTTTCCAGGCATGCCTCCCAATAGTCTAGTTGAATTCGTCATTGAACTTGAACCTAGTAGGGAGCCAGCCTGTCGGCGTCCGTACAAGCTTTCTCCTAAAGATTTGAAGGAGCTGAAGAAACAACTCAACGAGCAAGAACGAATGGGTCTGATAAGACCAAGTACTTCTCCTTGGGGTTGTGGTGTTCGTTTTGTCAAGAAAAAGGATGGTACGGAACGATTGTGCGTCGATTACCAACCATTGAACATGAAGACAATTAAGAATAAGTACCCACTCCCAAACATCAATGAATTGTTCGAGCAGCTCAAAGGAGCCAAGGTTTTCTCGAGGCTTGATATCCGGATGGGCTACCATCAGATTCGTATCCGTGAAGAGGGTATTCCCAAGATCGCATTCAGGATGAGTTATGGCTCCTACGAGTACACGATCATGTCTTTCGGGCTTGCAAATGCTCCACCCACCTTCTCTCGGATGATGCACTTCATATTCAACCCCTACACCAATGAGTTCATCCTCGTCTATCTGGATGATATTCTGGTATTCTCCAAGAATGAAGAAGACCACGCCAAACACCTCCGTTTGGTTCTCGACAGGTTCTGTGAGCACCATTTTTATGCAAAGTTCTCCAATTGCGAATTCTGGCTTGATAAAGTCCTCTATCTTGGCCATATTATCTCTGCCGAGGGCATTTCTGTTAACCCCGACAAGGTTGAAGCTCTTATGAAGTGGGAACCTCCTCAAAATGTGTGATACTCGGATAGTTAAGGTACAGTAACCCACTACTAATGACGCCACATAACCACTGTTGTTGTTGCTAAACTCACCCTGATTCATATCCTGTTCGAAATCAAAATTCAAAATCTATTCAAACAGTAAAAGTTTCAAATGTCAAGAACTAAAATGTTCTAGCGGTGGTAGATAATGCATGAGTAATTATGGTAGAAAAACCACACTTTTTATAAAATATTTAAATGCCCCTAAAATATTTGAAGTGGTCCAATGGCATTTAATTGGTCCTCTTCATTTTAATTAAATAGTTGCACCTCTCGAAATAATATTGTAACATTTTACACTTGCTAATAATTGGGTATAGTATTTAGGTGACAAATTTGGTGTTTAACAAAAATCAATAGATTATTCATTTTATGCCAAATCGTAAATTAGATTTTTAACAAAATAATAGTAGAAGCCAAAATTACAAAAATAGTAAAAAGGTCAAGGCCAACCCCAGGCCTACTTGGGCCGGCCCATCCCGTTGGCCCACCTTAGCCCTCTGCCTACAAGACCCAAATCCACTGCCCAACCAACCGATCCCCTTTTTCCTCCCAGATCGGGATCGACCGGGAGGAGCCCGACGGCGCCTCGGCGCCCGCCGCCCTTGACCGGCGCGCCCCTCCGGCGTCCCCAGCGGCCTCCATCGCTCTCCTCCTTGTCGTGTCTTGTGGAGGTCATCGTTCCCGCGCTGCCCCTCTGCCATGATCCTCCGCTACGGCTTCCTCCTCCCGAGGATGAAGTCGAGTCAGCCACGACCCGTCTCTACCCGTTCCGGCCTCCCCGAGCTTCTCTGCCCCTCGCTGTGAGCTCCTCTTTCGCGCCCCCTTCTCTCCCCTTTGCTTTTCTCGATGCCCCATCGTCGCTCACGCGCACCGCAGCCAGACGGCCACGGTCACCGAGCCCCGGGCCACTATGCACGCGCCTCGGGCCATGCCACTTGTGCCCTATCCCTCGTCCCCACGGAGCGCTCGCTGCAGCACTGCCCTACTCCCTCTTCACCCCGAGCTACTGCCGCCGAGCTGGCTGTCTCGCCCCCGGCCGCATCGCCGGCGCCCCTGCCGTGGACCCCGTCCCTGCTCACCCACCATTTGCCCCGCCGCAGGCGCAGGAGCTCCGCGCAGGCACCGGTGCCAGCCAACCGCCCCGCAGGCCAGCGCCCCCTTGGGTGCACCAAGGCACCCTCCCCGTTACGCCTCACCCGTTAGGCCTCTAGGCCAACGGCAAGGGTGCCCCAGCCCAGGAACATTTTTAAATAATAATACTAATAGATAAATAAATAAATAAATAATCAATTAACTTAATTAATTATGTTTAGTTAACTAATTAAACTCAATTAACCTATTAGTTAATCTTAATCATATGTTAATTAGGAACAGTCTATGACGAACGAGACCCACATCTGTTGACCAAGTCAATAGATGGTTGACTACTGACATCATGCTGACATCACGCTGACGTCATCATTACATTTCTATTTAAATTAATTATGTTAATTCCAAAAATGAATTAAATCTTTAAAAAATTAATATAATATAATCCATAATTCGGATGAAAATATTTTGTACATGAAAGTTGCTCAGAACGACGAGATGAATCCGGATACATAGCCCGTTCGTCCACCACACATCCCTATCATAGCGATCACACAACTTTCCCTCTCCGGTTCATCTGTCTAAAACGCAAAACACTTTGATATCTTCCCGGATGTTTTCCCCCTTCACCGATATCACCTATCCCTGCGTTAGCTCACCACTGGCACCGCGTTTTGCCATGTTATGCTTTGTGGTGTGATGTTTGCTTTATAGTTATTGTTTCTCCCCCCTCTCCTCTCCGATGGACATCGGGACTTGACTGCTGAGGGTGCCACTGTGATCGACTACGTCGACGACGACCCCTCCTTCTTGCTAGAGCAACCAAGCAAGCCCCCGCTTGATCACCAGATATCGCCCATTCTCTTCTCTGTTATTCTTGCATTAGATTTGCTACTGTTGATTATTCGATAGCTCCTATTATGTTGCATAGCATGTCATGTTGCTACCATTGTTGATACCTTACCTTCTATCCTAATACTTAGTATAGGATGCTAGATTTCCATTAGTGGCCCCACATCCTTGTCCGTCTGCCATGCTATACTATTGGGCCATGATCACTTCGGGAGGTGATCACGGGTATATACTATACTATTACATACTCATGTTGATGATGCGGATATGGGGGCTGAAGGGGCAGGTGGTTCCACACAGGTAGTGGTGGGCTGGGTTCCCGGCAGCCCCTTGATGCTTACTTTGTGGCGGAGCGACAGGGCAGGTCACGACCACCTAGGAGACAGGTGGGCCTGGCCCTGATCGTTGTCCGCGGTTATTTCATAATAACACGTTAAACGAGATCTTGGTATTTGGTCTGAGTCTGGCCATTGTACTATATGCACCAACCAGCTACGTGGGAATAGTTATGGGCACTCGACGTCGTGGTATCAACCGAAGCCTTCTTGACGTCAGCGACTTAGCGACGCGCAACGGATTGGACTGGAACGCCGCTCTGGTATTAGGAGCGGCTAGGTCTGCTTACCGACCGCCCTCGCAACACGCAGGTGTGCATTGGGCGATGGGCCCAGACCCCTGTGCGCTAAGGACTTTGACCGGCGTGCTGACCTCTCTGTTGTTCTTAGGTAGGTCTGCGACATGTTGATCTTCCGAGGCCGGACATGACCCCAGAAAGTGTGTCCGGCCAAATGGGATCGAGCGTGCTGGGTTATGTGGTGCACCCCTGCACGGAAGTTAATCTATTCGAATAGCCGTGTCCGTCGGTAAAAGGACGACCCAGTGTTGTACTCTGACCTCATGATAACTAGAACTGGTTACTTAATAAAACACACACAGACAAGTTCCAGATACAACCCGGTGATCGCTTTCCCACAGGGCGACGAGGGAAGGATCGCCGGGTAGGTTTATGCTATACGATTTTACTTGGTGAACTTACCATCTATTTTATTCTACTGCTGCAAGACAGAGGCTGCGAGAAGTGATGATACTTGTTACTTTCCAGCTACTCTCTTCTACTGCTGCAAGATGGAGGCTGCTAGAAGCATAGTCTTTGTTTGGATTAGCTATCCCCCTCTTATTCCGTCATTCTGCAGTTTAGCCAACTGATATTATCCCCTTGACACATATACCATTGCATATGTAGTGTAGATCCTTGCTTGCGAGTACTTTGGATGAGTACTCACGGTTGCTTTGCTCCACCTTTTCCCCTTTTGTCCCTTCTTCTTGGATGACGCAACCAGGTGGTGGAGTCCAGGAGCCAGAGGATCCCGAGGATGTTTCTACGTGGAGTTCGGCTTCGAGGAGTAGTTAGGAGGTCCCAAGCAGGAGGCCTTGCCTTTTCGATCGTTGCTACATTTGTGCTAGCCTTCTTAAGACAAACTTGTTTAACTTATGTCTGTACTCAGATATTATTGCTTCCGCTGACTCTTGTGTTTTCGAGCTTTTGTATTTGAACCCTCGAGGCCCCTGGCTTGTAATATAAAGCTTGTATTATTTTAATTTGTGTCTAGGGTTGTGTTGTGATATCTTCCAGTGAGTCCATGACCTTGGTCGTACACATTCGCGTGCATGATTAGTGTATGGTCAAATCGGGGGCGTCACAAGTTGGTATCAGAGCCGACTGCCTGTAGGAATCCCCCTTTCGAAGTCCTTGGCCGAAGTTGAGTCTAGTGGTTGAAAAGCTTTTACTAACATGGCTGTGTGGCTTACGGGCCCACGTCGCCACTGGGTGGTATTAGGATCTTTTATTCCTCGGCCTATACTCTGGTACTCTGATCTCTCTTGTATTAGGGTTAAATGATTGTTCTAAAATATAACTATAGGTTCTCGAAATTACTTTCTCCCGGAGAGCCCTCATCCTAGATGATCGCCTGATACACGCGAAGGTTCTGAAGCTACTCTTCGATGATTTCCCGAGACCCTTGTGCCCTTCGCCTCACAATCCATACCATCTATAAATCCTTAGCGATAACTACATACACTTGTCGTTCATAAATTACTCCGAGTTGGTCTTGTTATTATAAAATACATTGAATTGTTCTCCGACTTTTAAGAATCCCTTGTGCCACTGCCTTGTAGTTCCTTGCCGCAAAAGTACCCCTACGGATAATTCCTCGCAATTATTGAGTATCCACTCATTCTCCATTGATCATGTGTTTCACAAAAGTCTTTGAAATACCATTCGGTCTTTCGAAAATCCTGAGCAGCCTATTGCTCTTGAAATTCTTGCTTGCTTGCCTTATGGTTAATCCCATAAGTCTCGTAATCTTATTGGCATCCCTTGTCATTTCCATTTTAAGTCTGTTGATGCAATATGCCGCGAATGCTCACAATCCTCAATCAGTTCCGAGAATTCCTCTAGCTCAGACATCATTTTAAAGATGAGCTAGATCTCCAACAATCAAATTTCCACCCGGTTGTACCCCTAAGCCTACTCAACTTATCCATCCTTAATCAGAGCGTTTGTTTCTGATCCCTTGAATTGGAAATCATTATTACTTCGCATTTGAGCTTTGAATTAGGCAGTTGTTTCTATGATCCAATGCCTTTCCATTGCTTCTTCCTCCGAGTGAGTACCGATACTCACATCAGCTCCGTTGTGGATCGCCCGACCCATTGTTGCATTGTTATCCGACAGTGTCCTTCATATTCAATTACCTTGTGAATTATTCCCCTGATACATAATGCCTTTGGTAAATTGTATCCTCTGTTTGGCCAACCATGCTCTACTTTCGAGCTGGTGTAATTACTTTTGAAATTTGTGGTATATGTTACCAAGATGCCCGATGGGTTGAACCTATGCCTTCCTTTAATCTGTGAGAACCCGAAAGTTTTCACAAGTCATACTCTTCCGGTGTCCCACCAAATGAAATTGCAACACTACATTTTTATCAAAGCGAGAGGTGAATGAAATGATTTGCATTAAAGAAGTGGGAGTCGACCTTGAACTTGTGTTCATGCCCATGAAAATGGTGTAGTCCATCTCGAAAGCTTCTTGCAAAATGATTATACAGCTGTATTATTCTTTCGGTATTCTTGAATTGATTCCTTAGAGTTATGGTTCCGACCATGCTGTCCTGATCTGATATATCTGATGGGAATTCATTCGGTGCCTCGTCTATTTCTAGCAAGGTTGAAGTATATGCTGTCATAGGTCAATGACCCGGTTCTACTCCGATCATATTCAACCATCGAGTATTACCCCTTGGTATCTCGAAGATGTCTTACCATTGCACCAGATCTTACTAACTTTGTTGAAGTAATGTCTTTCCTTGTCATAATAACTCTACGGGTTCTGGGTTGTTGTCAACCGAGGACACCGACTAGTGGAATTATTCCGCACTACAAATCAAATACCCCTAGTATTTTTACTAGGAAATTCTGAACTCAATCTGGTCATTCCTGGACTATCGGCTGCATCCTGGTCTTGCTATCTTTGACTGTGCTACCTCGTCCTTCTCTGGTGCACGAATTCTTCAGTGTGTGAGCACGACTTATGTCGAGTTTTGAACATCATGTTGCTTGTCTTGAAAGGCAACTTTGTTTTCGATCTTGCATCTTATATATTGATCCTATAACTTGCCACTTCGTCATTCCCTTACTTTTTGCCATTGTTGTTTGATTGCATCCTCTTGAAACCTCCCGGCAAATGTGTCGGATCACCTTCAACACTTTGACTTCTTCCGAGATGTCAACTGTGTTCATGATGAGAAATAACTTCCTTGCCCTCGATGATTTTTATTATCATCGAAAACACCCTTGACTTCCTTTCATCGCGAACTTGTCCACATTATCAATACAACTTGCTCTCCACCTAGTGTTGTGTTCTTCCTTGAAGTATTAGTGTCTTAGAAATTCTCGGTATGATGATACTTCTCACCATCACCATTCTTCCTTGGTCTCCTTGTTGTTTTTAATCGGGATACCAATATGCTAAGGATGCCGCTTGAGTTCCGTATTTCTAGCAACCCTATTGCTTTGAGTTAACGATCGACAGTTCATTGTTAGACTGTTGGTTATTGAATCGTCACTCTAAAATTGATCTTGCTGCCTAAGGTCATATTTCGGGCACACCTTTCAACTAATGATTAATGGTGCATGTTTTCCTCGAGCATACAACATTATATCATTTGAATTGACGATTGTCATCTTCTTGTTCACATTATTGTGGAAATCCATCCGTTTGGAATTCTCGATGAATAGCCGCTGATCCCATCAACCACCTCCTAATCCTCTACTTGGTTTAATGAGGAACTATTGTTTCGGGAACCCGCTCCCATAGTTCATTTCCCGAGAATCTTGCAATGTCATTTCTTCGATTTGTGTTGCACCTTTTCTTCTCGAACATCCCGAGTGTGAGGTAACATGACACCAATCGGATATGAATCTTGGTCAGATATGATGGTTAGGATAACTTTCCACGAGTTATAATGTTGTTCCTTTGATGACCCGGTAATATGATGTCATGCCTAGAACCCCTGGCTGGAGGACCTATCATTATAATTTCTTTTGCAAGGATAACCATTCTTCGAGGAGGAAATTGTAAGACTTATTTTATAAGTTACTCTCGATGGAGCATTTGTGTATCCAAAGTATGGCCCTTGATAGAAACACCATATCATTGCTACCTCGAAGCATGACAATGATACCCCGCTCATCAACAAGAACATTGGAGGGGCGATGCTAAGTGTTTGTTGATCAACAATCCAACAATCATTGTGTGGGTACATATCCTAATTCTTCTTACCCCTTTTTCTATATGGCCATGACTTGATCTCCTGACACATATATCATGCTCTGCTTAATCTTGGAAATGATATACTCCTAATACTTGTGTTAAATCACATTTTCCTTCCCATTATTCTCATTAATCTATTAAACATATTTTCTTTTCCATTGTTCTGTTTAACCTTCATGATCTATATGATCGAAGCAGTAATAATTCTCTGCTTATGAAAACACCTCGGTGTATGCCTCTGTTAGTAAGACCTCGTTGCTATTATTGCAGCATTCCATTAACTGTCGGTGAATGAGAACCTTGCCTATTGGTCTGCCTCGTTATAATGAGCAAGAAAATGGTTCTCTTCGTCCCCCGTCCTTGGTACCGACATTGTTGCCAACATAGCTGACAGACTATCCTCTAACATGCCTTGCTTTCTGTGCAAGATGTCATCGCCCTTCCTACTTTTCACCCACATGGTGGGCCCATAACCCACAAGTCCACGGGATCGAAACCTAACTCTCATGTACAACCTTCAACCTAATGTATTCTTTGCACTTGGCTTCGTGTGTAATTCACGAGCTAAATTCTACCATGTTTCATCCTGGTAATAAACACCATATTATTCTCATTGATCAAGACCCCATTCTAGCTTCTGGTTATGCATCGAATGACTACCTACCCGATTAAAACTTTGGTACCATCACTTATTGTTCTCAATGCATTCACTGAAATACTACTCGTAGGGTACTTTGTGTATCACTTTCTGAATTCACTGTCGGATGCACAAACTTCGTGGAGATACGTTCCACCAAAGTTTCCCCCCATGTCGCGTTTGTAGGACGATGGAGATCCCGAAGAAAGGATGACGACTTGATCACGATGACTTGAAGCAGAGAAATGAAGACATCAACGAAAGGGATCAACCTCTTCAAAAGGGCATCCAAAACCGAGAAGACTCGTTAGGTTTTCGCTACCAGCACTTTCCCCCCTTACTCCACCGCTTAAATCTCGGGACGAAAATTCTTGTAGTGGAGAAGAATTGTGACGCCTGGATAGTTAAGCTACAGTAACCCACTACTAATGATGCCACGTCACCACTTTTGTTGTTGCTGAACTCACCCTGATTCAAATCCTGTTCGAATTCAAAATTCAAAATCTAGTCAAACGTAAAAGTTTCAAATGTCAAGAACTAAAATGTTCTAGCGGTGGCAGATAATGCATGAGAAATTATGGTAGAAAAACCACACTTATTATAAAATATTTAAATGCCCCTAAAATATTTGAAGTGGTCCAATGGCATTTAATTGGTCCTCTTCATTTTAATTAAATAGTTGCACCTCTCGAAATAATATTGTAACATTTTACACTGGCCCATAATTGGGTATAGTATTTAGGTGACAAATTTGGTGTTTAACAAAAATCAATAGATTATTCATTTTATTCCAAATCATAAATTAACTTTTTAACAAAACAAAAGTAGAAGCCAAAATTACAAAAATAGGAAAAAGGCCAAGGCCAACCCTAGGCGTCCTTGGGCCGGCCCATCCCGTTGGCCCACCTAAGCCCCCTGCCTACAAGACCCCCAGCCCAACCAAAATCCACTGCCCAACCACCCGATCCCCTTTTTCCTACTAGATCGGGATCGACCGGGAGGAGCCCGACGGTGCCCCGGCGCCCGCCATCCATGGCCGGCGCGCCCCTCCGGTGTCCCCAACGGCCTCCATCGCTTTCCTCCTCGTCGCCTCGTGTGGAGGTCGTCGTTCCCGCGCTGCCCCTCTGCCATGGTCCTCCGCCATGGCTTCCTCCTCCTTGGGACGAAGTCGAGTCAGCCACGACCCGTCTCTACCCGTTCCGGCCTCCCCGAGGTTCTCTGCCGCTTGCTGTGAGCTCCTCTTTCGCGCCCCCTTCTCCCCCCTTTGCTTTTCTCGCTGCCCCATCGTCACTCACGCGCACCGCAGCCAGACACCCACGGTCACCGAGCCCCGGGCCACACAGCACGCGCCTCGGGCCACGCCTCTCATGCCCTATCCCTCGTCCCCATGGATCGCTCGCCGCAGCACTGCCCTAAAACCTCTTCACCCAGAGCTACTGCCGCCGCGCTGGCTGTCTCGCCCCAAGCCGCATCGCCGGCGCCCCTGCCGCGGAACCCGTCCCCGCTCGCCCACCATGCGCCCCGCCACTGGAGCAGGAGCTCCGTGCCAGCACCAGCGCCAGCTAGTCGCCCCGCAGGCCAGCGCCCGCCTGGGCGCCCAGCGCCCGCTTGGGTACACCGAGGCACCCGCCCCTTTACGCCCGACCCATTAGGCCTCTAGGCCAATGGAAAGGGGGGCCCAGGCCGAGGAACATTTTAAATAATAATACTAATAGATAAATAAATAATCTATTAACTTAATTTATTATGTTTAGTTAACTAATTAAACTCAATTAACCTATTAGTTAATCTTAATCATATGTTAATTAGGAACAGTCTATGACGAACGGGACCCACGTCTGTTGACCCAGTCAACAGATGGTTGACTGCTGACAACATGCTGACATCACGCTGAAATCATCGTTACATTTCTATTTAAATTAATTATGTTAATTCCAAAAATGGATTAAATCTTTAAAAAATTAATATAAAATAATCCATAATTCGGATGAAAATACTTTGTACATGAAAGTTGCTCAGAACGACGAGACGAATCCAGATACAAAGCTCGTTCGTCCGCCACACATCCCTATCGTAGCTATCACACAACTTTCCCCCTCCGTTTCATCTGTTTAAAAACGCTAAACACCGGGATACCTTCCCGGATGTTTTCCCCCTTCGTCGGTATCACCTATCCCTGCGTTAGGTCACCCCTGGCACCGCATTTTGCCATGTTATGCTTTTTGGGGCGATGTTTGCTTTATATTTATTGTTTCTCCCCCCTCTTCTCTCCATAGACATCAGTACTAGACTGCTGACGGTGCCACTGTGATCGACTGTGTCGACGACGACCCCACCTTCTTGCCAGAGCAACCAGGCAAGCCCTCTCCTTGATCACCATATATCGACCATTCCGTTCTCTCTTATTCTTGCATTAGATTTGCTACTGTTGATTATTCGATAGCTCCTATTATGTTGCATAGCCTGTCATTGTTGCTACCATTGTTGATTCCTTACCTACTCTCCTAATAATTAGTATAGGATGCTAGATTTCCATAAGTGGCCCCACATCCTTGTCCGTCTTCCATGCTATACTATTGGGCCGTGATCACTTCGGGAGGTGATCACGGGTATATACTATACTATTACATACTCATGTTGATGATTCGAATATGGGGGCTGAAGGGGCAGGTGGTTCCACACGGGTAGTGTTGGGCCTGGATTCCCGACAGCCCCTTGATGGTTACTTTGTGGCGGAGCGACAGGGCAGGTCACAACCACCTAGGAGACAGGTCGGCCTGGCCCTGGTCGTTGTCCGCAGTTATTGCATAATAACATGTTTAAAGAGATCTTGGTATTTGATCTGAGTCTGGCCATTCGCTTATATGCACTAACCAGCTACGTGGGAATAGTTATGGGCACTCGATGTCGTGGTATCAGCCAAAGCCTTCTTTACGTCAGCGACTTAGCAGCGCGCGCCGGGCTGGACTGGCACGCCGCTCTGGTATTAGGATCGGCTAGGTCTGCTTACCGGCCGCCCTCGCAACGCGCAAGTGTGCATTGAGCGATGGGCCCAGACCCCTGTGCGCTTAGGACTTAGGTCGACGTGCTGACCTCTCTGTTGTGCTTAGGTAGGGCTGCGACGTGTTGATCTTCCGAGGCCGGGCATGACCCCGGAAAGTGTGTCCGGCCAAATGGGATCAAGCGTGCTGGGTTATGTGGTGCACCCCTGCAGGGAAGTTAATCTATTTGAATAGTCGTGTCCCTCGATAAAAGGACGACCCAGAGTTGTACTCCGACCTCATGACAACTTGCACTGGATACTTAATATAACACACCCAGACAAGTTCCAGATACAACCTGGTGATTGCTTTCTCACAGGGCGACGAGGGGAGGATTGCCGGGTAGGTTTATGCTATACGATGTTACATGGTGAACTTACCATCTATTCTATTCTACTTCTGCAAGAAGGAGGCTGCGAGAAGCGATGATACTTGTTACTTTCCAGCTACTCTCTTCTACTGCTGCAAGATGGAGGCTGCCAGAAGTGTAGTCTTTTTTGGGATTATCTATCCCCCTCTTATTCTGGCATTCTGCAATTTAGCCCTAGATATTATACCCTTTACACATATACCATTCCATATGTAGTGTAGATCCTTGCTTGTGAATACTTTGGATGAGTACTCACGGTTGCTTTGCTCCACCTTTTCCCCTTTTGTCCCTTCTTCTTGGATGATGCAACCAGGTGGTGGAGTCCAGGAGCCAGAGGATCCCGAGTATGTTTCCACGTGGAGTTCGCCTTCGAGGAGTAGTTAGGAGGTCTGAGGCAGGAGGCCTTGCCTTTTCGATCGTTGCTACATTTGTGCTAGCCTTCTTAAGGCAAACTTGTTTAACTTATGTATGTACTCAGATATTATTGCTTCCGCTGACTCTTGTGTTTTCGAGCTTTTGTATTCGAGCCCTCGAAGCCCCTGGTTTGTAATATAAAGCTTGTATTATTTTAGATTGTGTCTAGAGTTGTGTTGTGATATCTTCCAGTGAGTCCCTAACCTTGGTCATACACATTCGCGTGCATGATTAGTGTACGGTCAAATCGGGGGCGTCACAGAATGTCAAACAACTCCGAAGTTTCCTCGGTGTCGCAAGCTATTGCAGAACGTTCATTGAGAACTTCTCCAAGATTGCCAAGCCTCTTTCCAACCTGTTGCGAAAGAATGTCAAGTACTCGTCGACTCCTGATTGTGATGTGGCATTCAATACACTCAAAGAGAAGCTCACTTATGCTCTGGTACTTACTCCTCTGGATGAGTCCAAGCCTTATGAAGTGTTATGTGATTCTTCATTGCAAGGTCTCGGCGGTGTTCTCATGCAAGACAAGAATATCGTGGCATACACTTCGCGTCAGCTTAAATCAAATGAGAAGAATTACCCCACACATGATCTTGAGCTAGAAGCAGTTGTTCATGCTTTGATCACGTGGAGACACCTTCTGTTGGGCAGAAAAGTGGACATCTTCACCGATCACAAGAGCCTGAAGTACATCTTCACCCAGCCAAACCTTAACCTCCGCTAGACTCGTTGGGTTGAAATGATTCAAGAGTATGATCCAAGAATTGAGTATACTCCTGGCAAGGCCAATGTCATTGCAGATGCCTTGAGAAGCAAGGCTTATTGCAAGAGTCTCATCCTCAAACTGTTCGAACCTGAACTTTGTGAGTCATTCAGGAAGCTCAACCTCCAAGTCGTTTCGCAAGGATTTCTTGCCAACCTTCAAGTCGCTCCTACCTTGGAAGATCAAATCCGTGAGGCCCAACTCAGTGATGCGATGGTGCAGAAGGTGAAACATGGTATTGCTAAGGGTACTCCCAAGTACAAGTGCTATCGCATTGATGACAGAGACATTTTGTTCTTTGAGGACAGAATTGTGGTTCCCAAAGGTGATCTCAGAAAGCTCATAATGAACGAAGCACATGACTCACTCCTCTTGATACATCCAGGAAGCTCCAAGATGTACCATGACCTCAAGAAATCCTATTGGTGGACTCGCATGAAAAGAGAAATTTCTAAATTCGTGAACAAGTGTGATGTCTGTAGAAGAGTGAAGGCAGAGCATCAACATCCAGCCGGACTCCTTCAACCTCTACCTATTCCCGAGTGGAAATTCGATCACATTGAGATGGATTTCGTCACCGGTTTTCCCAAGTCTGAGCAAGGAAATGATTCTATCCTTGTGGTGATTGACAAGCTCACTAAAGTGTCTCATTTCCTTCCTGGCAAGGAATCCATCAACGCATCACAACTGGCAGAGCTGTATACCTCCAGAATTGTCTCCTTGCATGGTATCCCTCAAGTAATCTCCCTAGATCATGGAAGCTTGTTCACTTCCAAATTTTGGGATTCCTTCCAGTCAGCTATGGGTAACAAGATTCGCTTCAGCACAGCTTTTCACCCTCAGACTAGTGGCCAAGTCGAAAGAGTGAACCAAATTCTTGAAGGTATGCTCAGGGCATGTGTCATCTCCTTCGGTATGAAATGGGAAGATTGCTTTCCATTTGCCGAATTCTCCTACAACAATAGCTTCCAAGCAAGTGCGGGCAAAGCCCCACTTGAAATTCTCTATGGCAGAAAGTGTCGTACCCCTCTCAACTGGTCCGAGACTGGTGAACGTCAACTCCTTGGAAATGATTTGATCTCAAAGGCCGAAGAAATGTGCAAAGTCATACATGAGAATCTCAAGGCTGCGCAATCGCGCCAAAAGATCTACTATGACGGCAACCACCAAGATTTGGCTTTCGACATTGGAGATCATGTCTATCTCCGTGTTTCTCCCATGAAGGGCACTCAGAGGTTCGGTATCAAGGGCAAGCTTGCTCCAAGATATGTGGGCCCTTTCAAGATAATGGGCAGGAGAGGCGATCTAGCCTACCAACTCGAGCTCCCCTCCAACTTTGCAAATGTGCACGATGTGTTTCATGTGTCACAATTCCGCAAGTGCTTCAAGACGCCTGAACTCACCATTCCTTTCAAAGAGATTGATCTTCAGCAAGAATTGTCTTAACGAGAGCACCCCGTTGCTATCCTTGAGGAAACTGAGCGCAAGACCCGCAACAAGTCCATCAAATTCTTGAAAGTCAAGTGGTCACACCATACCGACCGAGAATCTACATGGGAACAAGAAGATCATCTCCGTTCTGAGTATCCCACTTTTTTCAGTCCTAGATCTCAGGACGAGATCTTTTTGTAGTGGAGGAGAGTTTGTAACGCCCCGGATGTAAAACTTCCTTATATGGCAATATATGCATCATTGACTTAATTAATTCCATTCTGGGCTCTTCCTTCATTTCGGGTTTCTTCGTTTTTACCTTGTGCGTGTGTTGCATGTCACCTTGTCATTTTCATTATGTGCATTGCATTGGCATAGTCTCACTTGCATCCGTGTGGTAGTTGCATCGTCTCCATCGTCTCCGTTGTCTGTTTCGGTTTCCGACTCTCTCACACGACACCCGTCACACCTCTCAAGCCTTTGTTTATTGAGTGGGTTAAAAACATCCTCGCAATGGGCCGAGAGTTGTCGAGTGGTCTTGGTATATCACCGGTAGACCGCCTGTCAAGTTTCATCTCATTTGGAGGTCGTTTGATACTCCAACGGTTAACCACGTGGGCCAAAAACACCTATCTCTTTTGGCCGAACACCCCTCAACAACAGCCCACTGGCCTAGCACAACCACCACCATGCTCTCGGTCATTGGATCATGATCGTGTGGGCGAAAACCGCACCACATTTGGACTCTCCTAGCTCCCTCTACCTATAAAACTACCCCTAACCCCGAAATTCCGGATCCAAACCCTAGCCAGAGCTCCTCCGCGCGGCTTGACACGTCCGTTCCAGTCGGACGCATCCGCTCTGTCCCCCCACAGCCAATCAAATCGCGCCACTTCACCGACACTGCGCCCACATTGCCGCCGGTGCCCGGGGCCCAGATCCGGCCCGCCCCGGGCCAAACTAGGCCGCACCGGGCCCGCATCGCCGCCGCACGCCCGCGGGTCTTCTCCTCCGCGCCGGACGCCTTCGGTCGGGCCGCCCCCACCAAGCCTCGGCGACCTCGCTCCAGCCACCCCGCCACCTCGGCGCTCCGCTCGTCGGCCGCATCTCACACTCTGCTGCCTTACAGCAGCGCCGCCGCGCCTGCCCGCCTCCGGCCGCCGCGCCCTCGAGCTCGCGACCCCGCCGTCGGGCGCCTCGCGCCACCGCGAACCACTGCTGCCACCGCCGGCTCGTCCTGCCTCGCTGCTGTCGGGCGCCACCCCGCCAGCGCCGCTACCTCCCCTCTAGCGAGTCGCCACCGCCGCCTCCTCGAGCTCCTCCGGCGAGCCATCGCCGTGCCGGGCCCGATCTGGATCTAGATCGCAAGGTGGACCAGATCCACCCGGCCGGCGATGCAAACGCGCCACCCCGAGCCCGGATCCCTCCGTCCCGAACCTCTCCATCCCATTTCAGGAGGGTCAAAATTCTGCTAAGTCCGTAATCTGCAATATTTTGATGCCCTATTCATCATGTCACAACTTTGTGCTCGGTGCTCTGTTTGCATGTATGATATATCGAAATGTTCGTCTTGTGATGCTCTTCATGATGGATGCATTTTCATGCATGTTAGTTTGCATTACGCCATGTTTAACCCTGTTGCAAAAGTGCATGTGGCTGATAAGTTTCTGAACTTGTTATGAGATGATGATTTTTGTTTTTCGTGTTAATTAATCCATGTGTCATATGAGCTATGTGTCAACATGAGTTTTTCTCATTGGAATGTGCTCTACATGATAGATTTATTTTCATGCCATGATATGTCTTGAGATGAGTGCAACAAGCTTTTTAACATGCCATCATGATGTTAAATTTCTGCTAAGGCTGAATCTCATAATTTTTATGCCATGTTTCCATGAGGCTACCGTCATTGCTGTGCATGGTTAGAGTTGTCCAGTGGGTGTTCCTTGATGTATATGTTATGCTCTAGCTATCCATGCTCTTGTTTTCCATGATGGCTTGCTTTAGCTTGTTGTTTTCATGCCCTCAAGTTGCTATAAAATGTTTATGTCAGCCTGTTATCAGCAAGTTCAATTTTGCCATGTGAATAGGTAGTGTTCTATGCATCCTATGACCATGTTCTTGCCATGAGTAGCTTCAAACATGTCCTCTTGCTGTTGGTTATATTCACATGCCATTCTATGCTTTGAGATGAATTGCATTGCTTAAAGCTTTTCCAGCCAGGCCCAACATTGGTACTACCATTTTCCTAAGAACTAAAAAACTTGCATAGGGAGTTATAAACACGAGTTCTTAATCAACCCCCGGGCCAGTGCTCCTCACGAGTGTTGGTCCAAACTAGAGCCACCTGCGATGCCAGCCAGTTTCTCTGGGGCCTTTGGTTGCTGTACATAGTGCTCATTCGGTCGTGGCCTGAGACGAGATGCACGCGGCTATCATCAGGGTGTCGGCACGCCGGGAGGTCTTGCTGGATTAGTTTTACCTTTGTCGAAATATCTTGAGCACGGGATTCCAAGAATACTCGGGTCTTCCCAACATGGAGTTGCGACTTTGCGAATCGTGAACTTGTGATGGGCTAAGTTGGGACACCCCTACAGGGTTTTGAACTTTTGAAAGTCGTGCCCGCTGTTATGTGGCAGATGGGAATTTGTTAATATCCGGTTGTAGATAACTTGACACCATATCCTTAAGAATACACTACCTGTGTGAGTACCGTGATGGTCTGTTTTCGAAGGGGTTTTTGGAAAGTGAACATGGTGGGGTTATGCATGAACGTGAGTAGTTAGGATCACTTATTGATCATCTTTGGTGACCGTTGGCACATATTCTCTTCTCGCTCTAAATTCGTAAGCTAGTTGCTTAGTGCTTGATGCAAACACTTTATTACCTCTCGACACCTAAAGGCTTTATTAGTTTTGATACCCGGGAATGGGATTGCTGAGTCCTTGTGGCTCACAGATTACAACACACACCAGATGCAGGTACTGCCGAGAGAGATGCAGGAGATGGATCAGAACTTCACTGGGAGTTCCATGATGCGTGGTAGTTTCTATGTTACGTATCCCGACGATTAGTAGCGGTTCCTACTAGGGGCGATCAGGACTTGTGTTTATGGTAACTTTTCTCGTTTGGATTTCGTCCGTAGGCGGACCCTGTGTTATTTGGATGAATGTATGCTATTATATTCATTGTGTGACGTGGCGAGTGTAAACCAACTATTTTACTCTTTCATCCATGTTCTTTTACATGAGTTGTGCAAAGATACCATGGTTGCGATCATTCCAGAACGCGGTTATGTCTCTAACTCGTGCCTCGACACGTAGGAGATATAGTCGCATCCTAGGGATTACATTTTTTCTGTTAATTAATAGGGCAACATTTTCTTTGTTACTACTAGTGAATTTGAGATCATTCGGGGCAGACATAAAAGAGTAAAATTCATCAAAGGTACTTAAACTTGCGCCGCGAGCTCACTTTGGTCATGATACTTAAGAAGTTGGTCAATATGGTCACTAACTTGTCCTATAGCTTCATATTGTCACTAACTTTCCGTATGGCTTTGTATTTTTCTGAGTTGACTGGTCAAACATAGTGTGTGACAATGTTTTCTCTCTCTTCCCACGCGGGTCCCACCCGTGACTGATAGGAGAAAAGAAGGAGAGAGAGAAGAAAACTTTGCGCATCTAAGGGTATTTGAACTTCACTCCTCGTGATGAGCCTCACAGTCTCGCTCGCGCTAGCCACTAGGACATCAATGTCATCTGTATTTTGTAGATTACCTCATTTATTTTCAGAACAGAAGAGCACACACCACTATTTTGCGGGTAAACGATGAAGCAATGTCAAATATGCTTCGTATATATGTTTGGATATAACTCAGCAGTTGGTATAGCGCGGTTGGAGCAGCAACATGTCATCTTGAAGCCTAAGTTCAAGGCACTGTTCTAACTTTGTCACACCCTGATCTTCATGCCACAAAAGATAATCTAATAATCATGCTAAAAATGTAGTTTGACAAAAACTTTTGAGTGTTTTTGACTTTGCTTGATTGATTTTATGTCTGTTGTTTACAAGTGCTCTAAAAATCAAATAAATCATCCAACTCTTATACTTCATCTCTTGATCCAAAACCTTTTCCCAATGATCATGCCATGTGTATTGAATAGTATAGTATTTTCTTATAAAAATAATTTGGCCAAAAAGTATTTTCTAAAATTAGTTTTCCAAAAACCCCTGAATTGAGGTTTGTATTGCAAGTACTTGATTTGGGGTGTGAAAAATCTTTCAAAAAGTATATTTGAACCTCATTAGGTATAGGACTCCCAAAAACCAAAAAATTATAATTTTAAAAGTTATTTTTATATTTTATTTAAAAGCTTTTTCTTTAGGCCAGAAATGGTCTTTAATAGGTTAAAATTATTTTACTGTTTCAAAAATATTTGCCAAAATTCAGAGAGACTCCTAGGACATATATTGTCCATATATAAGAGTTTCAACACATGGTCATGTTCAAAATATTGGGCAAATCCTTCCAAAACCCTTTCTGGATATTTCAAGCTTTTGAAATATTTACAAAGGAAATATTCTCCAAAAATCCCAGGGAAATTCTATCATGTCAAATATGACATATTTGATGATCTTACAAAGCCTCATGCCTTGAAGATCAAGAAAACATCATCTAATCCCCTCAAAACCATTTCTGTCCATTTTGAAGTTTGAGCAACTTTACATTGCCAAACTTGTCCAAATGCTCTCAAACTTGGTGCACATGCTCAAATGATGTAAATATGCATCTATGCCAAATGGCACAAGTTTTGGAGATGGATAACTTGACCCATGTGCCCCAAAACCATTTCTGATCAGATCCAAATTTGAACAACTCTACATTACCAACTTTTTACTTGTGACCTCAATTTTTGGACATGATCACAATCCCAAATGATGACACTACACCAAGTGGTGCATCAAGAAGGGATGATTTGCTTAACTTAATCTTGGGGAAATCATTTCTGCTGATTTCTAGGGTTCACCAAAGTTACATTGGCAAGTTTATTCAAATGAGCTCAAACTTGGTGGAATACCCTATTTCTATATGCCATTTGATCCTGTTAAGTCTCATGTCAAGTGGAGTTAATTTGCTTGCCCAAATTTGCATCAAACTCCTTCTGTCACTTTTCAAAAATCACCATTTTGACCACTTACATTATTCTCCTTGAGACCAAATTTTTACCACAGCTCCTCCTAGTCCTCTCCTACCTCCGGTAACTCTCCCCTGGTCATTTCTCAATGATTGAGGGGTAAACTACCCCCATTTACCTCCCTAGACAGCCCCTCTCTCCCTCTTCTTCTGCCTCTCTCCTCTCCTACTGGCTCCCCAGGGCATCGAAGGCCACAGCCCACTTCTTTACTACCCCCTAGAGCTGTTGGACACTGGGGGGACACGGCCAGGGCGTAGCGACATGCCCATGCCGGCCAAAGTCGCGCTCTGGAGCATGCTACAGTGCGCCAAGGCACTGTAGCTCGGCCCTCCCGAGGCACCCAGGCGGCATTGGGCAGAGCGAGCGTGTCCGTCGAGGTCGCCTCGACGTCCACGGCATGCTATGCGGTCTGCCCCTCCTCCTTCTCCCTCCTCCTGCTGCCCTCGCACACGCGCCGGCCGCCAGCAAGCTCCAATGAGTGGCTTCACACGCGCGGCCTCTCTGGCACCTCCCCGCTCCTTCTCTCGCTTCCTGGCGCCCTACTCAACTCCCACGAACGCCGTAGACAGCCTCTCGCCCTCTCTCCTGGCCTCCCGAGCTGTTATCCCGGCCACCCATGCGCCGCGTCCACGGTGAGCCACGGGTCGGCTACATAAGGCCGTTCCAGACCCTCCTCGCTGCTCCACTTGCTCCCTCTCCCTCCCGAGCATCCTCTGGACCAAGCCATCCCTCTTCTCGGGCCCTCCTTGCATCTCCATGGCCGCAGCAATGCCGCCGGCCACCGCCTAAATTCGCGCCATTGAGAGCTCCTCCTCCCCACCTCTCTGTTCCAGAGCGTCACCAGCACCACCGCCAACACTCCATGCACACAAGCCCTTCCTCCCCATGCCTTCCTCGCCGTGCCCATCTTCACCGTCGCCGGCCTCCGCCACGGCTGATGTTGCGCTCATAGCCGATCGCCCTCGAGGTCGTGGCACACCTCTCCGGATGCGGCGTGACCCCCTAAACCCGCCGGTGTGCTAGGCGTCGCCGGAGGTAGCTGGGACCGCCGGGGGGAAACGTCGGCGTCCGCTCGGCCTCGCCTCCCCTACCCCTGCTCTGTTCGGGCGGTAGGTAGGAGACGGCCTGAGCACCGAGCCCCGCTCGTCAGCGACCCGGTGGGCGGGCCCCGACCGTTTAAGCGGAAACGGCTCCAGCCAGAGCCGCCTCCCCTGCACGAAGGCGCACCCACGAGAAGCCGTCTTCGTTGTCACCTCTCCCCACTCACGCGGCTGTGCCACTGGGCCAGCCCAGTTTTATCTACCGCCCGGTGCGTTGGATAAGGGTAAATCCCTTGCCTTTTACTCATTTTCTTTTTTTTTCCAGATAAATTGTAAAATCTCCCAAATATTCATATGAACTCCAAATTTGATGATTCAAATTTCTCTTAGTTTCTAAAATCATGATCTACCTTTTGGTGCAACATGCACATTTTTCCAGAGACTTTTTCTTCACAAATATTTATCAAATCCTACTTTTCCTACTTTTGTGATGAACTTTGGAAAATCACAGAGAGCTCAAAGTTGATCCAAATGCCATGATTCAAATTCCTAGATGCTTCTAAGTTCATAATTTAGTTTATGAACATTTTAATTAATACTTTCTGTACCCCACAAAATAATGAGCCATTTCTTCATATTTGTCAACTTTGCAAAATCATAGGAAATTCATTTGAACTCCAAATCCAGTGAAACCAACTCCTAGATGCTTCTCAAATCATGATTTGTTAAATGGGTGCCTTTGCTCATTTTTCAAAAATATATTTCTGTACACTTCTTGCAAATCCACAAATCCCCTAATTACATCATATTGTAATGTTCAGAGATATACATTGATCATATTCCAATGAAACCACCTCGGTCATCTTTCATATGACCAGAGGTATCCTAGAAAAGTTCAACTCCTACTTATAGAGCACTTTTATTTTTGCCTTGTTGTGTTGCTTATTATGATTGTTTCCATCGTTAGTTGACGAAATAAGCGGAGTACTTGGAGATGGACCAGAAGGTTTGAAGACTCGGAAGGACAAGGAAAGCAGCCCTTTGACCATGTTCGAGAAACCTTTTTAGGCATGTCTCATAAGCACCTTATTATCAATGCATCGGAATCATGTAGAGGTGGTGACCACTTTGGTTCGTACCTTCGTTACTTTACTATTGAACTTGCATCAAGCATGACCCTAACTTCCTATGAGGGTTATGTGGGTGGGAGTAGATAGATATATGCTATAGTAGTTGGCTACGCTAAATGGGTCAGGGATATGCATGGAAAGAAACAAGTGTGGGTTGACATACTTGCAAATAACCCAGTGGGTGCCACTAATGCCCCTGGGAGATGATGAGGAACTAGGGCACTACTTGGTGAAGAAGTAGTGTACCAAGGCTTGATGAAAGTGTTGTTTGCAGAGATGGATTAGATTTAAGATTTGTTTACCGTCCCAACCAAACATGTGCAACCACTCTACCCTTATATGGGAAAGGGCATTATTGATTACCTAGGCCGATACTAGCACGGTGCCCACATTACTAGTGACGGGGGTGACACGAGGTCACTCTCGGGACGGGGTCGTGCTTGGATAGGTGGCCATGACTATCTTTACAGGGCACCGGACACACCGTTGGTACCCCGTGCTTGTGGTATGAGATGAATATGGGAGCGAGGCTCCACAATTTTTGAGATGTGAAATGTTTGGCACGGGGCTGCTGCCAATCGAGTGGACTCTGTGTTAGTGTCATCTAGGGAAAGATAGTGATCGGGTGCTTACCCCGGGTACTTGAGGTACCGCGGGTCGTGGATGACACGGAAGTTCCCCGGTTCTTGTGGGTAAAGTGTGCAACCTCGGCGGAGTGTCAAACTATTCGAATAGTCGTGTCCACGGTCAAGGACAGTTGGGTGGTGCTGCTTAGACTATGTCTTGAAGTTTCTGGAAAACAACACGGTTTGGGTAGATTTGTTGACGTGATTTGTGAGAAAGTCACGATGAGCTTGAGCTAGAGTTGTTCATGACTCATTCTCGATGTTGATGTCTGTAACCTCCTGATGCTTGTTGCAGACACATGCATGCCCTTGTTATATGTTGATCATACTTGCATATGAAAAAACTAGATTTCCGCAAAACTGCCAATTTAGTAGTAGAGCCTTGCATAATTATTTTGTCATCACACTTGGGTTGCTTGCGAGTACATTCAAAGTACTCATTGTCTTGCCACTGGTTATTTTATTGGCCAGGCATGAAAGAACAGGGTATGTTGAAGATTTCTTGGTGACGAACATGCGAGCTAGGACGCTTCCCAGTCAGAATGCCTGTAGGGTTAAGGCAGATGGCATGGGCCCAAGTGGTTATTGAAGATTTCTGATGCGATGATGTATACAAGACTTGACCATAATGGTCCTATTTGTGTAATACGGTATGTATGGATGTAAGACTCTTGTTATTCAGCTTCTGTTTTTTCAGTGAGCATTGATCTCTGGGATCACTGTACACATGCATTCGGTGATCACGACTTATGAGTCGGGGTGTGAAAACCCCTGAATTGAGGTTTGTACTGCAAGTACTTGATTTGGGGTGTGAAAAATCTTTCAAAATGTATATTTGAAGCCCATTAGGTATAGGACTCCCAGAAACCACAAAATTATAATTTTAAAAGTTATTTCTATATTTTATTTAAAAGCTTTTTCTTTAGGCCAAAATTGGTCTTTAATAGGTTAAAATTATTTTACTGTTTCAAAAATATTTGCCAAAATTCAGAGAGACTCCTAGGATATATATTGTCCATGTATAAGAGTTTCAACACATGGTCATGTTCAAAATATTGGGCAAATCGTTCCAAAACCCTTTCTGGATATTTCAAGCTTTTGAAATATTTACAAAGGAAATATTCACCAAAAATTCCAGGGAAATTCTATCATGTCAAATATGACATATTTGATGATCTTACAAAGCCTCATGCCTTGAAGATCAAGAAAACATCATCTAATCCCCTCAAAACCATTTCTGTCCATTTTGAAGTTTGAGCAACTTTACATTGCCAAACTTGTCCAAATGCTCTGAAACTTGGTGCACATGCTCAAATGATGTAAATATGAATCTATGCCAAATGGCACAAGTTTTGGAGATGGATAACTTGACCCAAGTGCCCCAAAACCATTTCTTATCAGATCCAAATTTGAACAACTCTACATTACCAACTTTTTACTTGTGGCCTCAATTTTTGGACATGATCACAATCCCAAATGATGACACTACACCAAGTGGTGCATTAAGAAGGGATGATTTGCTTAACTTAATCTTGGGAAAGTCATTTCTGCTGATTTATAGGGTTCACCAAAGTTACATTGGCAAGTTTCTTCAAATGTGCTCAAACTTGCTGGAATACCCTATTTCTATATGCCATTTGATCCTGTTAAGTCTCATGTCAAGTGGAGTTAATTTGCTTGCCCAAATTTGCATCAAACACCTTCTGTCACTTTTCAAAAACCACCAATTTGACCACTTACATTATTCTCCTTGAGCCCAACTTTTTACCACAGCTCCTCCTAGTCCTCTCCTACCTCCAGTAACTCTCCCCTGGCCATTTCTCAATGATTGAGGGGTAAACTACCCCCATTTACCTCCCTGGACAGCCCCTCTCTCCCTCTTCTTCTGCCTCTCTCCTCTCCTACTGGCTCCCCAGGGCATCCAAGGCCACATCCCACTTCTTTACTACCCCCTAGAGTTGTTGGACACTAGGGGGACACAGCCAGGGCGCAGCGACATGCCCATGCCGGCCAAAGTCGCGCTCTAGAGCGCGCTACAGTGCGCCAAGGCACTGTAGTTCGGCCCTCCCGAGGCACCCAGGCGGCATTGGGAAGAGCGAGCGTGTCCGTCGAGGTTGCCTCGACATCCATGACATGCTACGCGGCCTGCCCCCTCCTCTTTCTCCCTCCTGCTGCTGCCCTCGCACGCGCGTCGGCCACCCGCAAGCTCCAGTGAGTGGCTACACACGCGCGGCCTCTCTGGCACCTCCCCGCTCCTCCTCTCTCTTCCTGGCGCCCTACTCAACTCCCACGAATGCCGTAGACAGCCCCTCGCCCTCTCTCCTGGCCTCCCGAGCCGTCATCGCGGCCACCCATGCGCAACGTCCACGGTGAGCCGTGGGTCGGCTACATAAGGCCGTTCCAGACCCTCCTCACTGCTCCACTTGCTCCCTCTCCCTCCCGAGCATCCTCTGGACCAAGCCATCCCTCTTCTCGGGCCCTCCTTGCATCTCCATGGCCGGAGCAATGCCGCCGGCCTCCGCCTAAATTCGCACCACTAAGAGCTCCTCCTCCCCACCTCTCTGTTCCAGAGCGTCACCAGCACCACCGCCAACACTCCCTGCACACAATCCCTTCCTCCCCGTGCCTTCCTCGACGTGCCCATCTTCACCGTCGCCGGCCTCGGCCACGGCCGATGTTGTGCTCGCAGCCGACCACCCTCGAGGTCGTGGCGCACCTCTCCGGATACGGCGTGACCCCCTGAACCCGCCGGTGTGCTCGGCGTCGCCGGAGGAAGCTGGGACCGCCGGGGGGAAACGTCGGCGCCCGCTCGGCCTCGCCTCCCTGCCCCTGCTCTGTTCGGGCGGGAGGTAGGAGATGGCCTGAGCATCGGGCCCCGCTCGTCAGCGACCCGGTGGGCGGGCCCCGACCGTTTCAGCGGAAACGGCTCCAGCCAGAGCCGCCTCCCCTGCACGAAGGCGCACCCACGAGAAGCCTCCTTCGTCGTCACCTGTCCCCACTCGCGCGGCTGAATCACTGGGCCGGCCCACTTTTATCTACTGCCCGGTACGTTGGATAAGGGTAAATCCCTTGCCTTTTTCTCATTTTCTTTTTTTCCAGATAAATTGTAAAATCTCCCAAATATTCATATGAACTCCAAATTTGATGATTCAAATTTCTAGTAGTTTCTAAAATCATGATCTACCTTTTAGTGCAACATGCACATTTTTCTAGAGACTTTTTCTTCACAAATATTTATCAAATCCTACTTTTCCTACTTCTGTGATGAACTTTGGAAAATCACAGAGAGCTCAAAGTTGATCCAAATGCCATGATTCAAATTCCTAGATGCTTGTAAGTTCATAATTTAGTTTATGAACATTTTTATTAATACTTTCTGTACCCCACAAAATAATGAGCCATTTCTACATATTTGTCAACTTTGCAAAATCATAGGAAATTCATTTGAACACCAAATCCAGTGAAACCAACTCCTAGATGCTTCTAAAATCATGATTTATTAAATGGGTGCCTTTGCTCATTTTTCAAAAATATATTTCTGTACACTTGTTGCAAATCCACAAATCCCCTGATTACATCATATTGTAATGTTCAGAGATATCCATTGATCATATTCCAATGAAACCACCTTGGTCATTTTTCATATGACCAGAGGTATCCTAGAAAAGTCCAACTCCTATTTTTAGAGTAATTTTATTTTTGCCTTGTTGTGTTGCTTATTATGATTGTTTCCATCGTTAGTTGACGAAATAAGCGGAGTACTTGGAGATGGACCAGAAGGTTTGAAGACTCGGAAGGACAAGGCAAGCAACCCTTTGACCATGTTTGAGAAACATTTTTATGCATGTCTCATAAGCACCTTATTATCAATGCATCGGAATCATGTAGAGGTGGTGACCACTTTGGTTGGTACCTTTGTTACTTTACTATTGAACTTGCATCAAGCATGACCCTACCTTCGTATGAGGGTTATGTGTGTGGGAGTAGATAGATATATGCTATAGTAGTTGGCTACGCTAAATGGGTCAGGGTTATGCTTGGAAAGAAACAAGTGTGGGTGGACATACTTGCAAATAGCCCAGTGGGTGCCACTAATGCCCCTGGGAGATGATGAGGAACTAGGGCACTACTTGGTGAAGAAGTAATGTACTGAGGCTTGATGAAA